>CM038677.1:840974970-841360085 GCA_021605205.1 Aegilops longissima
GATGTCGGGATCACCAAGATCCATGGTGACAATCATACCCTCATAAAAACCATACATTTTGCAAAGTGCTTCCCAATTTTGGCAACCAAAATGGGTTACGCTCTGAGCATTGTACAGATTTACTTCAAAATCCATATCATGATGGGTCCTTAGGTGTATTTTCTTTGTTTCAAAATTTTCATGGTCTTCAAAACCCATCATCTCCAAGACATAGCGTCTTGCATGGCATGGGATAAGCTAGTCGAATTGTAAAAGATGAAAATTAGACATTAAAATAGTTGAAGTCATGCTTAATTACGAAAAAAAACTCTTGTCGTTGTTGCGTACCGTTTCAACATCGAAGGTCTCCTCGAGCTTAATGTTGAAGCGCCGATCTTCGTCCAGCTCAACGAACCTGTCGCACATACCTCGATCATCGTGGCACCAGCTGCACTCCCCCGGGAGACTGTCGTCGTCCGAGTACGACATTTCCTACGTTCATAATTCAAATATTAAACTTGTACAATTAAATATATGTACTAAAAAACATAGGCCTGAAAAATCCGGCATGACCTTTGCTAAAAAGGACATATCGGCGCCTGAAATTTGCGGAACGGAAATTAATCAACACTCCGCAAAACATAGGCCACTCGGAGGTGTAAACTGAACATGAGCGGCCACTTGGCAACCACTATCCTATTTGAGCAACAAAAGATATACATGGATATTTGGCTGGTCTCACCTCGATGTCGGAGGGGTCGGTGACGAGGGACGACGGCGGGGATGATGGAGGGCTCCTTGATTTCTGCAAGAGCAAAAACCGTATAAGTTATCACTAATACATCCCGAATAATTGCTTAAACTAAAAATAACAACAAATATGACATGTTCAACTAGTTTATTAATTCAACTAGTTCTTACTAAATATAAACTTACTATAAATAGAATATGTGGTTCAACTAGTTATATTAATTATCTTACTAAAAACTAGTTCTTTCTAAAAATAAAGTAGTTCAACTAGTTATATTAATTATCTTACTAAAAAACATTAGTTCTATTAATTCAACTAGTTCAACTAGTTCAACTAGTTTATTAACTTACTTACTAAACTAGTTCAACTACAACTAAAATAGTTCAACTACAACTACTATTAATCATACTGCACTAAATTTTCTTACTTCTATTTTATTCAAAACACCTACGATTTGCAAGAACAGAGACAAGGGAGGGAGGGAGGAGAGAGGAGGGGAGCGGGCGGCGGAGGAGGAGGAGGGGCGGTGCAGCGGAGGGAGGAGGGCACGGTGGGAGGAGGAGGGAGGAGGGCGCGTTGGGAGGAGGAGGCACGGAAGGAGGGAGTACCTCGGTGGCGTCGGATGATGGTGAGGTCGAGAGCGGCGCGGTGAGGTCGAGAGCGGAGGGGGTGGGGGAGGCGGCGGCGACGATGAGGTCGAGAGCGGCGGCGGGCGGCAGCGGTGAGGTTGAGGGCGGCCTCGGGCGGCGGCGATAGAGGAGTAGGGGAACAGGGGGAGGAGGACTTAGTGAAATTTTGAGCGGGATTAAGTCGAACTAGTAGTAGCGCACTTTAGGAACCGCGCTATAGCTAATGTAGCTATAGCGCATTTTACAGAAAAACGCTACTGCTAAGTCTAAGCACGCATAAAAAAATACATTGGCCATCAATGATCTTTTTGTGTACAATCTGAATTGTCAATATGAGTCCACTCCGGTAGGAACTGGAGAGGACTCATATTGCGCCACAAATTCTACACATAGAGTTCAGTGAAGACCAACTGGTTGTGATAGTTTCAGAAGTAACATATTTAAGGTGGTAAACACCCTGTTCGCGGAGCGAGGTGGGACTAAACTTGTGGGCTGATCGTAGCAGTAGCGATGTTCATAGAAGCGCGCTGCTGCTAACTTCTATAGCAGTAGCGCGGTTCACTATAGGGCGCTACTGCTATAACTAGCTGGGTTGCGAGGTCATGGCAATTAGAGCAGTAGCGGTTTGGCGTGGGGCGCTCTCGCTACTTTCCTTTCAGCAGCGCGTTTTTATATCAAGCGATGCTGCTAATTAGCAGTAGCGCCTTATTTTAGAGCGCGCTACTGGTAAGATTCTGTGTATAGGCTTTTCCCTAGTAGTGGATGTACTAGCTTGTGGAATTCCAATTTAAAGTCATTGTTTTTGCTCCACATCACACCCATCGACTCCTTTGCCTTCTTCAAAACATGCCATTTGCACCAGTGGTGCACTGTGTTGGGTAGTTCTGCCTCGATAGCCAGCTCCATCGCTCGTGCCTGATCTGCATTATTTCAGCGGTGGCACACATTCCGTTGGTTAGAACTTTTTTTCCCGTAGAAAAATAACATATTTATGCATAAATGGTAAACAGCAGAGCTTGTCGGGGATACTAACCAGTAAGGATTGTCTGTGGGTGTTTCCCGCCAACCATACGGACGAACTCTTTAAATATCCACTTAAATGTGTCCTCTTTCTCGTCTCTCATCATGGCACCACCAAAATTTATGCTTTGGAAGTGGTTGTTTACACCAACGAACAGCCCAAATGGCATGTGGTAAAGATTAGTGCGGTAAGTTGTATCAAATGTGATTGCATCCCCAAAACACCTGTACTAGTCAAACCCTCTGCTTGTTACCCACATCAGAGTTTTTACCCTGCTCTCACCATCCACTTGTACTGTGTAATTGAAGTCAGGATCATTAGCCTTCATTTCAGCTAGAATCGCCATCGTCTTGACTGCATCCTCGTTAGACTGCTCTTTGCTCAGCTTCCGGCAAAGAGTCTTCAAACACCTCTTTGTAAATGGCACATTATCCACTGTCCCGAAAAAACTGCCAACAATGCTGAACACTTTCCCAAGACCAACATTGTTGTCTCTCAACTGTTTCACCAGGTCCTTTGTGTATCTGTCTATATGCTTATGTGAATTCCAGTGCATTTTCTGTCCACACGTCAATGACAACGGGTGGTTATGGTCATCTTTGTGTTCTGCTATATACCACCCTTTGTCGTTTGACCGCAGCAGCCTGATCATAGCATTGCATCCGCATCTGGCCGAGCGGCTGTTTTCCCTCAATGGTTTCCCTTGCAACGTTAAAATGGAAAGTAGAAAATGTCGTCAGTCGATCTATCACGACATATCAATCAGTCAGCCAATGATGCGAATACTTTGACAGTTGTTCAATTAACATATCGCACAAGCGCACACAATCTCTTGCATGCATCTCTTCCTTTCAACATTCAATCTGCTCTTCGCAAGTCTAACACAGAAACCGCACTCCCACGAATACAGATTATAGAACTCATCATCTTCGTCCAAGGAGTAAAAGCTTGTCCCAATGCTTGGGTACACAACATGTCCATCCCTCTTCTCTGTATAAGCGCGGACAGACATTTCCAGAGCTGAAATCCTGTTTGGATTCATCTCCCTCTCCTCGGGAGCACTACAAGAAATATGTCAACTTGTGACCACCACTATTGGTCACTGAAAGGTCATGGTTTTTCATTTGCGACCTTTTTGTGACCAAAAACAGAAGGTCAAAAGCTGGCGGTCGTAAACTGACTATAGCGACCTTCTCTGTAAGAAGGTCGTAGACATTTACGACCAAAATAGAAGGTCGTTGAACCCATGACCTTTTGTTTTGGTCACTGGTTGTCTGCCCAGGCCACGTCGGATCCGACGTGGCAATCTGATGTGGCAAAATTACGACCAATTCAAAAGGTCACTGACAAGATTCAGCCCGGTCCGATTAGGTGTTTTACATGGGCCAAGCCCATTAATTCAGCCCATTTTATGTTTTTTTTCATTAATTTTTGCTAGCTACATGGGCCTAGCCGAACAATTTGGCATTTTTTGTTTTCTAAGCCTTTTCCATTTTCTAGGCCTCAGCCTTTTTGTGGTCCATTTTTATTTTTAAGACTTTTTTTTTGTTTCATCTTTGTCCAGCATTGTTTGGGCCAAAGCCTCTTCCAGCCCATCAATATTTTCAGCCCGCTAATTCATAGGACTGGACAACTGAGAAATAGGTGAGCTTTTCTTATTTTGCTATCAAAGCAATATTTGTTTCACCGTACAATCATATATCATATGTACATCTTCATTAGACTATGTATACATAAGCAGAAGCAACTAAAAGAATGCCATCTATATCAAACGACAGCGAAGCAACAAAAAAGATATACTGTCATCACAACTCCAACAGACAACTAATGTACACTACCTACGAGAAGGCCAAACAGAAAAGGAATCGCTGAAAAGATGATCACTAGCTTATATATTCAGAGACCACTGCCATGTTGTCGATTGGATTTGGTTGCAGCCCTTCCAGTTTGCTAAGAGCATCTTTCCAGCAGCATATCTTCTCATAACCTAAAAAGAGAACATAAACCAGCATAAGAATTTGAAACTTCTTGTCCTACGAAAATATTAGTACTTGTTTAAAACAAAGGATTATCAGCAAAAGTTATTTCCACAACCGTTTGGTGGATACTGATGGTAGTTAGTCGGTAGGCTGATTAGTTCAGTAAGTGTGTTAAACAACCAAGAGCATTTTTCTCCAAAACTGAACCAGGTATATAGTCAAAGTGTGTTGAGCATGTGACACAAAGCATTTTCTCTACAGACTAAGATTTGAAGTTTTCCTCAGAGAAACATATGAACACAATAGGCTTCAGCTTTGCTATAAAACCTGAAAACCTTTTTGGGACTATACAAAAGGTAAACGAAACGAGTAGCTTGCAAAGAAGGCGATACAAAGATATATAGCAAGGCTCCAAGCACATGCATCTCTACACAACAGTTAGACACAGACCACATCTCACCCCCAAAATAACAAATCACAAATACAATAGCTAAACTAAGCAAGCACAAACATAGCAGGTACGAATCTGATGCATCAAGCAAGGAAACAATGAAAGGCTCCGACGAATTTCCATCAAACCTTGTCCTGGCAGGACTAAAGAGCTCTTGAATGTTATAAAGATACTCAAATAATTAGCTATACTACACAGCATGACTAGCATCCAGCAAGCATTGACAAGACACATATCTCGTTCACGAAATGATACGAGAATCAGAATCAGTACCATCTTAGCTTTAGTAGCATGTCGGTTTTTCCTGCTCCATGGCTATCATAAACAAAATCCCTTAAAAACCTGAAGAAGATTAAATAAGGCTGCTTTAACAGCACTAAGGGAGAGCTCTGCCAGAAACTAGACAAAACTGATGTAACAACAAAGGGAGCACTCTGCCAGAAGCAACAAGATTTCCACAGGCAACAACATCAAGCAGTTCTGTTATGGAGCTCAACATGAACTGAAGTAAAACAAAAAGTTGAATATTCTGATCATTGATGCCATTCCCATTAGATTTAGCACCCCATAAACACTTGTATAAACAAACAAAACAGAACATAGAGATTATGGTCTTTTTTCTCCTTACATCTGTTCAGAATTTCAAACGGGGTTACCAAATGACCGCCATCTAAATTCACTATGGGGTTTGACCTAAAAGCACAACACTTGGGTGAACAACCTTCAGATATCTTAAAACACGAGAAAAACACTCTTACTTGGCAAGTAATACAATAATCAGTGTTCAGGTTCAATAAAATTTATTACAAGAAATTTTAAACATTCAGATCATAAGTTGAATTTATTACTTGAATAGATTACACATAGTAAAACTTCATGGTTAACTTGGTTTACTCATTAGTATTGCAACAGCAAACAAAATTAAAAATATATATACACATTCACAGACCACAACACATTTACCGATATTGATGGACTGGACAAACCTAACACATACTTATCATACTAACTAGTAGGATGCCCGTGCTACGCTACAGGGTCACAAGATTTCGCTTCATCCATTTGGTAACCTAAGAGGACATTAGACAATCACTACTCCATACATAACTTTCTGTGATATATTTAGACAAAAGGAAAAAAATGAACAACACTTGCAATACATTCTGTACTGAGCAAAGAAACAAAATGCACAGTAAAAGATGCTCTGAATTATGTGTATATAGAAGGCCCAAGTGTACATGTACATGCACACAGACACAAAATTAGTACTGGACCTGTTCTTACTCCAGGTCTTATGCAACTAGGGCAACCCTAAATAACATACAACAATGCAATTGTGGAGTTGTTCAACAAGACATCTCGGCAGTTTAGCACCACACAAACAGAAAAGAACTCCGAGCAAAAACATTAGTCGCATGGTGACATGAAAGTTTGGCTAAATTACAGAGGTAAGTCCCACTGTAAAGCAAGTCCTACTATAAAAGTTCCATCTAATGCTACTACTGATGCATGACAATATTTGTGTCAAATATATACTGCAATATTTAATTAATCTCTGGCAAGTTTCATCTAATATTTCATTAGATTTAGTTAATGGAAAAGACTCATCTCTGGAGTAGTTTAATTGAAAAGAATCTACAGAATACTCCAGTAATTAGAGTACACAGCTGAGATGCTGGAAAGAACATTGCACAGGCAGGACAAACTACTCCATCTCGGACCGATCCTTGGACTTTGCTTGAATGGAGGACTTGACAATGTTAGGGTCCAGTATCCTTCCATATAATCTCTTGCGGTCTTTTATGTATCGAGTCTGAAATATATATATTTTTTGTGAGCAATCAGCACAGCAAAATCAACCAGAAACAATACAAGATGACTTTGATTTAGACATTTTAAACCATGCATGTTCAGAACATAAATTAGTACTAGTTCTCTATATATGGTGTTCACAGATTTTGAACAACACGTACAAGCATCGGTGAGTCAATATGCCTACTGAGTTAAGCCAATGGCAGTGCCATATCCATTCACAGTCAAGCAGAACAACCAAAGGCTCATCATCTGCAACAGCGGCCAGCAGCGTTGTCACTGAGAATGCAAGGAAAGAGGCCCTCGGGATCCTGCATAGCAAAAGAAATCCTTTCATGACACGAACACAAATTCTATTAGGCAGTTGTATGTGAATAATTTCAATCTATAAAAAATTGTGAGATGTTCACAGTAAGCCAACACTGATCAGCAAGACCTACACTACGGACACACGGCAGTTACATCTTACAAACACAACAGTGTTGTTGTTTGTTTTATTTTCAATTGTAATCACCAAAGCTACCATCCAGGGTTGTTGCCGCACACGCACGTATGCTAACACTACTCACGGAGACCTATTAGCTAAAAGGTACCGAAACCACCTTGCAATTGGAGTTGTGCATACGAATAAAGAAAGAATTGAACTCCCAGTCAACCTCTAGTTGAAGCATGAACTAACCTACTGGTGTAGACGTTTATGGATAAACCAGTAGCAGCTACATACTCTGTAGATAGCTACAGTTAGACTAACATTAAAATGGTAATCCTTGGCCATAGTAAAAAAGCATGAAGAAACAATCACAGGCCACAACACAATGCAATTGAAGGGTCAAACGAACTAAATAAGCACTAATCTGCATTAAGGAAATAACACCAGAAGGTCTTATCCAATATTTGTCTCCGCTTGAGTCACAGCGGCACGCTCTAAGAGCTGTGGGTGGGTAGAGGGAAACAACCGAAGCTAAGCACCCCGATCTAGGGTGAAAAAAGAGGAGGGGCTATGCAGGCCACTGTCAAACAATCGGGAGCAGAGCGGAGGCGGAGGCGGAGCTTACCCCTAGCTTGCCGGGGATGGCACAGTGCCAAACCATGAGGTTGACCGTGTCTTTGCCTAGCATCTCCGGCTTAGCGACGAAGCCCTACGAGAAGCAAAACCGAACAGATCAGGAACAGCAACCGGACGACGTCAAATAATTGGGATCCCGCACACGCACGGCCTCCGTCGCCCCTCCTCCCTGTTGCCGCAGTAGTAGGGACGCCATCATCCAGTACTCCACGCCGTTGTTCGAGACTCCCGAAACCCTAACCGCGGGCGAGGGTAGGGGCCGCGCCCGATGGATCTGGCCGGAGAGGATGAAGGCCCGGAGCGAGGGGGGCATCGGGGCGTGCTGCGGACTCCGAATCTTGCCGGATTTCTATTGTGTTGGGCACCGTCAATTCCCACCAGAGGACGCCGGGATCGGGCGTCGGAGGCGGCGGTGGCAAGTTGGATCTGAGGTGGGGAGGAGAGGTGTGGCGGAGAGGGGAGAGGATCTGAGGGGGGAGGGGAGGTGTGGCGGAGAGGGGAGGGGTGGGTGGCGGCGAGGGGAAGGGAGGGATCTGCGCGGGGGAGAGAGAGGAGTGGTGTGCGGGGGAGAGAGGAGCTGGCGGTGGGTTTGGTTTTTTTTAGGGTTAGCTTGCGGTGGGTGGGTGAGAGGGTGAGCCTGTGAAGGGGTGTGGGCCGTTGGATCTGGCAGTATCCGACGGTCTCTGATGATTGATCCGCGTGACATGCCCATAGACCAATCAGAACGAAGTATAGGCTTTGATGACGTTATGACCAACTAAATTGGTCGTAATTGATCAACAATAGGCCCTACCAGTCAGCCAGATGATTTTGTCTAGAAATCATCCACCTAGCAGTCGCCCGATCTGTGTATTGGTGATCATTTGATCACACCAATATGTCACGACAGCGCGCGAGTGTGAAAAAGATTCAATGCAGCACCGATGACAGCCCCCACGAGCCTTTCGTTGCAGCTCTCAACGGCACACCAAGAGCTCCAACGCAGCACCACGGTGCCCGGCGACGCTCCATTGCAGCGTGAGCTCCAACGCAAACACCACGACGCCCGGTGGTAAAGTTTCCATCTCTTTTTATGACAATGTTTGTTAAGTTTCCTAATAAGTAGTAGTGTTATTCCCTAGAATAACGAAAACACAAATTTCCATTTTTTTTGAGTGCCGAAAATTCCAAGATTCAACTACTAGCTAGGAATGGTCAAGCCCGCCGTTTTGACCGCATTTTGAAACAGGCATAAAAAATTCAAAAAAAAAACAAAAAATTGGAAAACCTTCGCATTGTGTCATTATATGTGACCAAGTTACGAGGAAAAATAATAAACTTATAATATGACAATTCTTTTAAAAAAGTGTTCTCATAAATGAGCTGTCATGCGTGAAGATTCATGGGTTTCAACCCAAATGATCAATCTTATGGCCACATTCATGGCATAGTTTATTCAAATGATCTCATATTATGCACAAGGTTGCATATTGGAATGGCAAACAATGTTGCCTAACGAAGTTTTCATATTCTTTGCACAAAAAAACCATTTTCTATTTTTCGAGTGCCCAAAAGGATGTTTTTTTGTGAAGGACCTCCCAAATAATTGTTGCCAAATTGTACCAAATAATTTTTGTGAAATACTAGGCCATATTTAATGCACAATTGACCAAATGGTTTGGTGTAAAAAGTTTTTATCCACCTCTGGTGAAAAAGACAAATTCCCGCCGATTCAGCTAGAAACGGGTCAAATTTGAACTGCAGCTGCCTCATATTTTGCTATTTATTTTTTCCAAAAATCATTTCTAGGTACATAAGTATCTATTTAATCAGGGAAACATCAAAAGTTTTCCAAGATTCAACCACTAGCTAGGAACGGTCAAGCCCGCCGTTTTGACCGCATTTTGAAACGGGCATAAAAAATTCAAAAAAATCAAAAATTGGGAAACCTTCGCATTCTGTCATTATATGTGGCCAAGTCCCAGAAAAAATAATAAACTTGTAATACGGCAATTATTTTTAAAAAGTGTTCAAAGAAATGAGTTGTCATGCGTGAAGATTAATGGATTTCAAGCCAAATGATCAATCTTATGGCCACATTCATGGCATAGTTTGTTCAAATGATCTCATATTGTGCACAAGGATGCATCTTGGAATTCCAAACAATGTTGCCTAAGGGAGTTTTCACTTTCATTGCACAAAAGAGCCATTTTCCATTTTTCGAGTGCCCCAAATGAGGTTTTTTTGTGAAGGACCTACCAAATAATTATTGCAAAATTGGACCAAATCATTTTTCTAAAATACTAGGCCATATTTAATGCACAATTGACCAAATGGTTGGGTGTAAAAAGTTTTTATCCACCTCTGGTGAAAAAGACAAATTCCACCGATTCAATTTAGAAAGCGGGTCAAATTTGAACTGCAGCTGCCTCATAGTTTGCTATTTATTTTTCCAAAAATCATTTCTAGGTACATAAGTATCTATTTAATCAGGAAACATCAAAAGTTTTCCAAGATTCAACCACTAGCTAGGAACGGTCAAGCCCGCGTTTTTGACCGCATTTTGAAACAGGCATAAAAATTCAAAAAATCAAAATTGGGAAACCTTCGCATTCTGTCATTATATGTGGCCAAGTCCCAGGAAAAATAATAAACTTGTAATACGGCAATTATTTTTTAAAAGTGTTCTAAGAAATGAGTTGTCATGCGTGAAGATTAATGGATTTCAAGCCAAAATAATCAATCTTATGGCCACATTCATGGCATAGTTTGTTCAAATGATCTCATATTGTGCACAAGGATGCATCTTGGAATTCCAAACAATGTTGCCTAAGGGAGTTTTCACTTTCATTGCACAAAAGAGCCATTTTCCATTTTTCGAGTGCCCCAAATGAGGTTTTTTTGTGAAGGACCTACCAAATAATTATTGCAAAATTGGACCAAATCATTTTTCTAAAATACTAGGCCATATTTAATGCACAATTGACCAAATGGTTGGGTGTAAAAAGTTTTTATCCACCTCTGGTGAAAAAGACAAATTTCCGCCGATTCAGCTAGAAACGGCTCAAATTTGAACTGCAGCTGCCTCATAGTTTGCTATTTATTTTTTCCAAAAATCATTTCTAGGTACATAAGTATCTATTTAATCAGGGAAACATCAAAAGTTTTCCAAGATTCAACCACTAGCTAGGATCGGTCAAGCCCGCCGTTTTGACCGCATTTTGAAACGGGCATTAAAAATTAAAAAAAATCAAAAAATTGGAAAACCTTCGCATTGTGCCATTATATGTGACCAAGTTACGAGGAAAAATAATAAACTTATAATATGACAATTCTTTTAAAAAAGTGTTCTCAGAAATGAGCTGTCATGCGTGAAGATTCATGGGTTTCAACCCAAATGATCAATCTTATGGCCACATTCATGGCATAGTTTATTCAAATGATCTCATATTATGCACAAGGTTGCATATTGGAATGGCAAACAATGTTGCCTAACAAAGTTTCCATATTCTTTGCACAAAAAAACCATTTTCTATTTTTCGAGTGCCCAAAAGGAGGTTTTTTTGTGAAGGACCTCCCAAATAATTGTTGCCAAATTGTACCAAATAATTTTTGTGAAATACTAGGACATATTTAATGCACAATTGACCAAATGGTTTGGTGTAAAAAGTTTTTATCCACCTCTGGTGAAAAAGACAAATTCCCGCCGATTCAGCTAGAAACGGGTCAAATTTGAACTGCAGCTGCCTTGTAGTTTGCTCTTTATTTTTTCCAAAAATCATTTCTAGGTACATAAGTATCTATTTAATAAGAGAAACATCAAAAGTATTCCAAGATTCAACCACTAGCTAGAAACGGTCAAGCCCGCCGTTTTGACCACATTTTGAAACGGGCATAAAAAATTCAAAAAAAAAATCAAAAAATTGGAAAACCTTCGCATTGTGTTATTATATGTGACCAAGTTTCCAGGAAAAATAATAAACTTGTAATAAGTTAATTATTAAAAAAAAAGTGTTCTCAGAAATGAGCTATCATGCGTGAATATTCATGGCTTTAAAGCCAAATGATCAATCTTATGGCCACATTCATGGCATAGTTTGTTCAAATGATCTCATATTGTGCACAAGGGTGCATCTTGGAATTCCAAACAATGTTGCCTAAGGGAGTTTTCACTTTCATTGCACAAAAGAGCCATTTTCCATTTTTCGAGTGCCCCAAATGAGGTTTTTTTGTGAAGGACCTACCAAATAATTATTGCAAAATTGGACCAAATCATTTTTCTAAAATACTAGGCCATATTTAATGCACAATTGGCCAAATGGTTGGGTGTAAAAAGTTTTTATCCACCTCTGGTGAAAAAGACAAATTCCCGCCGATTCAGTTGGAAACGGGTCAAATTTGAACTGCAGCTGCCTCATAGTTTGCTCTTTATTTTTTACAAAAATCATTTCTAGGTACATAAGTATCTATTTAATCAGGGAAAACATCAAAAAATTTCCAAGATTCAACCACTAGCTAGGAACGGTCAAGCCCGCCGTTTTGACCGCATTTTGAAACGGGCATAAAAAATTCAAAAAAAATCAAAAATTGGGAAACCTTCGCATTCTGTCATTATATGTGGCCAAGTCCCAGGAAAAATAATAAACTTGTAATACGGCAATTATTTTTAAAAAGTGTTCTAAGAAATGAGTTGTCATGCGTGAAGATTAATGGATTTCAAGCCAAATGATCAATCTTATGGCCACATTCATGGCATAGTTTGTTCAAATGATCTCATATTGTGCACAAGGATGCATCTTGGAATTCCAAACAATGTTGCCTAAGGGAGTTTTCACTTTCATTGCACAAAAGAGCCATTTTCCATTTTTGAGTGCCCCAAATGAGGTTTTTTGTGAAGGACCTACCAAATAATTATTGCAAAATTGGACCAAATCATTTTTCTAAAATACTAGGCCATATTTAATGCACAATTGACCAAATGGTTGGGTGTAAAAGTTTTATCCACCTCTGGTGAAAAAGACAAATTCCACCGATTCAATTTAGAAAGCAGGTCAAATTTGAACTGCAGCTGCCTCATAGTTTGCTATTTATTTTTTCCAAAAATCATTTCTAGGTACATAAGTATCTATTTAATCAGGGAAACATCAAAAGTTTTCCAAGATTCAACCACTAGCTAGGAACGGTCAAGCCCGCCGTTTTGACCGCATTTTGAAACGGGCATAAAAAATTCAAAAAAAAAACAAAAAATTGGGAAACCTTCGCATTGTGTCATTATATGTGGCCAAGTTCCCAGGAAAAATAATAAACTTGTAATACAGCAATTATTTTTAAAAAGTGTTCTAAGAAATGAGATGTCATGCGTGAAGATTCATGGCTTTCAAGCCAAATGATCAATCTTATGGCCACATTCATGGCATATTTTGTTCAAATAATCTCATATTGTGCACAAGGGTGCATCTTGGAATTCCAAACAATGTTGCCTAAGGGAGTTTTCACTTTCATTGCACAAAAGAGCCATTTTCCATTTTTCGAGTGCCCCAAATGAGGTTTTTTGTGAAGGACCTACCAAATAATTATTGCAAAATTGGACCAAATCATTTTTCTAAAATACTAGGACATATTTAATGCACAATTGACCAAATGGTTCGGTGTAAAAAGTTTTTATCCACCTCTGGTGAAAAAGACAAATTCCCGCTGATTTAGTTGGAAACGGGTCAAATTTGAACTGCAGCTGCCTCATAGTTTGCTATTTATTTTTTCCAAAAATCATTTCGAGGTACATAAGTATCTATTTAATCAGAGAAACATCAAAAGTATTCCAAGATTCAACCACTAGCTAGGAACGGTCAAGCCCGCCGTTTTGACCGCATTTTGAAACGGGCATTAAAAATTAAAAAAAATCAAAAAATTGGAAAACCTTCGCATTGTGCCATTATATGTGACCAAGTTACGAGGAAAAATAATAAACTTATAATATGACAATTCTTTTAAAAAAGTGTTCTCAGAAATGAGCTGTCATGCGTGAAGATTCATGGATTTCAACCCAAATGATCAATCTTATGGCCATATTCATGGCATAGTTTATTCAAATGATCTCATATTATGCACAAGGTTGCATATTGGAACGGCAAACAATGTTTCCTAACAAAGTTTCCATATTCTTTGCACAAAAAAACCATTTTCTATTTTTCGAGTGCCCAAAAGGAGGTTTTTTTGTGAAGGACCTCCCAAATAATTGTTGCCAAATTGTACCAAATAATTTTTGTGAAATACTAGGCCATATTTAAAGCACAATTGACCAAATGGTTTGGTGTAAAAAGTTTTTATCCACCTCTGGTGAAAAAGACAAATTCCCGCCGATTCAGCTGGAAACGGGTCAAATTTGAACTGCAGCTGCCTTGTAGTTTGCTCTTTATTTTTTCCAAAAATCATTTCTAGGTACATAAGTATCTATTTAATCAGAGAAACATCAAAAGTATTTCAAGATTCAACCACTAGCTAGAAACGGTCAAGCCCGCCGTTTTGACCACATTTTGAAACGGGCATAAAAAATTCAAAAAAAAATCAAAAAATTGGAAAACCTTCGCATTGTGTTATTATATGTGACCAAGTTTCCAGGAAAAATAATAAACTTGTAATAATTTAATTATTTTAAAAAAAGTGTTCTCAGAAATGAGCTATCATGCGTGAATATTCATGGCTTTAAAGCCAAATGATCAATCTTATGGCCACATTCATGGCATAGTTTGTTCAAATGATCTCATATTGTGCACAAGGGTGCATCTTGGAATTCCAAACAATGTTGCCTCGAGGGAGTTTTCACTTTCATTGCACAAAAGAGCCATTTTCCATTTTTCGAGTGCCCCAAATGAGGTTTTTTTGTGAAGGACCTACCAAATAATTATTGCAAAATTGGACCAAATCATTTTTCTAAAATACTAGGCCATATTTAATGCACAATTGACCAAATGGTTGGGTGTAAAAAGTTTTTATCCACCTCTGGTGAAAAAGACAAATTCCCACCGATTCAGTTGGAAACGGGTCAAATTTGAACTGCAGCTGCCTCATAGTTTGCTCTTTATTTTTTACAAAAATCATTTCTAGGTACATAAGTATCTATTTAATCAGGGAAACATCAAAAGTTTTCGAAGATTCAACCACTAGCTAGGAACGGTCAAGCCCGCCGTTTTGACCGCATTTTGAAACGGGCATAAAAAATTCAAAAAAAATCAAAAATTAGGAAACCTTCGCATTCTGTCATTATATGTGGCCAAGTCCCAGGAAAAATAATAAACTTGTAATACGGCAATTATTTTTAAAAAGTGTTCTAAGAAATGAGCTGTCATGCGTGAAGATTCATGGCTTTCAAGCCAAATGATCAATCTTATGGCCACATTCATGGCATAGTTTGTTCAAATGATCTCATATTATGCACAAGGATGCATCTTGGAATTCCAAACAATGTTGCCTAAGGGAGTTTTCACTTTCATTGCACAAAAGAGCCATTTTCCATTTTTCGAGTGCCCCAAATGAGGTTTTTTTGTGAAGGACCTACCAAATAATTATTGCAAAATTGGACCAAATCATTTTTCTAAAATACTAGGACATATTTAATGCACAATTGACCAAATGGTTGGGTGTAAAAAGTTTTTATCCACCTCTGGTGAAAAAGACAAATTCCCGCCGATTCAGCTAGAAACGGGTCAAATTTGAACTGCAGCTGCCTCATAGTTTGCTATTTATTTTTTCCAAAAATCATTTCTAGGTACATAAGTATCTATTTAATCAGGGAAACATCAAAAGTTTTCCAAGATTCAACCACTAGCTAGGAACGGTCAAGCCCGCCGTTTTGACCGCATTTGAAACGGGCATAAAAAATTCAAAAAAAAACAAAAAATTGGGAAACCTTCGCATTGTGTCATTATATGTGGCCAAGTTCCCAGAAAAAACAATAAACTTGTAATAAGGCAATTATTTTTAAAAAGTGTTCTAAGAAATGAGCTGTCATGCGTGAAGATTCATGGCTTTCAAGCCAAATGATCAATCTTATGGCCACATTCATGGCATAGTTTGTTCAAATAATCTCATATTGTGCACAAGGGTGCATCTTGGAATTCCAAACAATGTTGCCTAAGGGAGTTTTCACTTTCATTGCACAAAAGAGCCATTTTGCATTTTTCGAGTGCCCCAAATGAGGTTTTTTGTGAAGGACCTACCAAATAATTATTGCAAAATTGGACCAAATCATTTTTCTAAAATACTAGGACATATTTAATGCACAATTGACCAAATGGTTCGATGTAAAAAGTTTTTATCCACCTCTGGTGAAAAAGACAAATTCTCGCTGATTTAGTTGGAAACATGTCAAATTTGAACTGCAGCTGCCTCATAGTTTGCTATTTATTTTTTCCAAAAATCATTTCTAGGTACATAAGTATCTATTTAATCAGAGAAACATCAAAAGTATTCCAAGATTCAACCACTAGTTAGGAACGGTCAAGCCCGCCGTTTTGACCGCATTTTTAAACGGGCATTAAAAATTAAAAAAAATTCAAAAAATTGGAAAACCTTCGCATTGTGCCATTATATGTGACCAAGTTACGAGGAAAAATAATAAACTTGTAATATGACAATTATTTTTAAAAAGTGTTCTCATAAATGAGCTGTCATGCGTGAAGATTCATGGGTTTCAACCCAAATGATCAATCTTATGGCCACATTCATGGCATAGTTTGTTCAAATGATCTCATATTATGCACAAGGATGCATCTTGGAATTCCAAACAATGTTGCCTAACAAAGTTTTCACTTTCATTGCACAAAAAAACCATTTTCTATTTTTCGAGTGCCCAAAAGGAGGTTTTTTTGTGAAGGACCTCCCAAATAATTGTTGCCAAATTGTACCAAATAATTTTTGTGAAATACTAGGCCATATTTAATGCACAATTGACCAAATGGTTTGGTGTAAAAAGTTTTTATCCACCTCTGGTGAAAAAGACAAATTCCCGCCGATTCAGTTGGAAACGGGTCAAATTTGAATTGCAGCTGCCTTGTAGTTTGCTCTTTATTTTTTCCAAAAATCATTTCTAGGTACATAAGTATCTATTTAATAAGAGAAACATCAAAAGTATTCCAAGATTCAACCACTAGCTAGAAACGGTCAAGCCCGTCGTTTTGACCACATTTTGAAACGGGCATAAAAAATTCAAAAAAAAAATCAAAAAATTGGAAAACCTTCGCATTGTGTTATTATATGTGACCAAGTTTCAAAGAAAAATAATAAACTTGTAATACGTTAATTATTTTAAAAAGTGTTCTCAGAAATGAGCTATCATGCGTGAATATTCATGGCTTTAAAGCGAAATGATCAATCTTATGGCCACATTCATGGCATAGTTTGTTCAAATTATCTCATATTGTGCAAAAGGGTGCATCTTGGAATTCCAAACAATGTTGCCTAAGGGAGTTTTCACTTTCATTGCACAAAAGAGCCATTTTCCATTTTTCGAGTGCCCCAAATGTGGTTTTTTTGTGAAGGACCTACCAAATAAACGTTACAAAATTGGACCAAATCATTTTTCTAAAATACTAGGCCATATTTAATGCACAATTGACCAAATGGTTGGGTGTAAAAAGTTTTTATCCACCTCTGGTGATAAAGACAAATTCCCGCCGATTCAGTTGGAAACGGGTCAAATTTGAACTGCAGCTGCCTCATAGTTTGCTCTTTATTTTTTACAAAAATCATTTCTAGGTACATAAGTATCTATTTAATCAGGGAAACATCAAAATTTTTCCAAGATTCAACCACTAGCTAGGAACGGTCAAGCCCGCCGTTTTGACCGCATTTTGAAACGGGCATAAAAAATTCAAAAAAATCAAAAATTGGGAAACCTTCGCATTCTGTCATTATATGTGGCCAAGTCCCAGGAAAAATAATAAACTTGTAATACGGCAATTATTTTTAAAAAGTGTTCTAAGAAATGAGTTGTCATGCGTGAAGATTAATGGATTTCAAGCCAAATGATCAATCTTATGGCCACATTCATGGCATAGTTTGTTCAAATGATCTCATATTGTGCACAAGGATGCATCTTGGAATTCCAAACAATGTTGCCTAAGGGAGTTTTCACTTTCATTGCACAAAAGAGCCATTTTCCATTTTTCGAGTGCCCCAAATGAGGTTTTTTTGTGAAGGACCTACCAAATAATTATTGCAAAATTGGACCAAATCATTTTTCTAAAATACTAGGACATATTTAATGCACAATTGACCAAATGGTTGGGTGTAAAAAGTTTTTATCCACCTTTGGTGAAAAAGACAAATTCATGGATTAAATTTGAAAGCGGGTCAAATTTGAACTGCAGCTGCCTCATAGTTTGCTATTTATTTTTCCAAAAATCATTTCTAGGTACATAAGTATCTATTTAATCAGGGAAACATCAAAAGTTTTCCAAGATTCAACCACTAGCTAGGAGGCAGTCAAGCCCTTGTTTGACCGCATTTTGAAACGGGCATAAAAAATTCAAAAAAACAAAAATTGGGAAAGCTTCGCATTGTGTCATTATATGTGGCCAAGTTCCCAGTAAAAATAATAAACTTGTAATACGGCAATTATTTTTAAAAAGTGTTCTAAGAAATGAGCTGTCGTGCGTGAAGATTCATGGCTCCAAGCCAAATGATCAATCTTATGGCCACATTCATGGCATAGTTTGTTCAAATAATCTCATATTGTGCACAAGGGTGCATCTTGGAATTCCAAACAATGTTGCCTAAGGGAGTTTTCACTTTCATTGCACAAAAGAGCCATTTTCCATTTTTCGAGTGCCCCAAATGAGGTTTTTTGTGAAGGACCTACCAAATAATTATTGCAAAATTGGACCTAATCATTTTCTAAAATACTAGGACATATTTAATGCACAATTGACCAAATGGTTGGGTGTAAAAGTTTTATCCACCTCTGGTGAAAAAGACAAATTCCACCGATTTAGTTGGAAGCGGGTCAAATTTGAACTGCAGCTGCCTCATAGTTTGCTATTTATTTTTCAAAAATCATTTCTAGGTACATAAGTATCTATTTAATCAGAGAAACATCAAAAGTATTCCAAGATTCAACCACTAGCTAGGAGCGGTCAAGCCCGCCGTTTTGACCGCATTTTGAAACAGGCATTAAAAATTTAAAAAATTCAAAAATTGGAAAACCTTCGCATTGTGTCATTATATGTGACCAAGTTCGAGGAAAAATAATAAACTTATAATATGACAATTATTTTTAAAAAGTGTTCTAAGAAATGAGTCATCATGCGTGAAGATTCATGGTTTCAAGCCAAATGATCAATCTTATGGCCACATTCATGGCATAGTTTATTCAAATGATCTCATATTATGCACAAGGTTGCATATTGGAATGGCAAACAATGTTGCCTACGGGACTTTTCATTTTCTTTTCACGGAAAATACATTTTCCATTTTCCGAGTGCCCGAAATAAGTTGTTTTGTGAAGGACCTACCGTATATTTGTTGCAAAATTGGACCTAATCAATTTTATTAAATAACAGGCCATATTTAATGCACAATTGACAAAAATGGTTGGGTGTAAAAAGTTTTGATCCATCACTGGTGAAAAAGACAAATTCCCGTCGATTCAGTTGGAAGCGGGTCAAATTTGAACTGCAGCTGCCTCATAGTTTGCTATTTATTTTTTCAAAAAATCATTTCTAGGTAAATAAGTATCTATTTAATTAGAAATACATGGTTTTATGGCGAGACATCGAGGTTTGGACGATGGCCGAGGGCCCCAACTCTAGGGCGCGTAAGCTCGCATGCCCGCCGCGTGGTCACCGCGTGACCGTGGCATTGCCATGTGTTCTGGGCGGCCTAGGCATGTCTAGTGGGTTGGGAACTCCCCAGTTAGGTGCCAGGAAGAAAATCACAACATAAGATTCTCACGAGGAGACCGATCGATGCTCAAACATGAATAAGCAGCCAAGTGTTTGATTTGTGGTACGGGAAATGCACATGGCTAATGGGCGTGAGTTTTGGCTGAGGATGATCAGTTACTAAGAAGACCGTCTTCACAAATTTTTAGGGAAATCAAGAATATATAAATAACACTTCCTTCACAAAGTGCTGCTTTGAACAGGATAGGAAAATGAATATTGTTGAGTTATTTTTGAACTAGGCAAGGAAGGTTTTTGACATATTTGATGAATATATGATCCAAACAATTTATGAGAATTTTTTGGGAATTTTTGGAATAACAGAAATATAGGTTGCTTCACAACCTAGGGCAAAAATTGACACATGGACATGACACATAGGCAAAACTGATGTGATGGCGCCTAGTCATCACAACCCACCACAATCTACAAGGCTATGACCATCTATATTGGTCGTTAACAACTAGAAATAAGGCAGCGGACCTGCACTGTTTGCTTTGTGACCATTTCGTGTAAGGAAATTATGACCTTTCTGACCAAAATGGTCGCAATGGTTTAGGGTTTGGAGCCCCCCGAATAGCTTTTGACCAATTGGTCTCAAATGGTCATAGATCTATGACCAATTCTTCCAGGGTCACTGACAGAAGGTCACTAGTTGACATATTTCTTGTAGTGGAGCTTTACCCATCCTGACCCTGCATAATCATCTCGGCAGGAGAGGACACACAAGAAAACAACTAATGAAAATCTTTGCCTTTTGAAAGTACATTAATAGTCACATAAAAGATCTCAGCAGGAGACTAGTGCGTGTATCATATTCGGCACAGGCAGTTTCAAGTTTCTCGACCGTCAACAGAAAAGCTCCAAGCATCATACAGACTAACAAGCCGTCATAAAATAATCAACTACGTAGCCCTATAAAATCTCACAAGAATAAAATGACCAATTCCTCAAACTAATCATCAACAGCTTCCAGGAATCAAAATCCCAATGGTTCATGTACAAATTTAGTTTAGGAAACCACATAGTTCTGTCTTCCAATTTCTCAACCATCAACATACCAGCTCCCAGCATCATAATAGACTAATAAGCTGAGATCTACATAAAAACAATCAACTACGTAATCCAATACAGTTTGCAGTAATCAGCAGAACGAATTCTCAAACTAAACAACCGTAAAAAATTCCCAGGAACCAAATCCCAAAGCCTCATGGACAAATTCAGTATATGAAACCCACTAGTTCACTTACAATAATCAGGTGCTTGGGAACCTAACAAATACAAAAAGAAACTACATATAAATATATTATGAATCCTTCATGAACCCCAACGACAACAGATATATCCAGGAATAAGATGACCAATTCCTCAAACTAATCAATCATCAAAAGCTTCCAGGAATCAACATCCCAATTGTTCATGTACAAATTCAGTTTAGGAAACCCAATAGTTATCTCTTCCAGTTTCTCAACCATCAACAGACCAGCTCCCAACATCATCTAGACTATTAAGCTGAGATCCACATAAAAATAATCACCTATGTAATCCAATACAGCTTGCAGTAATCAGCAGAACAAATTCTCAAACTAAACAACCGTAAAAAACTCCTAGGAACCAAATCCCAAAGCATCATGACCAAATTCAGTATATGAAACCCACTAGTTCACTTACAATGATCAGGTGCTTCGGAACCTAACAAATACGTGCCTAGAGTAGAGATGTAAGATTGCACAACAAGAGAAAAAGAAAAAAAAGAGGGGATTGATTTTTACTGACCTGCGCGTCCAGCCGCTGGTGGCTTCAGAGCACACCTCGCCCACCACTGCATCCACGGTCGACCGAGCACAACTGGCGGCAGCGAACACGCCGTTTGGGACGCTCATGTAATCTTGAGACTCCAATGGCACGATGGAAGTGCTCCTCGCACCGGATGCAACAGAAATCCTATGAATTAACGGAGCAGCCAAATCGGTGAGAAATCCCCCAAATCTGTGTCGGTGAGTACCAAAGACGGGTGGCCAGAGGGAGAACAAAACGTACCCATTAATCTCGACACCATTGGTAGACATCTCGCCGGCGCCGGAACAACACGACCGCCGTTGTTCGACCAACTAATGCAGATTGGAATGGAGGAGACGACCCGCTGCATGGCTGTGGTTTATCCCACGCAACCCAGCCGTGCGAGGGGGTGTGTCTGACAAGATTCTCTCACATGTGCTGTTTCGATGGACCTAACATGGGCCCTAACCTTGGTCCAAGCCAACGACGCGCGGGGACAGATGCTTTGGATGGGCCGCACACAATACGCCTACACATTCACTAGCCGTATCATGGGCTGTATTTCACTCCATAGGCCTGCCACGCACTGACGAGGGTACACATCCCAAGGCCCAAACCAACGCCCACGATACCGGCCTGCCTGTGGCTCGGCCTCTGAAAATCCGCATCCCCTGCCGCATCTTCTTCTTCATACTCTTCAGGATCAACTTCATCCGCAGCATCCTCATCTCCATCTTTTCTTCCTTGACCGATCCCATGTTTCTAGTGGCCAGTAACAAATTAAATGTGAAAAAAAAGGATCCCCTACAATGAAGCATGTGATATACCGGTGATAAAAAAGTCTTTTGGGAACAATTTGTCCTCTAAATGTAATCTTCACTAAGCAGGCATAAAAAATGACAAATAGATGTAGCCAGAATAGTAAGATGGAGAAGAAGGAATACATAGGACAATTTTGTGTGCATTATGCTCAGAATCAATCTATGATTACTTCAAATTTTGCCTAAAACATGGCATGACCAATAAAAAAAGATATTGAATTGGTCAGGATTCATTAAGGTGCGAGGAGCGAACGAACTATCCATGTCACTGATCACGTGTTGATCGATCCAAAATTTCAGAAAATTCAATACAAGAGGTAATTGAGCATACACAGAAGGTCCATTCACATATTTCATCAAATGGTATGTATGTATATCTTTACTAATTCGTAATTGAGCATACACAGAGGGTGTTGCCGGCAAGCTCATGTGACCTCGATTTAGATCCTCTGCTCAAACCTACTGAACAGAGTGGTTAGAAAGAGGTATTGGGTGTAGATGGTGCAGTTGGTCCTGCCACCGCCCACGCCCTTATGCGGGCACCGCCGCGACGCCTGGCTGCAGCTTGAGAGGGACAGGAGAGCATACACAGAGGGTGTTGCCGGCAAGCTCATGTGACCTCAATTTAGTAGATTTTTTTTATCAAGGCGGCACTTCCGTTGGTGTCATCGGTCCGGAAGCAGGTGGAGTTGGCACAACGGCATTGGGCTGGGCTAGTTTTAGGTGGTTCGGAGGATCAGTGATAGATTGAGCCCAGACAGAGCCAGAGGAGAGGAGGGAAATTAATCTCGACGTCCGTCGTCTGCCTAGGCACAGCCACGCGCCGACACTCCAAGCGCCGGAGAGCAATGGCGGCAGCGCCAGAGCTGAAATGGTTCTCCTCGCAGATTGCCATCATGGAAGACACCGTTGGTTTCTCAGGCGATTGATTTGCCAACCAACCAAGGTCCGGATTTTGCGATTTTTTGTCTAAAAAGACCACCTGCCGAGACAAATTGCCAGAAAAGACCACCTCTAAAACGAATTAATAGAAAGGACCAGCTACACCGTGGTGGCAGGTGCGCCAGCCGACACATGGCACCTGCCCCCACACGCGCTGGCGGCAGTCCCTGCCGCCACGAGCGTAGGCGGTAGCCGGGGTGTAACAGGTCTTTCATCCGCGTGACAGATGCAACGAAACGGATCAAAATGATGGGCCCTGCCGCCACACTGCGAGCGGCAGCTACTGCTGCTGCCAGTGCATCGCGACAGGCCAGGTGGGCCCCGCTGCCACAGCCAGAGGCGGCAGCCTCTACGTTCAGCATGCAGCGACGTTCGAGAACTGGAGTCAGCTCAGATTAAAGCATCCCGTCCATCCGGCCATCTGTATTGACAGTAGTGCAGAACCGGGCTATAGCACCGGTTCGTAAGGGCTATTAGTGCCGGTTTTGTAACCGGCACTAAAGGGTGAGGACTAAAGGTCCCCCCTTTAGTACCGGTTCGTCATGAACCGCCACTAAAGTGCCACCACGTGGCACGAGGCAGGGCCGGGTACGGGGATACCTATAGTACCGGTTGGTACCACCAACCGGTACTAAATGTTCGGATGGTTTAGGTTTTTTTATTTTCCTTTAGTTTTGTGTTTTCAATTTAATTTAAAGATTGTTTTTACATTATAATGAGTTGTTAAATTATTAGGTGAAAGTACCCGCATATTAGTTTCAACTGGATGCATGCATGGATCCTAGCTAAGTGATCAAAGTATATATGCCATATCCATATATATTACTTGATCACTTATATTAGGTGAGCAAGTAATTAATATGGATATGGCATATATATACTTGATCACTTAGCTAGCTAGGATCCATCCAGTTGAAACTAATCTGCGGTTTCTTTCATAAATGATATAATAACTCATTATCATCATATTAATATAAAAACTATTGCATCATATGTATCATCACCAACAAGTTAACGGTATACTAGCTAGCTAAAAATAATTATAGTTGTCATTACCACTATTTAATCATCATAGTCATTACCGCTATCTAATCATCACCAATACCAGCTTAAAGAAGAAACATTCACTTTGTACCAGAAGGAAAGATATCATCGAGTTCAACATGATCACTCTTTGAGATTAAGTTCAGGACGAAGAACACGGACATGAGAGGACAAGTACTAAGAGCATGCTAATCACTCCTACTGCTCTCTCTCAGGTAAAATGGCATAGAACATGTGTAGATGTCCCGATTCATCATATTGGAGCATGCAGATGAACCTGTCTCCTAATCGTGGGTTGCGCTTCTGCTTGTTGACTCCTAGTACTTCTCTGCGATCATTCACAAATTTGCTCTAGTCTTTCACTATTAAGCATTCCTCGGTTCTAGAAATCTTGAGTGCACTCGTGTGCAATGTCGGATGTCTTGGCCGTAAGCTAACAATTGACATGCGACCGTTAGTCGAGATCCACTAAGGCACAACTATCATTGGGAGTCCCTGCTGAAGAGAACATCGTATAGTATCATACTTAGCAAGATGAAGTTTAGCTTAAAAAATAATATATGCAAAAGATGCACTGAGGACAAATAGTAAAAATCTTACCATCTTTGCTAAATACATGTGACCGTAGTTCAATACGAACACTATTGGTTGCACGTTTTGAGTACTAAGATTTGCAAGTTTAGGAAAATAATTTCTCTTGACAGCATCAAGATCCTCAAGTCATGAAACATATTGACTTAGCTCCTCGCAGTTTAGTTCAGCTCTGGGACAGTGGACGGTCCTGTCTACCAAGCGTTGGACATGTTTGCTTGAATGGAAATAAGCTGTCAATTGAAATTAGTTATCAACTATTTTTGAAAAAAACAATATCAACATAAATATCGCATGAGAAACTCACATAATAGTAGAACTGGAGGTGTCCGCGCATCGACCCAAATGTCTCTATTACCTTCAATATCATCTTCGGGGCGAATATCAAAGGTGATAAACATATCAGGCTCAAATGCATAAGCCTTGCATAGTGCTTGCCAAGTTTTGCATTCAAAATGGGTGTAGGTTTCTTGATTGTATAATTTGACGTCGAAGGTATAACCATGCTCGGTCTTCAAGTAAACTCTCTTTACCTCCATAGTTTGGCACGACTGAAACCTATCTTATCCAAGACAAAAATTCTTGCATGACAGGGGATACGCTAGTAGAATAGTGAAAATTTAAAATAATAAGTTGAAGCAAATGAAGCGTATATATAAGTCATGCTTAATTACGAAAAAGACTTGTCGTTGTGACTTACTGTATCCACTTGGAAGGTCTCATTCAGCTTGATGTTGAAGTGCCTATCATAGGTGAAACATTAAACACTTATTAGTTATATATTAATTCAACTAATTAGACTAGTTCTATTAATTCAACTAGCTAGGTCAACTAATTAATTCAACTAAGCACTTACTAAAATATACCTAAATAAAGTATAGCTCCTAATTCAACTAATTAACTAGTTCAACTAATTCAACTAATTCAACTAAAGTAGTTCTATTAATTTTCTTACTAAAAATAAAGTAGCTAGTTCTATATACTAAAATTTTAATTAGATGATCAAATCTCATATACCTAAATTTAGTATATATTAATTCATCTAACATTAATATAAATTCATCTATAATTAAAAGTATAAAAAACTAAATTTCATCTAACACTATCTAATTCTTATATAATCTAACATTTATATAATCTAACATTTTGACATTAAACATTTGTGTGTGTGTGTGTGTGTGTGTGTGTGTGTGTGTGTGTGTGTGTGTGTGTGGGAGGCCGCCGGCGAGTGGCAATCGATCTTACAGCGGGGGGGACGGCGACGGGGACGGCGACGACGTACGGGGACGGGGACGGTGACGAGGACGACAGGGGCGATTGACGACGTCTGGCGAAAGGGACAGCGATGACGTCTGGCGACGAAGCGGCGCTTGACGTCTGGCGGCGGCGTCGGCGGCGATGAAGCCTGTGGCGACCACAGCGAAGAGGCGGCGCTTGAGACGGGCGCGACGAAGATTATAACTAAAAATTTTCGTAAGTGCTGGTTATATAGGGGATGCCTTTAGTACCGGTTGGAGACAGAAACCGGTACTAAAGGTTAAATTTGGCCAGGCGAAGCGGCGGGAAGCGACCCCCTTTAGTACCGGTTCGTGGCTCCACCCGGTACTAAAGACCCACACTTTAGTACCGGGTTGAGCCACGAACCGGTACTAAAGGGGGTGCGCTCCTGTTCCGCGCTGCTCATTGTTTAATCCCACCTTGCCGAGCGAAGGGCAGCCGCATTGGTTTATAAACCCAGCCGCGGCTGCTCCTTCGAGCTCCTCTATAATGCAGGCTTATGGGCCTAACTTTGCCGCGCTGCCCTGTGAGCCTGTTGGACCTTATGGGCCTGCATATGCACGCCCAAGGCCGGGCAGGCCCACTGGGCAACGTGGAAATAATTTTTTTCATATAATTTTTTTTCTTTTATGGTTTATATATTTTCTTCTATTTATTTGTGAGTAATTGTTTGCTGTATTTAGAGTTTCTTATATTTAATATTAGTGTGTTTTATCATTATATTCATATTTGTAGTGATTTTTCAGTTTCTTTTGTACTGCTTTTCACTTTCACGGTGATTTAGCTCTGAAAAAAATCAGTAAATGCATCAAAATTGACAAATTATGTCAAAAGGGTTGAAAGTTGATGACGTGGATTTGAATTGTGCATCTGAACGCAAAAAAGTCCGGAGTTGTACTAAGTTATGAAAATACTGAATAGCCGGTGTAACATATGAGTTTTCGTCCGAAACCCTGATACTTCCTAAGAGATTATCCAGTTTGTACACGAAGTGCATCCAGTTTTTGCCGTAACCCTCTTTACTTTTTTGCACATGCTATGCGGGTGAAATGATGATACATTGCCAAGTTTCAACCTTTTCAGAGTTCATTTTGTACTGCTTTTCACTTTCACGGTGATTTAGCTCTGAAAATAAATCAGTAAATGCATCGAAAATACCAAATTATGTCAGAAAGGGTTGAAAGTTGATGACGTGGATTTGAATTGTGCATCTGAACGCAAAAAAGTCCGGAGTTGTACTAAATTATTAAAATATTGAATAGCCGGTGTAACAGACGAGTTTTGTCCGAAACCCTGATACTTCCTAAGAGATTGTCCAGTTTGTACACGAAGTGCGTCCAGTTTTTGCCGTAACCCTCTCTAAATTTTTGCATATGCTATGCGGGTGAAATGATGATACCTTGCCAAGGCTCAACCTTTTCAGAGTTTATTTTGTACTGCTTTTCACTTTCACGGTGATTTAACTTTGAAAACAAATCAGTAAATGCATCGAAAATAGCAAATTATGTTAGAAAGAGTTGAAAGTTGATGACGTGGATTTGAATTGTGCATCTGAATGCAAAAAAGTTTGGAGATGTACTAAGTTATTAAAATATTGAATAGCCGGTGTAACAGATGAGTTTTCGTCCGAAACCTTGATACTTTCTAAGAGATTGTCCAGTTTGTACACGAAGTGCATCCAGTTTTTGCCGTAACCCTCTCTACTTTTTTGCACATGCTATGCGGGTGAAAAGATGATACCTTGCCAAGTTCAACATTTCCAGAGTTCATTTTGTAGTGCTTTTCACTTTCACGATGATTTAACTTTGAAAACAAATCAGTAAATGCATCGAAAATAACAAATTATGTTAGAAAGGGTTGAAAGTTGATGACGTGGATTTGAATTGTGCATCTGAACGCAAAAAAAGTCCGGAGTTGTACTAAGTTATTAAAATATTGAATAGCCGGTGTAACAGATGAGTTTTCGTCCTCTCCGGTAGGAACCGGAGAAGAGTCTTATTGCGGCCACAAATTCTACATACATAGTTCAATGAAGACCAAGTGGTTGTGATAGTTTGAGAAGTAACATATTTAAGGTGGTAAAAACCCTGTTAGCGGAGCGAGGTGGGACTAAAAAACCGCTGTTAACTAGGAACCTCTAGTGCTGGTTTGTGGCTTGAACATGTACTAAAGGTGTCGGTGGGCCCCCAGCCTGACCACAACCTGCAACAGCCACTTTAATACCGGTTCGTGGCTCGAACCGATACTAAAGGGTCGCCACGAACCGGTACTAATGATCTCCACCCCCCTAGTCGTTTGGACCGGCACTAATAATCACATTAGTGGCGGTTTTGTTACAAACCGGGACTAATGTGCTTCACATTAGGCCCTTTTTCTACTAGTGTGAATCGGAGTCAGCGGCTGCCGCCTCATGCCGTGGCGGCATGGCCCACCTGGCCTGTATGGCGGCAGGGCCCATCACTTCCGTCCGTTCCGTTGTAGCACGCGCGCGGACGAAGGCCCTGTTTGGAGGGAGCTCCTATTTGCGGCATTCTGCGGCAAATAGTCGCCCGTTCGCACAAGGCGCGCCCGATTGGGCCGGTCGTCAAACCATTAGCGTGAGGCGCGGGCGCAAAAATTCCGAAAAGACAAATATGTGCCAGCGAGGATTCAATCTACAGATCTTCTATTGAGGTAGCAAGAACGCTGCCACTCAAACTGACTCGGTGGTTGTGAAATATTAGTAGCCCGAAATGAAAAGAACACAAGAGAAACATTACTCAAAGAATTTAAGAACACATACATTCTATTAAATTCCAATATCTTTAGAAAAAGATAATAATGTTTTTAAACACGAACAATCTTTAAAAAAATTGGAATAAATTTTGGAAAACGAGAACAGAAAATTAAAATGCTGAAGAAATTTAAAAAAGCACAGACGAAAATTGATACTCCAAACTTTTTTGAAAACACGTATAAATTTATAAATTTCGAACATTTTTTAGAAACATGAACAAAATTTGAAAATATAATATTTTCTGAAAACACGAATAAAATTTAAAATTCTGAACATTTTTAAAATCTGAACAAAATTTTGAAACTACAAACATTTTTCTTTGGAAATTCGAATATTTTTAACATAGCAAACAATTTTTGAAAATGTGAACAAAATTGTAAATTTTGGAATATTTTTTGGAACATGAACAAAAGTTCAAACATCTTTTGAAAACATGAACAAATTATAAAATTCCCATTATTTTTGAAATTGGGAACATTTTCTTAAATGTGAACAAAATGTGGAAATTTTGAACTTCTATTTGTATTGTAACCAAAATCTCAAAACAGGAACATTTTTAAAATTGTGAATAAAATTTTGAAAAATTCAACATTATTTCAAAAATATGAAAAATTTAAACAACAAGAATTTTTTAAAATTCTGAACAATATTTGAACTTTCCAAAATCTTAAAAAGAAAAAGGAAAATAAAGGAAAATTATGAATATGTTTTGAATGTTTGAACAAATTTTGAAAATGGGAACATATTTCTTAAACCAAAACATATTTTAGTTTGTAAACAAAATTGAAAAAGACGAACACTTTTTGAAAATAAGCGAACAATTTTTGAAATTTCTGAAAAAAAATTTGAAAACAGGAAGATTTCCTGAAAACACGAACCAAATCTGAAAAATTCAGTTATAAAAAAAATTCTGAAACATTCATTGAAAATAGAAAACAAATTCAAAAAGAATAGAGCAAGAAGAAAGAAAAAAAGACAGAAAAAAGAAAAGAGAAAAAATGAAAAAAGAAAGAAAATAAAAATGAAAAATGAAAAAGAAATATAAAAAGAAAAAACCGGTTCAGTAACCTTCTAGAAGTTTCCTAAAACCAGAAAAAACCGGCTAGAAACATTGCTAGAAGGTTCCCAAAACCGGTATAGTCGGAACGCTTACAGGCCGGCCCATGGGAGACCGCTCGGTCGATAGCCTGTGCGGTACCCCGACTGTTTGCCACAGAGAGCAGCAAATAGGGTTTTCCTTGTTTGGATCCATGGGATTAGAGTTAGTTTGAGCTAGTTTGGGTTTAAATAGCCCTAAAGTATCCAAACATGAGGACTAGTTTGAGCTAGTTGCATCTAACTCACCATAAAAAAAATTATCCCATCCAAGAGATGCTAGTTGGAGCTAGTTCTCCTAGTGCATTTATTGTCAATCTAACTCTATCATCCAAACATCTTTTTGGTTAGAGTTAGTTCAGGGTTAGTCATGAGCTAGAAACTAGCTCCAACCTTTAGCTAAGTTAGAGTATCCAAACAGGGCAGAAAAAACTGTTAAGCCCGGGCTGTCGCCTGCTCCTCTGGGGGTAGGGCCTGCCGCCGGCCTCTGTGGCGGCATGTGACGTGTTCGCTGTCGCACCTGCTGCCACGGTGCAGCCGATCCTTTCTGTCAATTTGTTTTAGAGATGGTCTTCTCTGACAATTTGACTCGGCAGATGGTCTTTTTGACAAAAATTCGGATTTTGCTACAGATCATTCAGCTACTGTAGCTACAGGTGAAAGATAAGGGAAGAAAAGAGTCTCTGCTCTTCTCCAAAGTCCCAATCAATCATTGTAACTTCCAGTCGGCCACTGCTTCACTCTCCAGCTCGCTTCCTCGGTGCCAGATCCAGCGGAGGTCTCCGACTCTCCATCCCAGCCTCTGTCCGCCTCTTTCTCCTTGCCCCTCGAGGTCGCCGCCGCCGGTCAGCGCGCTCCTCTCGCTCGATCCCATGGCGGCAAAGAGCGGTCGCTCCCCTAATCTGCTTGACGTTCCTTCTCAAGTTTATCCATGTTCTTCTGACTAAGGTGCTTGTTCGATTCTTCAGGTGGTGCGCTGTACCTCTAGTACAGAGACGCAGGAGGCCTTCTCTAGGTAATCGCACCGTTCTTCTTCTTATTCTTCCCCTTGCCAAATTTCCTCCAGATCTGCTGCTGCTGTTTCGGATGCAGTCAAATTCCATATTGTTGCCAATCAGGCGTGCTAAGCAAAGCAAAATGTCTTTGGTATCATTGCTTTCTCACAATTTTCTTTCAGTTACCACCTATATATTAAAAAAGGAACAGATTGATTTCTGAATGTCTATCTGCTGCGAGTTCCCCAAAATTTCCCCAAACTCTTCTGCACTCACTCTGCCTTTTGTTTGGTCCGGAGGACGTTTGTTCTGAATTTCTTACTGAGGTTTTGACTTATTTAGCTACCAACCTGACTAATTTATCATGCTGGCCAATTGATTATGCTGCAATTCTTCAGGTGGTGTGGTGTACATCCCCAAGGTCGCGCTTCTTCCACATGCTATCTTCCCAATGATGCTTGCTGACACAATTGCAAAAAACATCGACACTTCAGGCTAGGTTTGCAGGAACCACACAATTTTTTCATAATTTTTTGCAAAAAACACTAGTTGTCGGCTTTGGGCGTTTTAATGACGATAATGACAGATGGGCTCCGCAAATGATGACGTGGCATAACTGTTCAGGCTAGACGTCGTTATAGATAAAATTTACCCAAAACCCCCTCACTTCTTCAAAAAATAAAAAAACACCCCGTGGTCAAACACCAAGCCCCTCTCAAGCCACTCCAGGTAATCACCTTCTTCTTCTCCCTGGAATTTTTTTCGATGCTCTTAAGTTGGGCGCTCTTGCATATGCTCTTCTCGCACGATGTGCTCTGAAACATACCAATGCGTAGCTCATTTTTCTTGTTAACTTAAGAAACTGTTGGTGCTGCTTCGTAATCGCGTTTATGATGTTATTATGTTCCATCATGCTACTTATTATTCTCTCCGTTCCTAAATATAAGTCTTTTTTAAAGATTCCATTACAAACTACATACGGATGTACATAGATAAAGTTCAGACTGTAGATTTACTCATTTTGTTTTTTATATAGTCTATAATGGAATATCTAAAAAGACTTATATTTAGGAATGGAGGGAGTAGAAAACATGTCAAAGTGTGTTGTTGACTGTCATTTGATGCAAAATGTCTTGACATTTCTGCTCTCTCAAACGATTCATTTACCACCTTTTTCCTTCTTTCAGATTGCTGTATATCTGCTCTGAAACTAAGACCAGAGCTGCAGGTTCGCCAAAATTTCCTCACGCTACACCTTTCTCTCCTCAGTGCACTCGCAGCTTCACACTCCACCTTTCTGTCCCCAGCGCGAGATCCAATGGGCAGGTCTCCATCCCCCCTTCCCTATGGCAGCAAGAGTGTTTGATCCGTAATAAATCCGTTCTGATTCTTTTTTACTGATGTTTTGACTTGTTAGTCCTGACTAATCATGTCGTGATTCTTTAGGTGGTGCGGTACACGAAGAAGCTAAGGTTGCGGTTCATCCACGCAGCAGATCGCCATCAACATATTCCCGCAGCACAGAAACCAGCAACCGGCTGAGCTATCACGCGACCGAGCATGTCTGAGGTTGTGATCGGAGCGATGGGCACCCTCCTTCCCAAGTTGGCTGACCTGCTCATGGAGGAGTACAAACTTCACACGGGTGTCCGGGGCGAGATCATGTTCCTCAAAGCAGAGATGGAGAGCATGGAGACAGCTCTCCTCAGGATTTCTGAGGCGCCAATCGACCAGCCACCGGACATCCAAGTCAAGCTTTGGGCCAAGGCTGTGAGGGACCTGTCGTACGACCTTGAAGATAGCATCGACAAGTTCATGGTGCGCACTGAAACCCATGGACCAGAGAAGTCCCACAGCTTCAGGGAGTTCATTGATAAGAGCCTCAGCCTGCTGAGCAAGGGCAAGATTCGCCACAAGATCGGCATCGATATCAAAGACATCAAGATCCGCATCAAGGAGGTCAGTGAGCGGCGTGATAGGTACAAAGTTGACAGTGTGGCTGCTGCCAGGTCAACTGGCCCAACTGTTGGTATCATGGCGCCCAAGTTCAGCCGCCATGTGGGAAAACCGGGCACAATGTACGATGATGATTGTGATGGTCCCGTCGCCAACATGGAGACCAAAATACAAGAGGAGAGCTCGAGACCACACGGCATACTGCTGCAAGATTTGAAAGAGATCACAGATAACTTCTCTGACGAGCAAATAATTGGCCAAGGTGGTTTTGGTGTTGTATACAAGGTAAACCATCGATTATTTCTGTTGTTTCGAACTATTTTTTTTCTGTAACTACACTCCATCTGAAAACTCGAGCAGGGAGCGCTGCGAAATGGGGAAACAATTGCCATAAAGAGGATCATGTCGTCACTAATGCCAGACCTGCAGAAGAAATTCGAGAGCGAGATGGATCATCTTATGATGCTCAAGCACCCAAACATAGTGCAATGTGTAGGCTACTGCTATGAAACACGGTATGAGCGTTTATTTTACAATGGGAAATATGTTTTTGCAGAGATGGCAGAAAGGCTACTGTGCTTGGAGTATATGCCAAAGGGAAGCCTTGATAAGTATCTATCAGGTTGTTTCTCGGCTCCATATTCCTTCGAGATTGTAACTCGTGAAGTTTGAAAAACTTTGAGCATAGTTATAAAAAGAACTATATTTTATCCACATATACCAAGTGCTACGGTGGATCTGTATGTGATTCTGGTACCAGTGTGGCAGTGTATATTCGACAAAGTTCTGCAGCCCTTCTGTATACTATCTAGAGAACAACAATCATATGGTTTCACGTAAACTGTGTCTCAAAATGCTCTTCTTTTGCTTACAATTGCAGATGAATCTTCTGGACTTGATTGGAGCACACGCTACAATATAATCAAGGGGATTTGCTATGGTTTATGCCACCTTCATGAAGAAATTGACATGCCTATTATTCACCTGGATTTGAAGCCTCCAAACATATTGCTCGATGATGGTATGGAGCCGAAAATTACAGACTTTGGTCTGTCAAGATTGCTTGATCAGCAAAAAACTATTTGCACCTCATCTCGCGATGGAACATTGTAAGTTAATGCCTCTTTTTAATAGCATTCACTCTATTAATAAGAAATATGTATTTTCATTACAGCCACTCAAACAGTTCAAAATTTTATTTGTGTTGTGATTCTCAGTGGTTACATGGCGCCTGAATTTTTACATGGAGGTACAGTGACAACAAAATCAGACATATTCAGTCTGGGTGTAATAATCATGGAGGTAGTAACAGGAAACAGGGACTACCCGGATGTAACTAGAACACCTCCAAATGACTATATTGAGCATGTAAGAAATTGTTGTCACAAATTTCAAAATGGAGGTCTTTGTTTAGGAGACGCGATGTCGTTTTTTACCTATATAGCACAATAACATTCTTGACGTTTGCTCTGAACCCACAGGCGCTTGAGAAATGGAGAACAGTGTTACAGAGATCACCAGAGTATGAATCCCTAGAAAGAGATTGCGAACAGATAAAAAGATGCCTCCAAGTAGGTCTAATGTGTGTAAATCCTGATCGCACCAAGAGGCCTCCAATAGTGAACATTATTAATATGCTTGAAGGATCGGAAAGTGTTGACAGCGAGACCTTTGCCAAGCCAGGTGGACAATTAGTTGATACCCTTCGCTTATCAACCTTGTATAGAAAGGCACACGAGCTCGTTGGCACATACGAGAAGAGCCTTGAGGTAATCAACATGTTGAAGGAGGGAGACAAGGTTTCCAAGAATCAAATGAAGGTGGTATCTATAGTTGGATCTGGTGGATTAGGCAAGACAACTCTTGCTAATGCAGTGTATGAGAAGCTCAAAGCGCAATTTGATTTTGAAAATTGGAATTTTCAATTTGAATGTACGGCTTTTATTTGTGTGTGTATTGATCCTAACATGGAGAAAATTTTCAAGAGCTTGCTCCGTCAACTTGACAAGCACAAGTACAAGAGTATCAATGAGGCAACATGGGGCGAAGTACAACTCATTTGTGAGATAAGAACATTTCTTGCAAACAAGAGGTACATATGTGCTCCTCCCTCGTTGTTTTGTATATGAATTTCACAAGGAAGATGGAACTTTATTACAGCTCTCAATGTTTATGTTTGCCATTTATGTTGTTGAACTTTATTACGAATCTCCATTCTGATCAAAGTATGGGAACTAAAATAGGTTTATAATATCTGTCTTCTGGTATTTATTGAAGGTACTTGATTGTTATTGATGACATATGGGATACATGCGTCTGGGAAAACATCAAATATGCTTTGGCTGGGAATGAACATGGAAGTAGAGTAATCACAACAACTCGCATTCTTGATGTTGCTCAACAAGCTGGCAATGTTTATCTCCTGGAACCTCTTTCTATTGCTGACTCAAGAAAGTTGTTCTACCAAAGAATATATGAGACTGAGAATCATTCACCGTCTAATAAATTGGTTGAATTATCTGAGAAGATTTTAGGAAGATGTGGTGGAGTGCCATTAGCTATCATTGTAATTGGGAGTTTGCTGTCCAGTAAAAAGGGAAGAGAACATACACAGGAGCATTGGTCCATGGTGTACCAATCTATGGATATGGGACTAGACTTTATTCATGATGATGTGAAGAACATGAGAAGGATATTATTACTCAGTTATTATGACCTACCTGCACACTTGAAGACTTGTTTACTGCATCTCAGTTCGTATCTAGAGGGTTATGAGATTAAAACTGAACAATTGGTATGGAAATGGGTCGGTGAAGGTTTTGTGGTAAAAAAACCTGGGAGGAGCTTATATGAAGTAGGAGGGGATTATGTCGATGAGCTCATCAATACAGGCTTGGTCCAACCTGTACAATTTGACAATGCAAATAAAGTGCGCTCTTGCCATGTACATGATATGGTGCGTGACCTCATCACCTCCTTGTCAAATGAGGAGAATTTCCTAACTACAGTAGGTTCTCAGCATCCAATGTATCTACCAAGTAAGATTCGCCGACTGTCTGTCCAGATCAATATTGAAGAAGTTGCAAATCAGCTGCTAAGCATAAACTTGTCCCATGTGAGGTCACTCTTTGTGTCTAATCCAGCCTTCAGTTTGTTGCCAACACTCTCTAGTTTTCCAGTCCTACGTGTTCTGGATTTAACTGATTGTGAGCAAGTGGATAATAATCGTTGGAAGTATGTTTGCAATTTGTTTCAACTAAGATATTTGAGTTTAAAGGGTACATCTATCACTAAGATTCCGAGAGAGATCGGGAATCTGCAATTTCTGCAAGTGTTGGACATAAGGTCCACAAAAATTGAAGAAGAGATGCCGTCAACTTTTATTCTACTAACACGACTTTTGCTAGTGCACATGCTTGGTAGCATCTCTTCTGCAGTGCCCAAGTGGATATGCTCTATGTCTTTCCTCTTCTCCCTAAGTATCACATTGAAAGCACTAGGAGAGGAGGACCTTCAAGTCCTAGGGAGCTTACCGTCTCTCACTTTCCTGCACATACTACTGGAGAAACCTACACAAGGCAGAGAGAAACGGTTGGTCACTGACAGTGGTTCTTCATTTATGTGTCTAAAGAGCTTCATTGTCGTGAGTGACACCATGGAGTTAAAGTTTGCAAGCGGAGCCATGCAAAGTCTCCAAACCCTTCAGTTACACTTTTGTGATGTGCATGATACATTGGTCCAGTTTGGTGATTTTGTATTGGGTTTAGAGAACCTCTCTTCGCTTGAGCGTATTGAGGTTACGTTCAGGAAAGGCCGCACAGAGATGATTGATAGTGTGACAAATGCGATGGAGAAAGAGATTGGTGTGAATCGAAACATGCCCAAATTGAAGGTGGTAGCATTGGAAGCACTCGAGGTAACTACAGTAGTTCACACTTTTAAAGTAATACATATTCAGTTAGTGAAATTCACACATTCAGTAATTCTTCTTAACATTGTATTGTTTGATTTTGATCTTATTTATGCATTTCAAATACTAGTCCCCTAGTGATTTTGATAAAGTCATAATTTTCTTGTTTACTGTCTAACTTCACTAATTATTGTAGTTTTGTTTGACAATGTATTTGCTTATACATGTCTGCATCATGGGTGGTAGACTTGCCAGACCAGATTTAGAACATCTTTTTAATTTAAATCTGTGTGTAAGTTCATATGAGTTCAATATTACCTCTTAGTAAGAGGTTGTAAATAATAACAAATTAATGCTATATAACTATGGGCCGATAGTATTTTTGTAGGACTATATTTTCATTGATAAGAAATGTTTCTATCAAATAACAATACTGTACTGCACCGAGATTTGTTTCATGAGACCAACTCATAGAATGATGTTTCTATTGTACATATTTATTTTGCATACTAAGAGAACATGTCCAAACAAAATTTCTCTGAGAAAAAACAAGGTATGCAGGTATGTAGGGACTAATGAGGTAAATCCTTCATATACAATAATGAGATGAGTAAGTATGTTACATTTTCTCAAGCCAGCTACATGTATGTCCAAATTATTCTTCATCAATTAATGATTAATTATCATTTGTCCGAGGAGGTATGTGGGGTACCATAGAATTTGTTAAAATCTGAATCATCACAGAAGAGTACTGGCTTAAGTACGCCTACACGTAAACCAAAATGTCATGGCATGTTGATTGCATGTTCAAAGGTCTTCTGCAGATCGCACTAGAACATATGCAGTCCACAGACAAGTTTTACTGTTTCATTTTTTACAGCCAACTACAATATTTTTGTTATTCCCTGACAGGAAAAGATGCGTGCTTCTATCGAGGAATATAGGGCCGCGTCTGTGGCTCTTGATGAAAGGTACAACTCAACACGATCTCTAAGCATTACATCCATAATTCAAACAAACAAGATGCTTCCTTATCAAATAAAATCTTTTCAGTAAAGTCAACATTTGACTCACTCAAGTTTTGTAGAGGCTTGCTATTCTACCAATAGCCCTTGGTAAATTCACTACCAGAATAAACCCCTATGCCTACGGCCCAGGCCGTAGGCATAGCCCTGATTCCCGTCGGGATAGGCCTATGCCGACGGCCCCCGTAGGCATAGGGCCGTCGGCATAATATACGTCAGCGTATCTCGAGATACCGTCGGCATAGAAAAGCCGTCGGCATAGATAATTGCCGACGGTGTCCGTACATCTATCTTGCCGACGGCGGGGCCGTCGGCAACATTCCACGCTAACGGTGGCGCCGTCACGTCGCCATAGAGGAGACATGCGTGGCGGGGCTATGCTCACGGCCTGGCCGTCGGCATTGATTTGAAACTATGCTCACGGCAGGCCGTAGGCATAACCCCGCCACGTGGCGGCGTCTACTAGCTCGTGGCGCGGCTATGCCTATGGCGTGGCCGTCGGCATAGATTTGAAACTATGCCTACGGCTGGGCCGTAGGCATAGCCCCGCCGCGTGGCGGCGTCTACTAGCTCGTGGGCGCGGCTATGCCTACGACTTGGGCTGCCGGCATATGTCTAAATCTATAGCCGTAGGCATAGGTGCCAGGCTATGCCGACGGCGTAACGGTAGGCATAGTTATATGCCGACGGCCTAACTGTAGGCATAGGCTCCACGTGTCGTCCTCTGGTAACTCATGGTAACCCTATGCCTACGGCTAAGCCGTAGGCATAGTTTTCGTTTAATTTTTTTTTCCTTTTTTCTGTTTGGTTTCAATTCAAATTCACATCATATATATATGATGAAATAGACATACACAACATATATAAGTATCATCCTCACAACAAACACCATCACAACAATATAAGTATCATGACAAACATAACCATCATCACAAACATAAGCATCTAAAGAAGCACACAAGTCATCTAAAAGATCACAAGTCATCTAAAAGACCACAAGTCATCTAAAGAACACAAGTTTATGATCACCACCACGGTCACCCAAAGGCTTAAGCGCCAGGACATCCACCACCACCACCAAGGTCATCACCGCCAAGTCCGCCGAAGCCTAGGTCATCACTGCTAGCGGCGGCTTGCACCGCCAAGACCGCCGCCTCTGTGGATAGGAGTGATCGGGCTCCGTGACTCGGGAGTGATGCCAAGACCAAGACCACCACCAACGGTAGATCCACAGTTCCTCGGATGTTGAAAAGACATGTTAAGGGATATATGATTGTGTTGAATAAACGGTATGCTTTGGGTGAATAGTTTGAGATGTACTAACCGACGAGGGGCGTGGTTACGTGTCGAAACTCCTCAAAAGTAACAAGCTTTGGTTGTGGTGGAGGAGATGGTCTTGGTTGCAATTGAGGAACCTCGCCGCCGCCATTTCCTCAAGGAAGTGTTGCATCATGCGATTCCTCTGCTGATGGTATGCATGAAGGCTCTCGTGCCACGCCATGGTCTCCTGACGTGTGTACTCCATGTAGGCCTACGGTATGACATGATGGAACTCACAAAACATCTCAATGCGGAAAAGAAAGTGAGCAATGAAGATAAGAGGGAAATACTTACAGAGTTCCGTAGGCATAGCCGCGCACACGGTCAGGGATCGATGACGTGGCGATGCACACGGATTGATGACGTGACAGAGGGCATGGGTCAGGCCTACGCCGACGGCTATGCCGTCGGCATATCTCTGTTACACCACAGACCCCTCCCCCTCGGATCGATGATGTGGAGGCGGCGCGGATCGGCGATGTCAACATATCTATGCCAACGGCTTAGCCGTAGGCATAGTTTCAGATGTATGCCGACGGCCTAGCCGTAGGCATAGGCTCCACGTGGCGCCCTCTGGTAGCTCGTGGTAGCCCTAAGCCGTAGGCATAGTTTTTGTCTCATTTTCCCCTTTTTTTCTGTTCGATTTCAATGCCGACGGCCGCCGTTAGCCCCGTCGGCATAGTTCCGACGCCGTCAAATGGTCGCCACTGACCAGGTAGGCGGGCCTCATCTATGCCGACGGCCCCGTAGGCATACCACCAGAGGTCCCGACGGCGGTAGTATGCCGACCCCCCCTAGGCATACCCCTAGAGGTCCCGACGGCGGTACTATGCCGACGGCCCCCGTCGATGTAGATCGACATATGCCGACGGCTTTTCTACGCCTACGGCCTGCCCTAGGCCGTCGGGATATATCCATCTGTGCCTACGGGGGCCGTCGGCATAGATGAGGCCGTCGGCAACTACGTTAATTCTGGTAGTGATTGGAGTGGTTAGCTTAGGCACTACTTCGGGTGGAAATTGTAACAACAGAGATGCTATCAATATTTTGTTATGAGTATGTAGTCTCACTTCACTCGGAAAAGGAAAGAATAGCATGCATGATAAATGAATCCAAATCATTCTTCCACATGTGCCACCAAGAAGTACGGATGATGTAGTACCAGCACCTTAATCTGCATACACTCGCACTTCTGGATTCAAATGTTAATGCCAAAATAAATCTACAACTAAATTTGCAATAATTTGTTTGCCTAAGGCATCTGCCCATTGTGCCGTTTGGCAAATGTAGGTTCTAAAAAGCGCTGGTCCAAGTGGGAGGTTCCGGAAGGCTGTCCAAAGTTAATTAGAGACCTGTAAAGCCAATGGGATACCACCAGGAAATGATGCCATCCCCTCTGGGATCCATGCTCCAGCATGCAGATTGCAGAATTATTGTGTTCAGCGTCCAAATTGATTTATCCCGTGTTGTTGATGTTGGTGTTACGCCCTGGATGATTAATTCCCTTGTGTTTATGCATTTTTGGATAATGCGACATTACAATTTTTCTGTATGCAATTTGACAATCTGTTTTCCGCCCGCCCCCATTTGTTTTTGTTTTTTCGCGACCACTGAAACAGAGGAGAACTTTTTTACTTGACAACATCACTAAGTCCTTTTATAGGTTCTGACTGTATGAAAAAGATAATGTGATCCCAAGGAGGTAGAGATGGAGCACGAGATCTTCAATTGGACACTTGGTAACACTAGTTAATTGCTTTGCGTGAGCACACACGTAGTTGCTCCAGCCAACCGTACACAAACAGATGGATGTGGAGGAGAGTCAGGAAGAGGGCACCGTATTTGCAAAGGTCGGGGGTTATCCTCCTTTTCGAGAAAAAAAAAGGAAAAGAGCATCATCTACGCGTACAATCCCGTTCCATATGACGATATAGCTCGCCTTCAACAACTTATGGACGAAGCACGTGCATGCTGTACCCAATCCGTGCACACCAGAGTACGTACCTACTTGCTTCCTTTCTCACCAGCCATCATCATCCACTCAATTGATAGTATTTTTCTATTATATTTGATGACAAAGAAAAAGAAAATTATTTGCGGTTCTGTAGAAAAACCAAAATACCACTCAAATGTTAAGATGGAGTCCCAGTAAAAAAAAGGTAAATGTGGACACATAGCATTGCTAGCATGCTTTTTGTCTCGACTAAGCTGCCCCTGCACGCGCGCATATCCGATACGATCTCAATTAGTACGGAGTATTTCGTGAGGAGTTGTGCATTCAGAGCCCGGTTCCGAATGCATCATGTTGAGTATATTGTGTACGTGTATATTGTGTATTGGGCCTACCTTCTGTTTTCTTTGTATAGTTGAGGTTATGGCCCCCTTCGATACTCATATATACGTGCCTTGATCGATGCATCGATCAAGGCATTGAGTCGCACAACCTATTCTCGTATTCTACATGGTATCAGTTTCCCTATCCGATCCTAAGCCTAGCCCGCCGCCGCACCTCTGGTAGCCGCCGCCACGCCATCTCCTCGCTCGCAGCCAACGCCTGCGGTCGCCATCTCCTCGCTTCTCCCGATCGCCAACGCGCCTGGCCGCTAGCCGCACTCACCCGCCATCATCCCTCGCTCGCTCTCCAGCGCACCAGGTCGCCATCTCCAGCCGCACTCGCCCGACATCCCTCGCTCGCTCGCTAACGCACCAGGTCGCCCGTGATCGATCGCTAGCCTCCAGCGCACCGAAGCAGCCGCCCGCGATCGCTGACTCCGCGCCATCTCCACCTAGCAGACACCGCCGCTACCCAGTGCCGCCGCCGCCGCTCCATGTCGTAGCCGTCATCTTCCCTCTCCCTTCTCGCTGCACCATGAGCAGCTCCTCCTCCACTGTATGTCTCCAACCCCTTCGCCGGTCCCGATGTCATTCTCGCCCGTGATCTCAATATCCACGAGCGCGTGCCGGTGGTGCTTGATCAATCCACCGCGTCCTACTCATCTTGAAAGCGCTACTTCTCCTTGGTGTTTCGTGAGTACCTGCTCCACGTCCACGTCGACGGCACCGTGGACTTGAGCCTCATGATTCACGACGATGAGTGGATGATCCTCGACGCCACCATCATCCGCTTGTTCTACCTCACGATCTCCAACGACCTCTTCCATACGGTGGTGGATGATGACGACGACGCCTACGCCGTCTGGTCCAAGCTCAACGGCCTCTTCACCGACAACAAAACTACAACGCAAGGTTCTCCTTCACGGCGAGTTTTACGGGTGCCAGCAGCTTGACTCGTCCATCGACGATTTTTGCATGCGCCTGAAAAAGCTCGCCGATGAGCTCCGTGATCTCGGCGAGACGGTCAGCGGCGAGCTCCTCATCAGCACCCTCACCGCCGGCCTCAACGAGGATGTTGAGGACGCCGCCTCCAACCTCACCCTCTTCCTGGAGCCTACCTTTGCTAAGGTGGTGGCGTACCTCAAGCTGGAGGAGCGACGGATGAAGATGGCCCGGGCTCGGGTGACTCACACCGCTCTCGTCGCCGGCACCCGTGAAGGCCAGGCACCACCGGCGCCGCGCCCCGCGCTGGCCTTCCCTTAGGCGCCGGCCGCCCCCTTTCCGCCGCCCCCGCCGGTCGCTAACGGGGGCCGTCTCGGTGGCCGCCGCGGTGGCCGCAAGCAGCAGTAGGATGCCGGCACTCAGTGAGGAGCAGCCCGCCCTCCGCAGCAGCAGTAGTCGCCGGCTCTATGGTATGCCAGCCAGAACCCACGGACTGGTGTCGTGCATGCCTTCTCCATGCCGGTTCCGCGTGCCCCTACCTCGGGTATTCTCAGCGCCCGGCCACTGTCTCACCAGGCGTTCTACACCACACCGCAGCCCTACGCGGCGCCCTACGGGCCCCTCTCCTACGGCCAGCAGCCGCAGCCAGGCGGACTGCTGCTGTTGCCCCTGACTTCGAGCAGCATGATCCCGAATCTGAACATGTCACTCTTCCGTGATGCCGTCCCCATGTACGCAAGCTCTGTTCAAGAAAAAGAATCAGTAGGTTTAGTTAACCAAAGTAATAGTTGATGTCTTGCCAAATACTCCCTCTGTAAACTAATATAAGAGCGTTTAGCATACTACTTTAGTATTCTAAACACTCTTATATTAGTTTACGGAGGGAGTAAATTGTAAGAGCATGGTGATGGCATGTGCCTACCTGGGGCCATGTAAACGATGGTCCCTGGCATACTCGCTGAGATCATGGAGTTGTCATCGCCAAGAAGTAACTTCGCAATACCAAAGTTAGCGACATGCACTATCATGTCCTCATCAAACAACACGTTGCTAGGCTTTAGATCACAGTGTAGCATAATTTGACCGTGATGATGGTGCCGATACTCCATTGCCTCTGACACACCAAGCATAATATCCAGTCTCTTGATGAATCCTAGTGGTTAATTGTTTCTAGAATGCAAGTGTGCCTCCAAGCTACCATTGGGCATGTACTGCAGCAGCAGAGCTCTGAAATCCAAGTTGGAGCAGGTATTCAGTAACTGTATCGAGTTGTGATGCCGAGCCATCTGCAACAGTTGACATTCAGCATCAAAGCTCCTCACAGCCTGCTCAAATTGCATGTTGAGCACTTTTATCGCGACCACCAAACCATCGTCCAGTTTGCCCTTGAAAACTTTGCCAAAACTTCCAATTCCAAGTAGATTTTCCATGTTTAAATTTTCACTAGCACGAGCAATCTCATGGTAGGATACAAGCCTATGGCTGATCGGATCAGCCATCCTAGTAGAAGTTGTAACAATTGGCTGCTGCTTATTTTTATTTTTGAACATTAGGCATAAGAAAATTGCTGTAACTCCAACTGCTAATATGACAATTGGGAGCACAAATGTTAGCATGTGTCTGTTGGTTGGGTGAGAATGGCCAAGGCATGGCGAAAATCCAAGACGTAGGGCGCCACACAATCCAGCATTTCCCATCAAAGATTGTGCACTGATATTTGAGAAAATACCTCCTTCTGGTATCTCACCTTTGAATTTATTAAAAGAGAGATTCAAGCTAGTCAATGAAGTAAAGTTGGCCAAATAATTTGGAATAGTACCTCAAAGGTTGTTCAAAGATAGGTCCAATGCCCCTAGGTCAATCAAGTTTTTGAAAGAGTCCGGGATTGAACCTTGAAGCTTGTTGTGTGATAGATCAAGGTAGCTTAACAGTCCATGCTGTCTAAATGAAGTTAGGAGGCTACCAACCAAGCTATTGGCAGATATATCTATTGTGTATTGCTTCCATGGCACATAGATCAGACTACAATCCACCGGTGAAGGAGTTGTTAGATAGATTTAATTCATGGAGGTTACTGAGGTGGAATAAGATTTTAGGTATAGTTGAAAACAGCAGGTTATATGCTAGCGAAATGTGTTCTAGCATACTTAGATTACCAACACCATTTGGTATGGCACAGCTGTTTGGACCCCAGAGGATAACTGTGTGTCTTTGGATGAATCCAGGATTGAGGATGTTCCTCAACTAACAGCAGTGGAGAACGATATTTTGGCGGCCCCGTTCACTGAGAAAGAAGTTTTCGAGGCTATATCGCATATGAAAAATAATAAGGCTCCCGGCCCGGATGGATTTCCGGCTGAGTTTTATAAGAAGTGCTGGCACATCATTAAGGGGGATCTGTTGCCCTTGTTCAATGATCTCTTCTTTGGGCAGCTTCAGCTTTTCCAACTGAATTTTGGAACGATAATCCTTCTTCCTAAGAAAACAGAGGATGTGAGAATTGAGCAATTCAGGCCAATCTGTCTTCTTAATGTTAGTTTCAAAATTTTCACCAAGGTCGGGACTAATAGGCTCACACAGATCGCGCATGCTGTGGTGTAGCCTACCCAAACTGCTTTCATGCCGGACAGGAACATCCTTGAAGGGGTTGTGGTCCTTCATGAAACGCTCCATGAGATCCACACGAAAAAGCTAGACGGAGTTGTTTTCAAGGTGGATTTCGAGAAAGCGTACGACAAAGTCAAATGGCCTTTCCTGCAGCAGGCCTCACGCATGAAGGGTTTTGATGAAGCTTGGCGACGCTAGGTAGAATCCTTCACGCAAAAAGGGAGTGTTGGAATTAAAGTGAATGATGACATTGGTCATTATTTTCAGACACACAAGGGCCTGAGACAAGGTGATCCAATGTCTCCTATTCTGTTCAACATTGTGGTTTACATGTTGGCAATTCTGATAGGAAGGGCCAAGGAGGCTGGTCAGGTGGGTGGATTGGTGCCTCATCTAGTTGATGGAGGTGTATCCATCCTGCAGTGCGCTGATGATACAATCATCTTTATGGAGCATGACTTGGCGAAACTGAGAAATATGAAGCTGGTGTTATGCTTATTTGAACAATTGACCAGACTAAAGATCAAATTTTCATGGCACATAGATCAGACTACAATCCACCGGTGAAGGAGTTGTTAGATAGATTTAATTCATGGAGGTTACTGAGGTGGAATAAGATTTTAGGTATAGTTGAAAACAGCAGGTTATATGCTAGCGAAATGTGTTCTAGCATACTTAGATTACCAACACCATTTGGTATGGCACAGCTGTTTGGAACCCCAGAGGATAACTGTGTGTCTTTGGATGAATCCAGGATTGAGGATGTTCCTCAACTAACAGCAGTGGAGAACGATATTTTGGCGGCCCCGTTCACTGAGAAAGAAGTTTTCGAGGCTATATCGCATATGAAAAATAATAAGGCTCCGGCCGGATGGATTTCCGGCTGAGTTTTATAAGAAGTGCTGGCACATCATTAAGGGGGATCTGTTGCCCTTGTTCAATGATCTCTTCTTTGGGCAGCTTCAGCTTTTCCAACTGAATTTTGGAACGATAATCCTTCTTCCTAAGAAAACAGAGGATGTGAGAATTGAGCAATTCAGGCCAATCTGTCTTCTTAATGTTAGTTTCAAAATTTTCACCAAGGTCGGGACTAATAGGCTCACACAGATCGCGCATGCTGTGGTGTAGCCTACCCAAACTGCTTTCATGCCGGACAGGAACATCCTTGAAGGGGTTGTGGTCCTTCATGAAACGCTCCATGAGATCCACACGAAAAAGCTAGACGGAGTTGTTTTCAAGGTGGATTTCGAGAAAGCGCGACGACAAAGTCAAATGGCCTTTCCTGCAGCAGGCCTCACGCATGAAGGGTTTTGATGAAGCTTGGCACGCTAGGTAGAATCCTTCACGCAAAAAGGAGTGTTGGAATTAAAGTGAATGATGACATTGGTCATTATTTTCAGACACACAAGGGCCTGAGACAAGGTGATCCAATGTCTCCTATTCTGTTCAACATTGTGGTTTACATGTTGGCAATTCTGATAGGAAGGGCCAAGGAGGCTGGTCAGGTGGGTGGATTGGTGCCTCATCTAGTTGATGGAGGTGTATCCATCCTGCAGTGCGCTGATGATACAATCATCTTTATGGAGCATGACTTGGCGAAACTGAGAAATATGAAGCTGGTGTTATGCTTATTTGAACAATTGACCAGACTAAAGATCAAATTTTCATAAAAGCGAGTTGTTATGCTTTGGTAGAGCTAATGAGGAACAAGAGGCTTATAGGCAATTGTTTGGACGCGAATTGGGGGCGTTACCTTTCACTTACTTAGGTATACCCATTCACCATCGTAAGCTGACAAACAGAGAATGGAAGAGCATCGAAGACCGGTTTGAGAAGAAACTAAGTTGCTGGAAGGGCAAACTCATGTCTTATGGAGGCCGGCTGATCCTTATTACTTCGGTGCTCACAAGTATGCCTATGTTTCTCTTATCTTTTTTCGAAGTCCCAGTTGGTGTTAGGAAAAGGCTGGACTTCTATCGATCCTGGTTCTTCTGTAAGAGTGATGAAAGTAAGAGAAAATACCGACTAGTCAAATGGGATATCATCTGTCGACCAAAGGACCAGGGGGGCCTTGGTATTGAGAATCTTGAAGTCAAAAACAGATGTCTTCTCAGCAAGTGGCTGTATAAACTTTCAGTTGACACCGAGGCCACATGGGCACAGATTCTTCGTAATAAGTATCTGCAGTCCAAGACGTTGTCCCAGGTGATAGTGAGACCCACTGACTCGCCGTTTTGGAAGGGGCTTATGAGAGTCAAAGCTGCGTTCTTTAATAGAACTAAGTTTATAGTCGGTAATGGTAACACCACTCGCTTCTGGGAGGATACTTGGCTTGGTGAAACGCCGTTGGCGCTTCAGTATCCGTCCCTGTATCGTATTGCTCAACGACGTGATGCTTTTGTTGCCATGATTTTGCAGTCCATTCCCCTTAATATTCAGTTCAGGAGGGCGCTTGTGGGCGACCGGTGGGAAGCATGGCTTCATTTGGTGAGTAGACTGATGGAGGTTCAGCTATCTCACCAACCCGATAAGTTGTGTTGGAAGCTTACTAGTTCTGGTGAGTTCACTGTCAAGTCGATGTATATCGATGTCATTAACTCAAGTGTTATTCCTAGTTCCAAAGGGGTTTGGAAAGTTAAAGTTCCTTTGAAAATAAAAGTGTTTATGTGGTTTGTGCATAAACAAGTCATTCTAACAAAGGATAATTTGATTAAGCGCAACTGGACAGGATCTACTAGGTGTAGTTTTTGTCAACGGGACGAAACCATCAAGCACCTCTTCTTTGACTGCCCTTTGGCAAAGGTTTTGTGGCATACGGTGCATATTGCCTTTAACATTACTCCTCCGAATTCGGTCAGTATGTTATTTGGAACGTGGCTTGTTGGGACAGAGTCCGAAACAGCCAGCCATATTCGTGTAGGAGTATGTGCTTTGTTGTGGGCAATTTGGAATTGCAGAAATGATTTGACCTTTAACAGAAAAACGAATATTCATTTTTTGCAGGTTTTATTCCGAGCTACTGCATTGATCCGTATGTGGTCCTTACTCACTCTGATGGAGGCCAGGGAGCGTTTGGTTACTGGATCTGTCCGGTGGGAGATGGTAGTGCGGGATATCTTCAACCGGTTTGAATGGCGGTCATGTAATAGGATAGGCAATTAGTTTACCTATCTTTGTTTTGCCAGCCGGTTGTGGCTTTTGGGCCTTGTGTTTCTGGCGTTGTGGCTATTTGCGAGCTCGCCGTTATTTTGATTTCACACTTTACGACCTTGTTGAACAACTTTATTTATATATTTATGTGGCCGTATGCATCGTTCTAATGCAGAGGCCGGGGAGACCCCCCTTTTCGAAAAAAAATTTGGTATGGCACCAGAAAGATTATTGTATTCTAGAAAGAACATGCGCAGTTGTGTTAGAGTACCAATCTGTGATGGGATTGGGCCAAACATGCTATTCTTAGTTAGGTCAAGTACCTCGAGATTCTCCAATAGTGTAATGGATTCAGGGATTATACCTCTTAATTGGTTGTCATAAAGGATAATTTTATTGAGACCACTTAGATTTGATATTGATGCTGGAAAAACTTCACGTAAATGGTTAAAGCTGGCATTAAAGTTTGTCAAGCTTCTAGAGAGATTTCCAACGTGATCTGGAATGATCCCGGTGAAAGAACAATTATCTATGCTCAGTGTTCGGAGTTGTCTGTAGCTGGATAAAGTGGCCACGAAATCAAGTGTTCCCTCAAGAGGATTATTTCCAATATCAAGAATCTCAAGGGCTCTGAGGTTCCCAATAGCTTTTGGACTGGTGCAGTTAAATGGTTCGATTGTAGTGCTAGTGCAATCAGTCGGAATAGGTTACCAACAATAGCTGGAAATGGCCCTGTCAGTTGATTTTCTGCAAGATATAAAATCGTGAGTTGATTCATTTGTCCTAATTCATCCGGAATCTCTCCGCTTAGACTACAAAATGAGAGGTAAAGAATATTGAGCACAGACAGATTTCTGAGCTCAGCTAGAATTGAACCGACAAGGCCATTTCCACCTAAAGTAAGGGTCGTGAGATGCGACCTACCGAGCCATGTTGAGACGAAATCCACAAAGGAGTTTCCTGGTAGAGAACATCGTTCGAGTTGCTTGCATGGTGCGAGTCCTGATGGAATTCGACCTGTGAAATATTTTTCACCAAAAAGAACCTTTGCAACATGGAATTTTTTTCAAAACTGTGATATATTTTGTAGCATTTTCGGAAATTATATGACGTAATGCAAAAAAACCAGAACTAGTAGCCCGTCGGCCATCTTCTGGCCGAAGTAGAGCTTTTCGGCCAAAGCTAGGCCGAAGTAGAGCTTTTCGGCCAAAGCTAGGCCGAAGTAGAGCTTTTCGGCCAAAGCTAGGCCGAAGTAGGAGTTTTCGGCCATCTTGAGGTCGAAGTAGTGCTTTTCGGCCAAAGCTAGGCCGAAATAGACTTTTTGGTCAAGTCTTGGCCGAAAAGTACTACTTCGGTCTCATCTAGGCCGAAGTTGCATGGCTCGTGCTGAAATGTTCCCGCCACCCCTTCCCGCCACCCGTTTCCCGCCAACCCCTTCCCGCCACCCGTTTCCCGCCATATGTTCCCGCCACCCGTTTTCCGCCAACCCTTTCCCGCCTTATTTCCCCGCCAACCCTTTCCCGCCTTATTTTCTCCTCTCAGATCTATAAAACCCCTTCAATGAAGGTGGATAAGCATTCGGTGTAGTGTAGTCGAGATGTCCCATTATCCATTCGATCGTAGTTTTCACCTGGGATGAGCAGCACTCTTCGAGTCTAGTTACCGATTTCAGGATGGACAATAGGATAGTTCCATGGGACGAACTCACCGGTAGTGACACCATAATGAATGAGTTGGCTCACCAATTACGTAGGTCTGGGTGGCCTGAAAGGACCTATGAGGAGGTACGTCAAGAACTTCTTAGGTTGCATGAAAGGTGGAAGAAGGTAGTGGAGCCGAAGAGTGAAACTTTCAGAAGGACTGCAGCAAAGAATACATTTTTATGGACTGAGGAGAGCGAGGACGACGAAGATATCTTCATGGCGCCGCTTCCGGGTTCTGCATCATCGAAGGACAAGAGTTCTGCATCGTCCAAAGGCAAGACTTCTGCATCCTCGAAGGGCAAGAGTTCTGCATCCAGCAAGGGCAAGAGTTCTGCATCGACGGAGGGCAAGAGGACCGCATCGTCGAAGGGCAAGAGGGCTGCATCAACGGAGGATGACGATGATGACTTCATGTAGTATGTAAGATGTATTCCAGTTTGTATTGTATTATTGTAGGGCATTATGTTCTATCTGAATTTCATTTTGTAGTATGTAAGATGTATTGCACAAGTTCAGCCGCACCGTTTAATTCAGATGTACTTGTATCTTAATTATCGGTTGTAATCTATTTGGAAATGTAACTGGAATAAGAATGCGAATTAATAGTAATATGTCTCTCGCATACATAAAACAATATATGTCTCCTGTTCAGATAGAAGGAAGTGCGATAGTAACATAGATAATGAGTCATACATAGATAATAAGCATATGCGAATAGTCTGAAACTAACATAGATAATGAGTCATACATAGATAATAAGCATATCACTGCGGGGACGGCGATTTAGTCTGGGTCTTCCTCGGGCGAGGACCGGAAGGCGATAAGCGCTGAGGCGGTGGACGAGGCTCGCGATAACCACGACCATAGTTAACCTCGTCTGTCACGGTCTGTGTCTCCTGCGTCGGTGGTGGTGGTGGAGTGTGAAACACTGTCTGCGAGAAGCCATAAATGTTTGTAGCATGGTCATCATCCTCGCGGTCGCCCTCAAAGTAATCAGCACCACCACTAAGGATGGGTGACTGCTCTGAATGCATGAACGGTTGCGACAGGTTGCCGCCTGCGGTAAAGTAAAAAACTTGTAAAATTGATACAAATGCATGAACGATTACTACTCTGTTCAAAAGAATGTAGTGAGTAGGGTTACCTAGTTCCATCTGCTGATGCCAGTAAGAGCTCCCTGGCTGTGAAGGAGGTGGCTCATGCCAGTAAGAGCTCCCTGGCTGTGAAGGAGGTGGCTCATTCCAGGAAGAGCTCTCTGGCTGTGAAGGAGGTGGCTCATGCCAGGAAGAGCTCCCTGGCTGTGAAGGATGAGGTTCTGCACGGTGCACAGAAGGTCGTGGTTGTGAACGTTGTACGAGGGTCGTGGTTCGAATGCTGCATGAGGGACGTGGCGGACGATGTGCTGGAGGAGGAAGTGCAACATCCGAAGACCGTCTACACGTAACAGCAGCGTAAATCCCGCGTAGCTTGTCATCAAGACGCCTCAACCATGAGACGCCCTCTCGCGGTGGGATAGTTTCTCCCCTCTGAAAGCGCCGCATTAAAGCGGAAACCTCCTCTCGCGCCTGTACTGTCAAGTCACCCTGTAGATGAAGAGTTAACCAATTATATCCTCGTTGTATGATAGACACCACGAATAGACACCCAACCGAATATGTCCAGATTAACAAAAGACTCAACATATAAGAACCAAGGCACTTACCGCGTGGTGTCGGTTCCCACAATGAGGCAGTTGGGTACATATCGCTGGTGAGAGGGGCTTCGATCTGATCAGGAGCAGCTGATGGAACCAAGTAGATCCTTGTTGTATGCCGGTAACGCTGCAGATACAACCCGAACATTTCCCAGTTAAAGGCCCGACCCTCACCCCAGGTATTTGTCGTAGCGGTAGTCCATTCGTGAACGTAAGGGGTAATGCTCTTAAGCCAGTAATCCATGGACTTGTTTCCTCCTAGGCGACTGTCCCTGATATTGACATGCGCGATACATAATTAGGTATATTATGAATGTATAGCTGACAACTAAAATAGTATTAGTACTTACTTGTGCACGTGCTCTGGCAACTGTGGAATTTTTGGAATCTCAGGCTCTTGATATGGACTCCAATGTACCCTGAACCAGCCGTGCCAAGGGTAGAAGTCCAGCCCAACTTAACCTACAAAATAAAAAGATTGTTAGCGGCTATGAAAAGTATGTAAAACATAGTAAGTCATCATATGGACTCCATTATATGCACACATACCTATCAACCCATGAATCATGTATCAGCCAGTTAGTCTTTGGGGTACGAGTGACCAACACGTCTAAGTTGTTGCCCGCTTCCAATAGGGCGCCCCGGTGCTTTCTATCGATGTTGCCATTAAGCAACGGATACAAAGACATATCTGCAATTCAAACAACAAATCTCAGGTGCAAATAAAAACATAAATCTGACATATTACAAATTAAAACATAGTCCATGAGGATTTACATATTAAAACATAGTCCTGACATATTATAAATTAAAACACAGTCCATGAGGATTTACAAATTAAAACATAGTCCTGACATATTACAAATTAAAACATAGTCCTGACATATTACAAATTAAAACATAGTCCTGACATATTACAAATTAAAACATAGTCCTGACATATTAAAACCCACTACGACACATTATATAGCTTGTGAGTTATTTCTTCCTCGTCCGCCCCTTCGGCCTCGACTACCACGACCACGTCCGCCTCTTCCTCTTGTCGATGTGGAAGCACTCGTCGATGCGGAAGCACCATCTTTGTTCAGGTCGGGACAATATTTCATCCTATGCCCATAAGCCGCGCATAACAAACATTGCCTGGTTGCTCCACCAGCTTCAGACTGGTCCATATCGTTCCGGATGCGACGGGCCTTCCGCCTGCCCCTACTTGTTCGCCGAAGGTCTGGATGCGGGATATATACTCTCTCACCGTCGTTTACCTTGTTGAAATTGCCGACGACTCTAAACCCTGTCATCTCGCCTGTCCGGTGTTGAGCACTGCCTCTTTTAAATAGTATGGGGACACGAAGGAGATAGCATCCAACTCAATCTGCCACAGCAGCCAACACATGAGAGCAAGGTAGGTGCAACAACTTCGGTTTGTTGCATGTACACTCACACGTTGGATAAAATTCCGTTCCAATTTTTACCTCGTGTGTCTTCACCTCATTTCCAGAACCAAAACCATCGGTAGGAAGCTGAACCTCATACCTCCTTTCTTGATTCCCTATGAGTCTGACAGTGTGCTTCTTTGCTTTCTCTATCTTCTTTGCCATGTATTCCATGACACGGCTACAATAAGGTGTGTTCTGATTATCTTCATATGCTTCTGTGCTAACTCGTGCCTTCCTCTGAAATATCTCAAAGTACCATGGAATACAGCCTCCACAATAGCTGTGAGTGGCAATGCTCTGTTCCCTCTCAGCACAAAGTTATACACCTCTGCAAGATTGGTTGTCATGTGGCCATACCTAGCTCCATGTGTGTCATGCAGCAAAGACCAATTCACTGGAGGCTCTTTCTCTATCCACTCAGAAAAATTCTTTATTGCCCTTCCCTTCTTTCTCGTAGTATTAGGAGGGTCAATTCCTGGCAAGCCACAAAGACCTCATCGACTCCTCTAGCTCCGCATGATGAGTGCTGCTAATTTAACTTGATCTTCTTCCATTTTCTTCCTCGCACGGACCTGCTTCTTAGTAAACTCATCTAGTTTTGACCAAATAAATTCATATTTGCGCTGCTGGCTCTGCTTGCATAATTTTTTGAACAAGTTCATCAACCGCTTGTTCTTGAACTGTGAGAAAAAATTAGCCCCAAGATGGCGCATGCACCACCGGCTCTGCAAGTCCCTCCAAGGTGTTCGTTCGTCATCTGTTGGATTACGAAGTGTCTTCACGGCCTTCAATATACCAGCATGTCTGTCATGAATGACACACACGTTTGGTCGGTCCTTCACGATGGCAATTTTCACTTGGCGGAAGAACCATACCCAGCTGAGAAAGTTCTCACCCTCCACAAATGCCATGGCAAGTGGGATGATTTGATTGTTCCCGTCCACACCAATAGCAGTCAGGATTTGCCCTCTATACTGACCGGTCAGGAATGTACCATCCACAAACAGAACAGGAGGACAATGCCGGAAAGCTTCGATGCACATACCAAAAGAGAAGAACACTCGTTTCAACACCTTGAAATCTGGTATACTCAGCAACCTCATGTGTTGTACGTTCACATAAGTGCCGGGATTCCTCTCCTTCAGTATGCCCAGGAGACGGACAACATTATCATATGAGTCAAAGAACGTCCCAAACCTTTCCTCCATAGCCTTCTGCTTAGCCCTCCAAGCCTTCCCATAAGGAATGACATACTTCCATCTGACCTTCACTGCTGTCTGGATGTGTTTTGCTTCCATATCTTTCTTCTCTACTATCTCAGTATACATGAGTTGCGCAATGAGACTTGAAGTCAGGTTCGGATGCTTTACCAGCAGGTTCTTCCTCACACAATTATGTGGGATGACAATGGTGACAACCCAGTGGATGTCGATTGCACGTGCCTGCACCTTCCCTGCACAACCTTTTTCAACACATTTCACGGTATAGTTTGTTGGACTTGATATGTGTGTCTTGAAAACCCTCTGCGTAGACATAGCCCACTTTATCACCGATACTTCAATTTTTTTGTATCAAACATAGCCCCTATTTGTACTTGGTTCAGATTATACTGCCATGGAGTCTCATGGCCATCGCTCACCGTAAGGCGGTGGATATGTCCTGCTCCCATGCAGAAGGAATCGGTACCTCAACTTCATCCTCAGAATTTTCAGAATCCAGTTCCTCCACCAATCCATCCTCGCCCTCTTCCTCCATCACCCTCTGCATTTCATCCCTTCCTCATCCCCATCAGCAAAACCTGAACCAGCTAATATTATCGATGGCTACTCTGCCCGAAGATCGGGACCACAAACATTGTGTGGCACGAGTCGACTCTTTCTCGGGTTGGCTAGCATCCACATCTTGTGGCTGTGACCCGGATAAAACAATCTCGTTAGCCACTTCACTGCCTTGGCGGGTTCATACCCCTGTGGAGTTCTACGGTATTCTCCTCCTTCGCACAGGTTGCACAAGTGCATATGGGTGGATTCTTCGGTCTCGACAGCGCCTTAACAGGGACAACCAATGCTGGCTCCTATCTACCGCATCAACTCCCACTTGACATTTTTACAGGATTTGGTCCACAATGCATGAATATCGACAGAACATACTTCAGATCCAGATCAAACTAGTTGTCAACCAGTACTTCAACTGTCTAATGTCCAGTCTGTCTGGGTCAGCTAGTGTCATGACGCCATTTTTAAACTCGCTAAGATCAACCCCCAACTCATTATATCGAACATTACCAGCGCCGTAGTAAACATTCAGATTTACTGATTCAGACATTTTCACCTGTCAGACATTGTCATCCTCTCATTAATCACAATATACACTAATATTATCCGCTACGCGAACTATGCGCTAAAATGCCTCCAAAAAAATATTAACACTAAAATTCACAATATACACTAATATTATCCGCTACACGAACTATGCGCTAAAATGCCTCCTAAATTAAATTAACACTTATATTCACAACGAACACTAATATTATCCGCTACACGAACTATGCGCTAAAATGGAATCACTAAAATTCACAATATGACTTATATAGACTAACTAAACTATACAATTTACATAATATTTGTGACGACGTGATTATACCTTCGAAGTGTGTGTCCGCTTCTTGCACCACCGGAGAACGACAACGCCGCCTCGACGACCGGAGGTTCAACTCCGTCAGCCCCAACCTGCTCCTCCTCCTCACCACCTCCTCCTCTGCAGCAGCTTCTACTAGTCACCACCACCTACTACCCGTCCTCCTCTCCACCATGGCTTCTCCTCCCCACCATGGCTGCTCCTCCCCAAACACATCAAAAACTATCCCATAGCAAAAAATAACACCATGGGCCGGTGGGGATTGCTATGATCTACCGATTCTGTGGGTTGGATTTGTAAATGAGTGGCAAATGGAGGAGATCGGCGCGGGGGGGCGAGCTACAGAGAAGCAGTGAGAGAGAGAAAGGGAAACGAAGAACGAAGAAGGAACGAAGAACAGGGCGCTCGGTGCTTATCCGCACCTTTTCAGCCGAAGCCTGGCCGAAAAGTGCTACTTCGGTCGGCAGTAGGCCGAAAACGGCCCAGTTCGGCCGCCCAGTAGCCGAAGCTACTATTTTCGGCCGGGCCTCAGCCAACAGCGAGTTTTCGGCCCAAGCGCGGCCAAAAAGCGTACTTCGGCCACGGCCTGGCCGAAAACTCCCTTTTCGGCCCACACCTGGCCGACGGGGTACTAGTTTTGCGTTTTTTTCATTCTAAACTCTAGTTTCCAAAATTGCTACAAAAAACATGATAGTTTTGAAAAAAATTCTGCAACATGGGCAGACTAAAGCTTTGGTTGTTAGGGAAGGATCCTGTCAAGTAATAGTTTCCTGTGAGGCTCATAACCTGTAATCTGGACATGTTGAACATGGTTGGAGGTACCGGACCGGATAGTTGATTTGCTTGCAAGTTGAGGTACTCAAGCATGGGACACGAGGCAATACCAGGTGGTATCGGACCTGTTAGGCTGTTGTTCCCAAAGCCAAGACGAAGACGAACTAACAGAGGCGTGTTGTTAAACAATTGATTTGGTATTATGCCACTTAAGTAGTTTGTCCCAAGCTGTATGTGCCTAAGATTGCCCAAGTTGTGCAAATCATGCGGTATTTTCCCAGAGAGATCGTTCTTTACTAGAACAAGGGTGTTTAATTAGCTTTGTGAGGTTTCCTATGGTACGAGGGATGATGCCTGACAATCCGTTAAGGCCAAGATCAAGAACGACGAGACGACTCAATCTACCAATATCAGGTGGGATGGAGCCCGTGCGGTTTGTGCTGGTGAGGTTTAGGACATGGAGGAAAGAGAGATTACCAAGATACGGGGAGACCAGCCCTTGGAGCGGCATGTCTGGTAGCAGCAGAGCGGTGACGCGCTGCCAACCCCGGCTGCAAGAGACGCCCACCCAGTGGCAGAAGGATGTGGCGGTTGTCCAGTTCTGACCAAGAATGCCAGTAGGATCGGAGAGCTACGCCTTGAATTCGAGCAGCGCGGCGAGGTCAGCCTCATTGTTGCTAGGAAGGGAAGGAACAGCGAGCACGGTCATTGGCAATAGGAAGAGAAGTGCGAGTATCATGAGGGGAAATGCCATGGCCATGGACAGTGCTAGCAGCTCGCACTATTTAAGAGCATGGAATTTGTGGATTGTTATATGCCTGCTACTTATAGAGCTCTTCCATGGTACATCTCAAATAAAAGAAGTCATGAGTTTAGTCCTAGCCACTGACTGAAAATGGTTGGTCAGAAAAGCAAGACCGTGACTCGATGCATAAAGCTTGTTGATGTAAACTGTGGCCTCTCTGTTAGTGTTAGTGCTGTTTAGTGCTTGGAAACCAGGATTAGTGGATTGACTAAGCGGTGACTATGCACGTGTTTCCGGGTCAGAATGAGTGGCCTAATCCAAAGTTTCTTTGAAGGGTAACAATCAAGAGATTGTTTGATAGATCTTTTGGCAAAAAGAAAAAATCAAAGGCCTACAGGGGACAAACAGCCCATCTGAACTTTTCACTGAACCACCTTTTACACGGCAAGGATAGAGTCAGCACACAAGACACATGGCCTAAGCAGTTCCATTCCATGTGGCTGAAATGAAAAAGCAACTAAGCAGTGCTGGAGTTAGTTGAGGGCAAGGCCATGTTTATCAATGATATGAAATCAAACCATACATTTGTTTTATAAGGAACTACAAATAATTCGTTCACAAATACTCCCTCCGTCCTAAAATTCTTATCTTAGATTTGTTTAAATACGAATGTATCAACTCATGTTTTAGTATTAGGTACATCCGTATCTAGACAAATTTAAGACAAGAATTTTGAGACGGAGGGAGTAATAACAACTAACCCGGAGCGACTTGACAGTGCTGGCTAGTCAGGTAAGAGCTTATTATGATCAAGAAGAAATCATAGAGTATTATCTTCTTAAGTAGAGCTTCCAGACCAAACTTGATGATGCCCTGGCCCAATTATGGAAGACCTTGACTTTTCTTTTTTTTTTTTTTTTTTGCGGGGGAAAGACCTTGACTTGTGGGTGATTTGGTGGAAGACCTTGACATCAAAACAATCTCTTGATGAGTTAGTGGAAATCATTAATGCTCATCTTGACCTGCTGACTAGAGAAGAGCAACCAAAACAATGACTACATACATACATACATACATACATACATACATACTCCTACATGATTTCCAAATCCTGAAACGCAAGGCTCAGCAGGTTTTAGTCATGACTGCCGTGTTTCCACACTTGGTCACAAAAAACTTAGTCTGTGGGATGAACTAGTTGAGATACACAAGTTGCAGTTGGGCGTTGGTCATATGATTACGAGTATTTTTCACTGAAAATGGAATTGCAATCCTCCATCGGCGTTTGCAGATGTCACTACACAATTCGGAATCCCACTGTGAAATTCCCCTGTCCCTTGCGGAGTTAACGTGATTGAGGTGTTAGCATAATCTTGATTGTTAGGTTTGTATTAGTGTGTGCATGTACGAGTTGCCTAGGTCGTGTCTGGTTAGGACACCAGTGATCAATGTGGCCCGTGATTAGTTTAGGTGAGACTAGGAGTAGTCTAGGTTGGAGTCGGTTTGAAAGTAGAGTCCGTGTCATGTAGGCGTAGTAGTACGTAGCAGAGTCCAAGTGTGTTTCAGTTTCCGGCTAGGTTTGCTAGCCATGGTCCTTACCGGCTGTGTATATATATACACAGGGTTGGCGTGAGTTTATTATAACATCGTGAGAAGAAGTGGAGAAAACCAGAAAAGCAATAAAGAAGAGAGGCACGACACGTGCCTTTGGCAAAAGTTTCTGCGTTTGCGTGTTCTTGTGATTTGATGTGATCGATCCTGTGGGCGAAGTTCCAACAATTGGTATCAGAGCAAGGTCGATTTGAAGCTGCGCTTACCCCGGGGTGGCGACCTACTAGAGCCTCGGGGTGGGCGATGTTGTCGCTGGGTGCTGCAGTGACGAGGAGGATCATGCGATCGTCGTTCGATGGAGCGACAAGGAGGGAGACGACAAGCTGTCGTCGGTAAGGCGGTGGAAGGAGATCGTTGATGGGAGCAGTGGTGCCGAGGTGCGGTGCCGGGAAATCATCAAGATCGTCATCCAGGGGAGTCTAGAGAGTCAAGGAGTTGTGGAGTTTGCATGGTCAGTCGTCGTTGCGTCGATGAGTCGTCATCGTGTCCAAGTGCTCGTCTTGGTATGGATTCGTTGCAGTTGAAGCGGTGTGCATGGTGTTCCGTGAGTCATGTCCATGTCCTCGTGGAGCGTCCTGGTTGCGGCCAGTGTGGATCCGGTGTGATGCCGAAGGCGGACGGTGGTAGGTGAAGCCATCGTAAAGCGAGGATGTGTACGGGCAGTGGAGAGTGGATCTGCTGCAAGCAAGTACAAGGAGTATGGTGCGGACCGAGTGCAAGGCAGCGGCCAAGCAATAGCGGTGGCACAACATGGCAGAGCAAGGAGGCACTGCATGTTTCCAGGCGGGTGATACTCAGTATACGGATATGACAGTTGAAGATCAAGCTCGTCGTGTAGTGGGACAGTGACCAGTCAAATTGTATGACGTGAAGATTGAAGATGCGTCCAGTTTTGCACGTTGCACGCGTAGATGCGACCGTGTGGGCTGGTAGTCCGGATCATGCGTCAGAGTTTGGATCGTCAAGTCGTGGATCTCCAGCGAGTCAAGATAAGAAGGAGCATGAGGAAGATGACAAGTCAAGATTAGGGGGAGATTGTTAGCATAATCTTGATTGTTAGGTTTGTATTAGTGTGTGCATGTACGAGTTGCCTAGGTCGTGTCTGGTTAGGACACCAGTGATCAATGTGGCCCGTGATTAGTTTAGGTGAGACTAGGAGTAGTCTAGGTTGGAGTCGGTTTGAAAGTAGAGTCCGTGTCATGTAGGCGTAGTAGTACGTAGCAGAGTCCAAGTGTGTTTCAGTTTCTGGCTAGGTTTGCTAGCCATGGTCCTTACCGGCTGTGTGTATATATATACACAGGGTTGGCGTGAGTTTATTATAACATCGTGAGAAGAAGTGGAGAAAACCAGAAAAGCAATAAAGAAGAGAGGCACGACACGTGCCTTTGGCAAAAGTTTCTACGTTTGCGTGTTCTTGTGATTTGATGTGATCGATCCTGTGGGCGAAGTTCCAACATAAGGGTTGCAGATAGGTATGTATACCTGGATACTGATGGCGCTGAGAGACACGAGCCTCATTTGGCGCGCGCTCAAGAAGCGCCCCCAGGTCCGGGCCGTCATCGTGATCCGCGCCGCTCGCCGGCTGGAGGCGACCGATGGAGGAGGCACCCGGCTTCTCCTCTCCTGCGCGCTTGGAGTGGGAGTGGACCATGGTTCAGGGACGAGGGGAATGGGTGGGAGTGGTTGCGAAGCGGAGGAAAGTGCCCGCGATGCTGGAAGTGAGAGGAGAGGTGGCCCGCGGCGGTGGCGACGGCCGGAGCCCGGACAGAAACACCGAGCCAGACGCCGGTCTTTTTTCTATTCTTTATCATTTAAGAAGAGTATTTTAAAAAAGTATCAACAATCTTTACGAATGTGTTAAAAAAACCAATCTCTGGATGAAATCACCCGGCACATATCTCACTTCTATTAGTCTCTCTAGAAGTGTGCTAAAAGATAATATGCGAAAAATCACAAAGTGTATCATCAAAAACTGCCGCAGATGGACAGAAAGAGCGAGCTCCATTCTCAATCACCTCGATGTTGTCTAAGTTCACCTCTATGCGGTTAGACCATCTATAGCTAGACTTGGCAAATCTGGCCCCTCAAACGCCCACGGCCGCGTTGGGGCACGTCCACGGGCAGTGACGAGTCACGTCTAAAATTTCCATTCTCACAATCGGACACCTCAATTAACAAACCTTAAATCCCTGCAACTACGCAAATGATGCAATACACACATCGTCCGGCTACTACATCAAGACATGCCATCGGACTACCAAAATTTGGCATGTTCAACCTACATGCTAGTTATGGCGAAGATCATCCACGACTACCCTTGCCCCTTCTAGCTCACTTGTCGTCCTTCTTGTGGAAGTAGCGGTCGAAGACGCGGTATAGATCGATTCAGATCTGCTCGTCACCAGAGCTGTCCGACCCGTCGGTGTTCTCCTTCTCCTCCTTGGGGGGGGGGGCAGTCCAGCCATGCCACAGATGGCCCGATTCTGCTCTCGGGCGAGGGCGCGCCTGTTCCACCGCTCCCGCTTCTTGACAATGCGGGCACGGATGGCTTCCTCCTCTACGGCCGCCCGCGCCGCCACATCAGCCGTCTCCGTCGTCGCCATGTCGGCAGCGAGGCGGGCTTCGGCCGCCCCTATCCTCTCCTTCCCACGGCGGACACACCGGTCCTGGTAGGAGTCATACTCATATATATTTTAACATCTCCGAAAACATTTTCCACCTATATATAATATATCGATAATACCTGGTATTCACTGAACCCTTCTGGTGACCCCGAAACGCTTTCGGATCCTCTCGCAACTATTCTGAATATCCATGAAATAATTCCACAAATATATTCTCATGACTCCCGTCCTACTAACAATCAGCAGATCATGATTTCCTTAAACTTGTGACCTCGTAGGTTCGGTAAACTCACAGACATGTCACAGACATGAACAAAACCATTCGTTCAATGATCGAGAGCGGGACTGTGGACGTCCGTATCGGTCCCCGTGAGCACAAAGATGATATTCGAGTGAACCTTCGGTCATCATGTGATGTTCCGTTTGCTTTGCGATATTTCACAAAACCATGGATGCATCGGTATCCTCCTAAGTCATCGCCATGGTCACTGTACTGAAATCCTTATTACCGATTTTGTTCTTCTTTCTCATTGTCGTGTTCCGGCATCCCGTGACAAAGTCACCTATGTCCTGCCAGATGATGATCGATGCCATCACAGCGAGAGGGCCTTAAAAATATCTCTCCGTCGTCGGAGGAGCAAATCTCACTCTTGAGCAATCCGGCCACTTGTCAAACTTTCTGATGTGCCTGAAAGTTGTCGTTATCATCATCGTGTTACAGGTGACGTTTGAGCAACCCTAAAGCCCACCGTATGATAATAAGTGACCACGATACTCCATGGACTAAGGAGCAAGATCACACGTTATTAAAATTGAATACGAACGATGTTAGTCCACTGCGCAACAAACAAGTTTGGGTCTATTCAATATGATCATTCTTCCAACGTCATAATCTCAATGTTGTTTTAGGACTATCGCTACACTTAACGATATCCTAAGATCCGAAACTGTGATCACCAACAACACTTGAGCTAGTCCTAGAGGCAAGACCAAGAAGCTTTTATTTAACCGTTTATCATTCCACGCGTGCATATGAGTTTTCTACTGAATCGCATATTGATCATAGTAGTTATAGCATAGAATATAAATTCTATAATCATGAACACCGAAATATATTAATACTAATATTATTGCCCCTATGGAATATTTCCAACAGAACTCACATACTTATTGTGAAAGTTTATTAGCCCTCAAAGCAAAGTACTATTTACATGCCCCTAGGGAATTGGTTTGTCGGAGTTAACCATTGTGCACGTCCGATTATAACAACACTCAAGGATTTTATTTCAGACATAAAAATGCTCAAACCTCCCCACCATGCTATGACTAACACTAAGATGAGAAGTTAATAACAAGCTTTAATACCGATATTTCTAGTAACCAATGATCATGAACCAATACCCTTTCATATTACAACATCTATATTATTAAACCATCCTTCTTGGACTAGTCTTATAATACGTGCACATTGCCATTACTATTTATTAGTTAGACTATCAAAAAGATTTAAGTTGCAGTTAGGTTATAAATGCTTGCAATTGCAAGTCTAGTGGTGGACATGTAACTGATTGGCAATCTCCTACCTACCCAGTTGCAGTCGTGTTGAGGGCAATGCAGTTGCAATCAGGTTACAACAATTGCAGTAGCAAATGTAGTGGTGGACATGCAATTAACCGACAACACCCAATTGCAGTCCTATTGGGGGCCCTCCGGTTGCAATCGGGCTGCACACTTGCAATTGCATGTCTTTTTTTAGGGATTGGCATGTCTAGTAGTGATAGACATGCAACTGGCCGACTCATTTGTATTCGGGCTACAAAATTTGCAGTTGCAAGACTAGTTTTAAATTTTCACAAATTTGAAAAGATGGTCAGAAATTTTAAAAATGTTTGAAATTTTTATAAAAAATAATTGTTTAAAAAATATATAAAATAAACACAAAATAGGAAAAGAAAAACCGACACAGAACTGGAGCGGAACCTTCTAAAAAAACACACAACCAGTGGAGGCTAGATGGGTCGGGTCATTAGGTTGCCAGGTATGCTACTCCTCCTCTCTTATAAGTAATAAAAACGCAGTCTACACATGATATAAAAAGGAGCCCACGTCCAAAAACGTTAGGAAAACCAACAAATAAAACAAGAATCCCGCTTCGGTACAACCCCCTCACAAAACGTATAAAGGGTAATATGAACTTTTCGCAACGCCGAGAACAATATACACCGTACTTTCGCCTGTCCAGCGACTTCAAAAATGACAATGCTAATGCTCTTGCTAGGATTCGAAATACATACCTTCAGGTTGGATAGGAGAACGCCTTACTAGTCGGGCTAAAAAGCCTTGGTGAACAAAATAGAACACGCGGGATTAAGAACTAAATACAACACAGAATCCGGACAGTTTTAGTTTTTTTTAATATTTCTTCAAAATTGTAAAAAAAAATAAAAGCGAAAAAAGTTTGAAAATCCCATTTTTTTAACAACTCAAACAAATTATGAATTTTCAAAAGTGTAAAAAATTGATAAAAACAATTTTTGAAAATAATGAACATTTTTGAATTTTGAGGCAAAATTTGATGATGCCAACATTTATTGAAATTTTGAACAACTTTGCAAAAGCACGAATAATATTGAAAATTACAGAATATTGAACATTTTTAAGTTTCTAAGAAAATTTGAAAACCGTAATTCCTGAAAAAAAAGGATTTTAAAGAAAAATCACCAAAAAGAAATAGCAGCGCGAGGGATCAAACTCGGTAACCCTTGCTGCTAACCGCTCGTAACTAGCCACATGAGCTAATAAGCTTCAGTGTCTAAGTAGGAAACACAGACTACAACAACTATCCCTCAGCGATCGGATTACTGTAGCGAATCGATATTTCTCTCACTATTTCTTTTTCTTTTTTTGTACATTTTTCTTTCTTTTTCATTCTTCGTGGACTACAATAAATTTTTCAACACAAACATTTTTTGAAGAACACTAACAAAGTTGGAATTTCAAAAAAAATATAAAATATGAAAAAAATGAAACCAACTGTTTTTAAATTTACCAGGACATTTTTGTATTTGTGTAGAATTGTTTCTAAATACGAATATTTTTTGAACTCCAAACATATTTTGAAAGCACGGAAATTATTTGAGACTGTGCGAGCATTTAGAATTTGTGAACACATTTGGAAAAGGGGACATTTTTGGATTTTTGAACAAATTTTGAAAATGGGAACATTTTTTGAATTGATGTTTTTTTTTTCAAATCCCCAATCGTTTGGGCTGGCCGAACAGGTGCCGGACGGGAGCGATGCCTTCGCCTAGTTGGGCCAAGGACTAAGCACTTTTTTTCTTCTCTTTTTTTGTTAATTTATTTTTCTCCTTTTTAACAAATTTTTAAAACCGGTTCAAAATTTGAAATAGTGTTTGTAATAGCAAAATAACAGTTTTAAGTAAAAAAATTAAATTCTTTTCCTTCAAATATTTATTAAATACTTTTATAAAAACATTTATTGTTTTCACTTTTATCCCAAGTCAACTATTGGGTCTAGCCCTCCATGTAAAAGGGCTTTGGCCCAACATGGATTGTGAGACTACAAAAGGAGTTCATCTTATTGAAATTGCATAGGAGCACTCGGCGACGCAGCCCACTGCAATCTTGCCCATTCAGTTGTCTCGAGTCAACACCCACTATATTAGCCTCTCGGTATTGTGTTCATTTATTGCTCTGTATCTTCGTCTGCTTCCTATGTATACTGGCCACTGTTACAACCGACTTGCCAGATGATTCATTGCTTCATTTATGAGAGATGAGCTGTTTCTCTAGTACTATTGTTTTACCACACGGTACATTGCCATGTAAACTATTGTTTTACCACACAGTACATTGCCAATACATGCCGGAGTTAGTGTAATATATCAATTTTTACTTCTTCAGTGGTGAGGTAATATATTTAAAACCATAGACAATTACTTTGGCTCTCTGATTCATGTACGGCAGTGACTTTCTTGCCCAATGTATCCGGATGAACAGCTGACAAGAGCTGCATCCCTATGTGTGGGTCCCATGATCTAGACCTGTGTTCAAACCCTTGTCGTACAAAACGCAAGCATCAGTGTCGTCCAAAACGCATAGCCATTATATAAGCACAAATCAAATACTCATTTCTAGGAAATTATGTAAATAAATCCAAGAGATTTTTCAACACATTTCATGTTTCTTTTAGCTCAAGTGAAAAACTAAGAACGTCGTGGTAATAGTTCTATAAACTTATTCATAATAATCTCAGGATATTTTTAAATATCTCAGGAATTATTCTCTTCTAAATATCTGATGATTTAATAATAAAAATTTCAAGAAAGGTATAATTAATCGCACAGTCGAATCTAATGTACGCTGTCACACACACAAATGAATTGCTATATATATTTTTACAGTGCTTCATCCTGGCCATTGTTATTAAATGGATGTATATCAAAGTCTTTGTCATTTAATGCTTGGTTGGAAGTCTTTGTCATTTAATGCTTGGTTGAAATCTGTGGTATGTTGTCAGACACACTATCTCGAATTGAATGAGTATGAACAACTTTTTACTGTTGGCATATACACAAGCATGCAGTATTGCGACCTCGCTATCAGTTAAACCAAAACCTGCACTGATCTCCAAATGAACCGTGAGTGGCTTTGATTTCAGTGGAGTGCGTCGCCGTGTGCTCCTAGTTCATGTCCTTCATCTTATTTGGTAACATGTAAATTGGATTGGTCTAGTGGTTATGACCCGCACTCCCAGTAGTGAGGGTGTGGGTGCGATCCCCCTTCCCGTATAAATATTTTATATTTTGGTTGTTTGGCCGGCTGTATTGTACTTATATATGCGCGGTAAATATGACTATTATGCCCTTTGTTATCAAACGTAGCCATCAGTGTGTTTCGGGGTGTACCGAAGCGGCAGTGGTAAAATAAAGCAATCTTGATGGTTCATCCAATGAAGAGAGACTTTTTTCGAGAGACTTAGGGGTTGTTTGGATACGGTGTTTGTGGAGAAACAATTTTTCTTAAATGTGAAATCTGTTATAACTGCCTAAAACCTCGTTTGGGTTATCCAATGGAATCGTGGATATGGATTATCTGGTTTGCTAAAAACGCAAAAAGTGAGTTTATAGAAAAACGACTAATATACGTTTTTCTATAAACTTGTTTTTTGTATACTTTAGCTTCACGCCGTCCGGTGCCTCGGCTTGTTGAACTTTAGTGTTTGCATCGCCATTCGCATCATCTTCGTCGTCTCCACTATTGAGGTTACCATCTAATTCTACGCCCCGGCGCGTCCATGCCGGTGGCCGGCGGCAACCGCCGCCGGCGCCCGACGACAACGTCGAGCTCTGCGGCATCGACGATGCAAGGCTGAAGGTTAGTACCTGACGGCAATAGACTACGGTATAATGGCAAGAGACCACGCTGCCATGGCCGGCCGTGCCTCGACCGGCTCGTCTACTACTTAGCCCGCCATGCCCGTATTGGTCGCTGCGGGCTGCGGCGCTGGTTATCTCGTCACGCCCGTTCTCAACGTATCCATGCCTTGGCTGCGTCTGGCTGCGCCTCTGCCACCGTTCCGCTCCACATCAAGCGGTGCAGCTGCATTGCTATACTGCTATGTCTACATCTTGTCCACATCGAAGCCATTGTTTGTGCTCGTGTATACATATAACAAGTCGTGCTTGGCAGAAAAGCATGTGTGTTGCGTCCGCGTCATGTATAGCATACAGAAGTATGCAGGGAGGTGACGAGCCAAGCTTCATGGCCTCGGGTGGGAGGAGCGCAAGGTAACTGACTGATTGTGTTATTTTTTTTCTTTTTCTCTACCCAAACAGGAAATTGTATATACTTATCTAACAGAAAAACTAACTAAAACTGGTTTTTCTAAAAATCCTCCTAAAACTCGTTTTCCTAAATCTCACATCTACGTATAAATATTTTATAATTTGGTTGTTTGGCCGGCTGTATTGTACTTATATATGCACGGTAAATATGACTATTATGCCCTTTGTTTCCAAACGTATGGTTTAATCTCAACCATCAATGTGTTTAGCAGGGAGTTCAATAGCCCGGCTCATACTTGTGCACAACGTGCTTGCTCCATCGAAAGCACGGAGTGCTGGCTAGATCAGAGTCCCGATTTCCTTCTTGTTAGCCTCAAGGCAGATGGTAACCGAATGATATTGAAATAAAGTCCTAGTTTCGATGCAAAAAAAGAAGTGTTTTGGGGTGTACCGAAGCGGAAGTGGTAAAATAAAGCAATCTTGATGGTTCATCCAATGAAGAGAGATTTTTTTCTTTGAAAGGAACGAAGAGAGACTTAGAGCACATCTAAATCTGAATTAATTGTCCTTGTTTTTGTGTAATGGATAAAGGACTCGGTCGGCGGTATAACCTAACTGCTTTTTGCACGGCCGCCTCAACTGCCCGATCAGCAAGCAGGTCTCGCCACGGCACGGTGCGTCCAGAACACTAAGATTAGGTCTCGTGGAGCTCAACAAACTAACCAGGCCAGTCAAGGCGCGAGATCAACCGATCATGGTCATGGTGATGGAGCTACCTGACGACCTGCTCGTCGATGTCCTTAGCCGCCTTCGTCCGCACGGCCTTGCCGCGGCACGGTGCGTCCACAGTTGCTGGCGCGCCATCATCGACACACGCCGCCTCATGCACCTCCTCCCCATCCCGCTGGCGGGCATCCTCTTCAACTTCAACGGCCACTGTCTCACGGAGCTCTTCGCCCGCCCCTCGCCGGCACCAGTCACGGTCAGCTCCAAGTTCCACCACTACCTGCCTGATGCTGCCCGTGATTTCTATGCCGCGATCATAATGGACCACTGCAACGGCCTCCTCCTTCTGAGCGGCGGCTACGTGGTGAACCCCGCTACACGGCAATGGGCCAAGCTGCCTTCCCCACGGCCACCATGCCGCTACAGCAAGGAGCACTTCTGGTACCACGAGTACATCATGTTTGACCCTGCCGTGTCGCCGCACTATGAGGTGCTCGTCGTCCCGGAGGGTCTTTACAGGCGGGAAACACTGGACCGTGGGGTGGCGGCGTGGGAGTGGCCGCCGTCGCCGATGTTGCTGCAAATTTTCTCCTCGAGGACGAATGGGTAGGAGGAGAGATCATTCCAGCGGCAAGGGGAGTCGTTCAGCACCGTCGCCGACCTGCCTTGGTCCGGCGACCCAAAAAGTGCTGTCTACTGGCGTGGACACCTCTATGTGCACCACTATTTTGTTATGAGGTATACTTAAGCCTGCATGCACCATCATTTTCCTAATTAATTACGCGATATATCACTCGATTTTAATTTTGTTTATGTGTGTTGTTTTGTTTGTTTTTCTACTTTTATATGCACAGAATATCTTTGTCAAGCGGCAAGTACCAAGTAATTAAACCGCCCCAAGATATTAATTCGAGCAGAACTCCAAAACTACAGCTTGGAAGGTCAGAGAAGGGAGTGTATCTCGCATCAATTGCTTCCCATGCAGAGCGGCTTCAAGTTTGGATCCTCGATGAATCTTCTGCTCGTCTCGAGTGGGTCCTGAAGTATCAAGCAGATATTAGGCATATACTGTCACATCGGGGCTACAATCCGAAAGTTCAGGGGTCTTGGGTCATGGAAGATAGCAACTATCATTCTTATCATGATAGATTTCCTGATTACAAAGAACAAGCACCACCGGAAAATGGATTTGAATGGGACTCAGATAATGAGGATGTTCTTGACACCAAAGATAAGGTTGATGGGGAGTACAGAGAATATGTTGACATTATTGGATTTCATCCCCAGAAAGAAGTTGTCTTTTTGAGTGAATCATTGGAGAGAGGATTTGCCTATCACCTGAGTACCTCAAAGCTTCAGGACTTGGGATACATGTATCCCACACAGTATGATGAGTTTGCTGAAGGCGGTAAATTGATCGAAAGCTCGTTTCCATACACACCGTGTTGGACCGCAGAGTTCCCTACAAATAATTGATTCAGAAGCGTGTCATGGATTATCATTTTTACAGATAGCAACACCCTTGTGTATTCAAATCGAGTAGAACATGTGTAATGTTACTTTCTCACATTATAGTCGAGATAAATCTGAAAAATCTAGTGTTGTATTTATTTTATGTGTACTTTCTATAATGGCATTAATTATATGACCCATGCAATATTGCTTCACAAATCTCGACAGATTGTTTAGATGGATGTCACACCATGGATTGGAATAAATCTCGATAGAGTAATTTTTGTACTTATGGTCTTAAGAAATTAGTACGAATTTTTAATTTTCTATTTTCTAGGTCGAAATGTGTCCCGTGCAAATCGATGATGAGAGTATTCACCTATCATTTGAAGACTTCAAATTAAGGGCCGAGAAACATGTACTGAAAAAGCTTCTCCATGGAAAACTGGCGAGTGCAAGGCGCCACGACAGCAACATCGGCCACAACCTCCACGTTGCCCACACAGCCGTGGGAGGCTGCCAACCAGCACCCGCCGGCACAACCTGCTACACGCAGGACGCACCACGGGCCACTGGCTACGGCTTCTGCCCCGGGAGCCAAGGCCCTCTCCATGCATCCAGGAAGGAGGCGCCATATCACCGTCCTCACCTTCATCGCGGCCATGCACCCACGCTGAAGAAGCCCTCTCGCAGTGGCAAGGGGAAGGGAGAGGGAGGGGGAAACGCTGTGACGGTGCCACTAGGGTTGCCCCCGAATCGGCTCAGAACATGGAGAAATCCTCACTAGTTAAACTGTTTCATCCGCAAATTTCTTTTGAAGTAATCTATCCATCCTGGAAAGCAATTGCAGCTTGTTAGCTTGGTTGCAGTTTGGCATGATAAATAAACAAACATAGCCATTGTTCTGTTTAGTCCAGAATTAAACCTCACAAAGCATATAGTAGTTACTTGATAAATAATCTTGGTTACAATCAGCATATCATCAAATTTACTCTGAGCATCTGTGTTAAAAAAACACGACTCTGTTGCCATCCAATTGGCATCTGGCGAGAGATCGATCGTTAATGGCATGCTGAAGCTAGCCCGTACTAGAGCATCTACAGCCGGACTTGGCGAATCCGGTCCCTCAAATGCCCGTGGAAGTGCTCGGGCGCGCCCACAGACACTAATCGATCATGCCTCAAATTTCTTTTCTCACAATCGGACACCTGAAATTCAAACAAACTCATGCGACTACGTACTACATCAGGACATGTCATCGGACAATAAAAGGTTGACATATTTAACCTACATACTAGCTATGGAGAAGATCATCCAAGGCTGTCCTTGTCGTCCTTCCCGCTGAAGGAGAGGTCGAAGGCGTAGTATGGAACGAGCCAGAGCTGTCCAACCCGTCGATGTCCTCTTTCTCCTCCTTGGGGGGCAGTTTGGTGGACCGCCCGATTCAGCTCTCGGACCAGGGCCCGTGTGTACCTCCGCTGCTGCTTCTTTACAATGCGGGCGCGGATGGCTTCCTCCTCTGGGGTAGTGCGTGCCGCCGCATCAGCCGCCTCGTTCCCATGGTGGGCACACCGGTCCCGGTAGGAATCATATTTTGGCGGACCGGTGATGGAGAAATGTAGATTGGAAGGCTCCCGGGAGGACCGCGATGTTCCAGCCTCAGAGGATCCGAGCGCACGATGCGCTGACGTAATGGACTTGCGCTGGACAGATCCCGCTTTCGGTCGGGCGCTGTCCTCTCAGAAGCAATAGAGTGCATTGCGAACGACCATTGCCTCCTCCAAACCGCACGAGACGACACGCCAGTCGATGGATTTGTATTGGTCGTCGTTAAATCTGCTACCCGCCATGCCAAAGAAGGCCGGAGATCACCGCACGCAAGTTTGGCTCGCGAACGGAAGTGGCTAGAGTTTGGTCTGGCGAGCGGATGGGGGTGAATATATGTGGGATTGGGTGGGTCGGATCCGATGTGACTGGGCGCCCTCATATCCGTCCTACATTTGGGCTGGATACGAAGGGTACCCGTCAACCCGGACGTTTGAGACCCGTTCGAGGCGCTCATCTGTATCGTTTTTTTATGACCGCTCAGTGACTGGGCCGTCCGCATGGGCGTTTGAGAGGGGGCAAGCCGACGACTTGTACACGTGCATGTGCTAGCGATCACAAGATCTAGCAGGCAGCTAGTTGCTTAATCACAACAAGATGTATACACTTGGTCGATCAAGGCGTAAGAGACTAAGAACGTGACCCGCAAAAAAAAAAGAGAGGCTGAGAACGTAAAAATAAAAGAAAAAAGAGAAATATGATAAGTGATCACTTAATAATCAAGCGCCACACAGAAATAAAAGCATCAGAAGTTTCCAGACTCCATATTACATAGTTTTTCACGGTGCATTCCATTGAATAAAATAAAAAAAGGATAGTTCGTCAACATTTATATCCTGTCCATTCTATACAGGGAAAGGGAACATTTGTATCCGTGTGAAAATCAAAGCATGCATAGGTTCAGTTATTTCAGACAAAACATCATCAATGCAGCTATCTCTAACGAAGCATCTGATAAAAAACAATGTTCGTTCTTTCATTTTTTTTCTTTTGAGAAAAGCTGATCTTTCAGTTTTTTTTAACCCAGATTGACGCGCTGGGCCAAAGCCCGTTATGTAGCGAGCGATGCTCATTAGCGTAGACCACCAGCACGGGGAAGTACTTTTCTCTTAAAAAACAGGCAGTCGTCTCCGATTCGCCGTCACTGCAGGTACACAAATTCAGTTTTCGTGATTGCAAATTCCAGATCGATTTCACCACCGAGCAGATGGCAAATCGTTTCCTGAATCCGACCCCTCCCCCTCCCTCCAATTCCGATTCCAGCAGAGAGATGTGGTACTCTTAGGTCATCTGACGTCGCAGCGGGGATGTCTAATAAGCGCCGGGGACATGCCGGCAACGAGAGCGGTGAAAAGAGGTCGCGGCGGCACAAGCATCTGTACCTCGTGTTGGATGACTGGGCAAGGGGTACAGCATCCACAAGATCCAAGCCGACAGCTTCGACTCCGACTCTGGCTATGACGACCAGCACAGCAGCGCTGCTCGGCGCCAGCCTCCGGCCCTGCGGTTAGAGTGCCCGGTTGGCACTGTGCCCCATTCCGGCATGTCATTCGCCACCTTGGGCACCAACAGCTTCACCTTCATGAACCAGCGACATGTCATGGGGTCATGTCATGGGGGTCCACCGCCCCAGATGCGCTGCAACATCCAACCGAGGGTTGGCCCTGGAAGACTCTGCCGCCACCACCGGCAATGTTCCACCGCCGCGTCAACTCCTATATGCACTACACCCAGATGGATGCACCATCTTCCATCTTCATGTCCAGAACTAACTTCATGACCGCACCTAGCAAAGGTTGCATGGGCACCTACTCATTCAACACCAAGGATTCTTTGTGGAGATGGAATGGGGAGTGGGCCTTGCCATTCATCGGCCAAGCTCACTTTGACAGTGAGCACAACGCTTGGGTTGGCCTTCGCTGGGATGGCTACATCTTTGCTTGCCAAGTTGCCTCCCACAGCTGCCACAACACGACTCCAACGTTGCAGCTAGACTGCCAGACAACCAAGGAGAAGTTGTTTTGCAAGGACCGGAACCCACACACGGGAGCCTCTCTCACCTACATGGGCACGAGCAAGTTGTGCCTCGTCCAGCGCGTGAAACGGGAGGGAGTGGAGGAGGCACTAGCTTGGGGAGACCACGACGGCTGTGTGCTCCACATCAGCATATTTGGCCTGAAGTACAATCACAAGGGAGAGCTGTAGATCACAGATCACCGCTCCACGTGCTCCTTCATAGTGTCTAGGCATAAAGATCACTTTGGTCATGTAGAATTTTGGATGTAGAAACCCGTTTGGCTTGTTCCAAAATCCGTAAAGATCACTATATTTGGCTTGGAAGTGGAATCAATAAAAAGTTATGTTTGCTTGGAAGTTGTTCGTTACTTGATCCGTGTGTTCTATTTTTTAGTATGCTTGGTATTGATGTTTGTCACTAGATCTGTTGCTGAAACATATATATGTAGGAAGATCACCATGGTCCTATGGTTGAACAAAACTGATATGCGGTACTCTTGCTCTTTCCATAGCAAGCTAAATTTAGACATTGGACCTCAGGTCTCTAGATTTGAACAAAGGAGCAGGTAAACAACTAGATGCTGCACAGATCTTTTCAGCTTAATAGTGTATTTGTTATAGCTAAAATTGTCTTGTGTTAAGGGTTAGCAGCATGGAACCCCTAGTGATCCACCTTTAAATGGCCACAGTAGATTGGTGCAACAGTGCACAATTCATAAGTTCTTTCCATGCAATGTCCTTATCCCTGTGTTATCTCTGTTACTATAGTTGATCTGCCAACTGCTAAGCTAATGCCAGTAACAGAGGAAACCAATCATTTTACATTTTTTTCGCAGGCTTACTGAAGGAAAACCAACATGATAGGCTGTGATATCACCCTGGAAAATTAAATTGTTGGGGTAACTGTTGTGACAAACTCTTGCAATCTTAATTTAAGCAAGACCTCTGTTTATTCAATATTAATTTAGGTAAGGCGTCGCTATTCAGCTGCTGAAGAATTCATCTGTATCATTCTTTTGAGATAAGATACTCGAATGCAGCAGAGTAGCCAAATTGTTTCTAGGATTTTCCTGTTGTGTACCAGTGTACTACCGTCCACCCAATTATATGTTAAGAGTTTCTAACCACAGCCTTATATTGGAATTAGCCCCTATCCATGAAAAAACTAGTTCATGCACCTGCTGCAAGTTGTCGCAATCGATCCAAAGACCAAGATATGTTTGATGCACATTTCTATATAGATTTTCCTGTTTAAGTCTGTCAATTGACTGGATCCAAAATATAGGTGACTTCCTATCTCGGATGGAATTGGTAAAGCCATAATGTTGCTAATAGGTTTGGTTTATTGTTCTGTTAAAAAAAGAGGGTTTGGGTGGCCGGTTGAGTTTGGGTTGACAACACTGACCTTACCATCATATTAGCATAACAACAGATAGCACACCAATTGTTTGCATGGTAGTTAATTGTGTATCAAATACGTCGTAGAGTCTGAATTTGACAATTTCAATTGTTGTATATTGTATGTTAATATACATAGTATTTCAAAACCTATCAACATTTATTGAGGACATGATGATAGGTATAAAACTACTTGGCCTTGCGAAGTTCTTTTATGTACCATTTTACGCCGTTTTCAACTGTTTTCACTTTGATCTTGCAAGCTCTGGAAGTTATCAAGAAGCTCATAGAGCAGTTTCCCGTAAAGTGTGTGCACCACTGAAGGTGCGGTTCACTGCAGCAAAGCCCGAATTGGTCCTCTTCTTTTTGGCGGTGCTGATGTGATCATTTGCTGAAGTCAAATGCCTATCTCATATTGAACCATATTAATCATTGATCTGCTGCACCAAGCTGTGGATAATGTTCTACAGGTATGTGAGCTTCAACCTATTCTGCACTCATGTGCAGAGTGGCTGAAGGAAGGTGGCCCATCTGTGGAGCAACATGACAATGTCAAAGTGCTGCAACCTACGCCTGCAAAGGAGTCTGATGTTGTTGCTGAGATAAATGAGGCAATGCAGAAGATGAAAGGAATTTGAGGTACTCGTGGATGACAACGGGACTAATGCTTTATTGGTCTATAAGTAATTATGACGGGCTCAAGACGATCTGGTGCTGTATACTGAAGCGGGTAACCAAGTTTGTGAGATGCTAGCAACTCGTTGTTTATTTTGAGAATAAAGAACAGAAAAATCGCCATGTTTGCGGCAGCCATATTCTATCCATGCTTGAAGAACCGATCTGGTTCAGTATCCTTTGGCGAGAAGATTGGAAGCTTGTGCTTCTCAGTTTTCCGGCGCATAAGCATCAACCGATTTTCCGGGTGTCAGTTAATTAATTACGCCGCATTACCAGTGTCGGGTTGTGGCATAGTCTCTTGCCATCACGTCCCATGGCCGGATGGCGTATTGTGGAATGACTGTTGCCTTTGGACGCCGCGGTCTACCAGATGGCTTCTTTTGGAATGTATGTCCATCCATTGGACACTACGGTCTGACTGGCTGTCGTGTGTGCTACACGTGCTCATCAATCGCACTCGGCCTTGGCGCTACACCAGTCACAACTAGTCACTACACCAGTCAAATCTGAAAACAAGAGGTAACTTCTGTTTGCAAAATTAATAAACTACAACTAGTAATGCAATTCTGCCAGCACTCACAACTTTGACAGCCAATGCAGTCTATTGGACTGAGCAGATGAGCTCCATGGATGATGGAGCCGCTCGCGAAGAGCCTCTCGAAAAACGACCCTGGCGCTACACCAGTCACAAAGACGGGCTCGTTGCTCTGGCGCAACGCGGCCAGGCTCTTAACCATCATGTTGAAGTCGTTGCCAGGGAGATCATTGAGGAGTAAAGAGACTTCTACCGGTGGCTGCTTCACGAGCTGATGGAAGTGGCTGTGGATGGCATCGACGGCGGTGGACACCAGTGCAAGAGCGTTGGCCCCAACGGAGCACCCCAAGTCCGCAATCACAATGCTCCCAGGCCACAAGGTGTTATTGTGCTGCTGCAGAGATCAGCGATCGCACCTTGTATGAGGGCCCCATCATACCCTGTCAATCAAGTTGTAGTAATTCAGAAATTAATTCTTCTTGTTCCGATTCTTGTCTAAAATGTCAGTTTTTGATCCTCGGAGAAGCTGCCAGCCATGTGTCACCATAGAAACAAAAATAGCGAATCAATCGAGGGAGCATTCATTGGTGAATACCAACATATTTCTTCCAGGAGCGAGCGCGCGTGATCGATCGGAGGTTTATCCCATAGGTATCCGGGACGGGATATTTATTCTTCATAAACTCTTGGCGTCTTGGATAGGTGGACTTTTTTTTTGAGAGACACTTTCCAGATTACACTTTTTTTCAATCAGAATTTGCTAGCAACTTTCTCATATCACATATTCGAAGGAGTCATGACCTAATTTTAAACCACTTGATGTTATCAATTATGCAACGCTAATTCTGACACTATTGGTACTATGCACAAAGGAGAATTCAAGAGGAGAGATAGCCAGTCACTTACATGTTAGAGGTCGATGTGAAGATTTGACGCGCTACGGTTGATGCGTGGCGATGATGATGATCTCGCTCTGGTGTGACCTGGATCCGACGTAACATGGCGCCTGCCGCCACAGAACGCGAAGGGGATCGCGTGTGGTGGAAGGGGGATAAGCAACTATGCACCTCGGAGTATTCTAACAGAAAGCACCATGGTTGTTGCTGGCTCCAAACTGGAAACTGTGATGAGATCCTAAATCAATGATTTGCAGGAAACTATATGCTGCTGCACGGTATGTGTGCAAAAGAATCTATTATAGGTTAATGGGGTTCAGCAAACTAATCATAGTCTATATTAGGGCATCCCCAACAAGGTAGAGTTCGTTGTTCTTGATCTTCTCTCTCATGCTCTAGTGATGACATGGGGGAGAGAAGTAGTCTGAGATGTGATATAGACAAGGAGAACAAGGGCTTGAGGAAAAAGTAGATTAACAAACACTAGTAGAAAAAGGGCCTATTGTCCCCGTTGGTGAGGGCCTTTAGTACCGGTTCATGAACCGGGACTAAAGGGTCGGTACTAATGCCCTGGCCCTTTAGTCCCGGTTCAATTCAGAACCGGGACTAAAGGCCGCGGCCACGTGGAGCTCCACCTTTAGTCCCGGTTGGTAACACCAACCGGGACTAAAGAAAATTTTATGATTTTTTTTTCGAATTTTTTTTTGAATTTTTTTATTTTCGATTTTCTGAATTATTTTAACTTCTAATCACCATCCCTCATCACTGCTTAATTTATCCTCTAATCTCTAACCACCCCTCATCATTCCAAATCATCTAACTTCCCGAACGGTCACCCATCCTCCCACTCCCCCAGCCTGAGCACGCTTAACTTCCGGGTTCTATTCTCCCTCGTTTCCAAGTCTGCACTTGTTGTTTTCCTGACAATAGTAAGATGTCAATCCTATTAACCCTCAGGATTGCTTGAGCATGAAGTGACACATTTCACTGTTTGAGTTTGAAACTATTGTTTTAAAAAACAATAATTATTTAAAAAACAATAGTTAATTTGAATAATTAGTTTGACCATTGTTTGACCATAGTTTGACCACAGTTTGACCAGATTTGACCAAAATTCAAAATAACTGAAATAATTATTTAGTAACACTAATATTCTAGAATAATTAGTTTGACCATTGTTTGACCACAGTTTGACCACAGTTTAAATTTTTTTGAATTTTTTTGCCACCAGATCTTAAAAGCCCCGTAACTTTTTTTCTGTTAGGTTTTTGAGGATTTTTAAAATGTTTAACGGGGTTTCCCCAGTTAAATTTGGATGTAACTTTTCGAGTAGATGATTTTTCATATAAAAAACTTTTTAATCCGAGTTAGTATGCAAAAGTTATGCCCGTTTACTAAATTCTAGAGAGATTTTGCAAATAAAGTCGAAATTCATATTTGTAAATTTTCCCAACAACTAGACCACATATCACATGGGAAACTTATTTTATTTTATTTTTTTGACATTTTCATCATTTTCTTTTATTTTTTTTAAAACTGAAAAGGCGATGGGAGGGGGGTGGAGGTGTTTGAAAATGGGACCTTTAGTACCGGTTCGTGCCATGAACCGGTACTAATGCCTCAAACCCCATTAGTACCGGTTCATGGCATGGACCGGGACTAAAGGTCTAACCCTTTAGTCCCGGTTGGTGCCACGAACCGGAACTAATGGGCATTGCACCCTTTAATCCCGGTTCGTGGCACCAACCGGGACTAAACGGTCTAGACGAACCGGGACAAATGGCCCACGTGGCCCCTAGGCGCACGAACCGGGACTAATGCCCCCATTAGTCCCGATTCTAGACTGAACCGGGACTAGTGGGCTAATCCGGGATGGACCAAAGCCCTCTTTTCTACTAGTGAAAGAGTGGGGCTGGTGGTAGCAGTAAGGAGAAGAGTTTGGAATAAAATGTCACATGATGACCAATATTTAAAATATGGTCCGATTCACAGATTTATTGCATATCGTCGGGTGACCGCTACGATTATATGTAATCTCTGCCATTATAATTTTGTACAACTTATCGCTCTCACAAGCAATTAATCGGGAATCTAATGATTAACAGGTCAACTCCCTATGGTCAGAAACCCCAAAACAGGCCTACCTTCTAGTAGCCTCCCTCCAATCACACGTTATATCACGTTGGATTGGACATGTGTTGTAGTGTTGGCCTATTTTATTTGTCATTGACTCAAAGTTTGATATGTAATATCTAATTATGTACTAATTTAGTGTTGTCACAGTTAAAACGAAGAGTACACTCATGGTAGTTTCCATTTTTACCTTATTACACTAGTAAAAAAGGGCCTATAGTCCCGGTTGGTGAGGGCCTTTAGTCCCGGTTCATGAACCGGGACTAAAGGGTCGGTACTAATACCCTCACCCTTTAGTCCCGGTTCTATCCAGAACCGGGACAGATGGGCCTCCACGTGGCCTGTCCGCTTAGCCCAGCAGGAGGGCCTTTGGTCGGTTGGTGGCACCAACCCGGGACCAATAGGCATCCACGCGTCAACATTTCTTTGGCTCTGGTTTTTTTTTTTTTCTCAAAAGGGGGGTTTGGGGGTTAATTTAGGTGTTTCATATATTGTGCTATAGCTAGCTAATTAATAGAGAAAAGTGTCCTTCCTTTTGTCCGTGCTTGGTCGACGCTTACGTACTATACATACGTATAGAGAGGACTAACTAGACATGCTAGCTAGCTAGTAATTAAGCAAACAGAAGATCGTCATGAACATATATGCATACAGAGAGAAGTGATATCGACCACCTCTCCTTCTCCGAGAGATTGGTTGAACAACAAGTTCTCGTATATCTATCCGACACTACCGGCTACATATATACAATAATTATCTTTTACAATACGGACGCGTGGTCCACATAGTATTCCCCGTCTTCAGCGATCACATAGTCAAGAAAGAATGCCGCCAATTCCTCTTGAATTGCTCGTATGCGATCTGGTGCTAGGAGTTCATCCCGCTTCCGAAACATCTAATTTTAAGAAAGGGGTCAATACATATATATTGTGAAACTCAACACAAATGATGGTAATAAAATAAAATTGTGAATATTTTTATTTACGCACTTCAAATTGTTTGTCGGAGTAGCCCCTCTCACAGGTCGTGTGGTGGATGGACTCGCAAACATAGTATCCACAGAAATCATTCCCTTGTTCCTGCCACAACCACTTTACAAGAAACAGAGGTCAATCAAACTGATAATTAGCAAGCACATGCTAAATGGTATTGATGAAACTAGCGCTTGAATCACTAGAAGATGCACGTGGAATATGCTACTATATAGTACTTACTTTCGGGTGTCTAAATTGCAGCTTCTTGGTAGTCCCGAGCTTTTTGGTGAATTTTCCCAAGCCCTGCCATACAAAGAAAACAATTACTTGATATCAGAAATGAACAAAGTTGCTGATATGGTGGATAATGATCGATTTAACTTACTTCTCGAGCAATTCAGTCATTTCCGCATACTCCTTGGGATCTTTTTGTCTCGAGTCTAAGACAGTTACTACTCCCTGCTCAAGCTTAATCTCTAGGAGAATATAGTGGAACCTGCGCACGCATGCATAACTCATCAATATTACATTTCTATAACCTGGACTAAATAAGGAAACCGAATATGCCACAAGACAGTAACACTCACGTGTAGTTGTAAGGAAAGAGTATTGTATTTTGTGTTCATTTATTTCCAACGATCGTAGCAAGTTGGCCTCGGTTTCCTTGGCACGATATTCAACCTCATTTGCATCGATGAGATATGTGTTAATGAACCCAATATCACCCACTTGTTTTTCTTCATTTCTGCGATCTTCAATCTGCATAATATAGTGAGGATATTTATAAATACATGCAATGAAAGAGCTGAGTTATATAGAGATACTTAATGACAGAAGTAGTACTACTTACAGACAGTAGCAGGTGACCGTTGCTTTATCGAGGGCCAATTGATTGAATAACTGATAGAACTCCTCAAATGGAATAGGCAACAGTTCAATTCCAAGGAGGTCATGCTCCTTTTTAACTCTCACATACAAAGTATTCCTCCCCTCAGACTCTTTGCAGGTTTTCATGTACCAATCATGCAATCTTCGCATCATCGTTGTTAGAGAGCTTTCATCTTTGACGAGAGGCTTCCCGTACTCGTATCTTTGTATCTGCACCTCCAAGAAATCAAATTGTACATCGTCGGGCAGGTAATCTTCAGGATTGCCATAACCGGCACCATCCTCGGATCGACGATGTCGCTAGCAGCACCTTGAGCGGGGGCACGATTGCTTGCTTGTTCGCCGAGCTGGGCAATTTGTTTCCCAGCTCGTCGTTCTTTCATCCTTTGATCACCGACAGTACTTCCCGATCTCTCGCTTCGCAAATGCCTTTCCAATAATGCGCTCATAGTTGCCTTTCGGCGGAGACTTGGGTGGTTTTGCTGGGGCAGCAGAGTGCGCTTTGCTTTGACCGGATCTACCTTCTCCTCCGGAGGTGGATGTCTCTTTGCTTTCAACCCTTGAAACCAGTCATCCACTTCGGTGCGCACGATCTTCGCATTTTCCTCCTCGCTCCTCTCGACGGTAACTTCTCCGAGTCTTTGAGAAGGACCGAATCTGTACCTCCTCCCGCCTTTGGCTGTACTGCTAGACGTCGGCAGAGCAGACGGAGCGGATGTCTTCTTTCCTTGCTTACGAGGCGGAGGAGAAGGACTACGACGCGCCGGAGCAGCCGGAGCGGCGGCGGGTCTCTTCCGCCCTTGCTGATGAGGCGGAGAAGGAGGAGGCTGGCTGCCCGGACGCGCCGGTGCAGGCGGAGAAGGAGACGGAGTGCCGCCACGCGCCGGAGAAGGAGACGGCCGAGTGCCCTGATCGTCACTCGCCGGAGGAGGAGGCGGTGGAGGAGGCGGAGTGCCCTGACTCGCGGAGGAGGAGGAGGAGGCGGAGTGCCCTGACTCACGGGAGGAGGAGGAGGAGGCGGAGGCGCCCAGTTCGGAAGGTTGATGAGATCCTTCCGCCATAGGCATGGAGTCTTGAGCGAGAACCCAGCCGATACTCCCTTCACCGGTAGGGTGGTCAAGCCGAGCTCCTCAAATCCTCCGTTATTTCATCGACCATCACCTTAGCATATCCTTCGGAATCGGCGGCGGTGAAAAGTTGAGTCGGGTTTAGTAGGATAAACAGAGCCAACAGCCGCCTTGACCTTCAAATTGCTCCATTGCGCCATAAGGTGGCAACTTTCAGCATCCGTGATAGCATCCACGGGATAGCTGGCAGGAGCCGTCAAGGCATGCTGCTCGGCTGAAGCGGTCGGTGGAAGCCACGCTGCTTCTCCGCTGAGATGGCGGGGTAACCGGGGAAGCTTCGCAGGTCGTTTGTTGTGATCTGCTGCTTCGTTCCTCTTCTCGTTCCTCTAGCCCCATTACCCTTTCGTGCAGCGCCTGCATTAGGCTCTGCTCCAGTTTCTTCCTCCTCTCATGGGTTTTCTAACCCCTGCGTCCGAAATCCAGCCTTCCACGAAGGGAGCTGGCGTGCCTCGTGTCCGTCCGTGGTGCTCGGATTCCCGAGGGCCATTGTGAGCTCGTCCTACTCCCCGTGCGAACGAACTTCCCTTGCTGCGCTGCTTCGATATAATGCTTAAGCCTCTTGACTGGTATGTCCAATTGTTCGTCCGTCCAAATGCACTTCCCGTTATAGGGTCCAAGGATCCATGCCCGAAGAACCAAGTCCGCAGCGGTCTGGCCAGTTCATTGTCTCGGGTTCGATCCCTTTATCAAGCAGACCATTCTCAGCCTTGGCCCACTTAGGCGGGCTATGAGGTAGCCACCGACCCGTGCGATGGTGAAGCTTCTTCTTCGCAGCATTTCTCTTGTTTGTCGCTGACATCTTTTTACTCTTTTCCGATGTCTTGTAGGCCACAAATGCGGGCGATCATCTCTGATCTTCTCATATTTGCCCGTGAATTCTGGTGTCTCATTTTTTTCGACATACGTATTGAGGTCTTTCTTCCAATTCCTGAATAGTTCTGCCATCTTCTTAAGAGCAAAAGACTTGATTAATGGCTCTATTACTGGCTTCTCCGGATCATCCTCTGGCGGTAGGGTAAATTTTGACTTCAGCTCGGTCCAAAGATCATTTTTCGCATATCATTGACACAAGACACCTCGGGGTCTTCGTTCTTAGGCTTACACCATTGGTGGATGCTGATCGGGATCTTGTCCCTAACGAGAACCCCCGACCGAGCAACAAATGCCTTCTTTGTCCGGTAGGGTTCAATCGGTTGGCCGTCGTCATGCGATTTGTATGATCTCAAACTTTTCATCCGAGCTCAACTTTTTCTTGGGCCTCGTCTCTTTACCGAAGTTGTGCTCGATCCGGAGGGCTAGAAAAAGAACAAAGACGAGAGTTAATTAATATGTGTAGATATATACCAAAACAAAGGCGAGAGCTAGTCAGCACAGGCTTAACTAATATATATACCTGGCGGACTCGGTTTGGTGATCACGGAGCCGTCCTCACGGTCTACTTCTTCACCCTCTCCTTCTTGCACCGGCATTGGGTCATCAGACCATGTAAATCATAGCCAGCTGCTTCTTCACCCTCTCCTTCCAGACCATCGTTGTCGGCGTTGAGAAACATCATCGAGGAGATGGCATCACTTCCGTGTGCGATTATGTCCCTCAACAACGCTTCTTGTGCTTCGTCTCGGGGGTGTCCATAGTTTCTACAAATATTTACAACATGGCAATTATTATTCAAACATGACAGATATGGATATATTAGTGCCAACGTAGAACTAGCTAGCTAATCACAATAAGGAATCATATTAGTGGCCTCGACGCTGCTTCTCTAGGGTTTGGGGTGGCCTCGACAACGCTTCAAGGGTTAGGGGTGGCCTCGAGAGCGCTTCAAGCTAGGAGGGGTGCGTAATATCGACCCCCCACGTGTTGAAGCTATCGGGGGGCGGCGTTGAACAGTACATCTATGTCCCACAAGTGGCGTGGGCATCGGCGCCCATGTAGGGTAGAGGGTCGTGGATCGCCGGCGGTCGAGGTCAAGGGTCGAAGATCGCCGAGGGTCGGGAGGTTGCCTAGTGTCAAAGGATTCAACAAAACCATGTCTTCATCATTAGGCGAAAGTAACAGGTGCATGTTGATGCAAGCTCTCAAAGTTGTTTTGGAGCGGAGTCCCAGATAGGATAATTAGCTTTTTGGTACAAAGTTCAGCAAAATGCAAATTATCCTATCCGGGACTCCATTCGTAACAACTTTGGAGGACTTCGTACCATCATGCCATGGTTACTTCCGGCTAATGATGAAGCCATGAATTTCTTCAATACTTTGACACTATAGGAACCTCGACCTGAAACCTTCGACCCTTGACCCCTTAACGACGCTCGACCCTCTACCCTAGTTCCCGACCCTCGACCCTCGGCGATCCTCGACACCCTCGTTATATCGACAACGACGCAACATACATATACATGGGAAAATAATGTTATCGGGAGGGGTATCGGTACCCCCCCTCGTGTCAAAGTTTCTTCTTTCTCCTCTATTCCTTTCTTTCTTCTTCTCCTCTTCTTTTCTTCTTATCCTCGAGAAAGGAAAATAAGGAAAAGGAAGAAAAGAGGAAGAAGGAAGAAGGAAGAAGAAGAAGAAAAAAAAAAGAAGAAAAAGAGGAGAAGAAGAAAAGAATAGAGAGAAGAAGAAAAAATAGAAAAAGAATTCTTTTTCTTCTTCTATATTCTTTCTTCTTCTCTCTTCTTTTCTTCTTTTCCTCTCATTCTTTTCTTCTTCTTCTTCCTTCTTCCTCTTTTCTTCCTTTTCCTTATTTTACTTTTCCTCTACACTAACCTAATTAAAATGCACTAACCTAATTAAAATTGTAACTTTCTATATATGAACAAAAAACTAAACTAATGAAAATAAAAACATATACATTATAGCCACATACACATATACATCACATATGAACAAAAAATAAACTAATAAAAATAAGGAAAAGGAAGAAAAGAGGAAGAAGGAAGAAGGAAGAAGAAGAAGAAAAAAAAGGAGAAGAAGAAAGAATAGAGAGAAGAAGAAAAAATAGAAAATTTTTCTATTTTTTTCTTCTCCTCTATTCCTTTCTTCTTCTCCTCTTCTTTTTCTTCTTTTTCCTCTCATTCTTTTTCTTCTTCTTCTTCCTTCTTCCTTCTTCCTCTTTTCTTCCTTTTCCTTATTTTACTTTTTCCTCTACACTAACCTAATTAAAATGCACTAACCTAATTAAAATTGTAACTTTCTATATATGAACTAGGACGTGCGTCATGATATTGAAGAAGGATGGTGGGAACACCAGCTCGAAACTGAGAAGACATTGCGCCACATCACTCCTTAGCGTTGCTACGATTTCTGGATCGATCACCTTCTGAGATATTGCATTGAGGAATGCACATAGCTTCACAATGGCTAATCGGACGTTTTCCGGTAGAAGCCCCCTCAATGCAATCGAAAGCAGTTGCGTCATAATCACGTGGCAGTCATGAGACTTTAGGTTCTGGAACTTTTTCTCTGGCATATTTATTATTCCCTTTATATTCGATGAGAAGCCAGTCGGGACCTTCATACTGAGCAGGCATTGAAAGAATATTTCTTTCTCTTCTTTCGTAAGAGCGTAGCTGGCAGGACCTTCATACTGCTTCGGAGGCATGCCCTCTTTTTCGTGCAAGCTTGCAGGTCCTCTCGTGCCTCAGGTGTATCTTTTGTCTTCCCATACGCGCCCAAGAAGCCTAGCAGGTTCACGCAAAGGTTCTTCGTCACGTGCATCACGTCGATCGAAGAGCGGACCTCTTGGTCTTTCCAGTAGGGTAGGTCCCAAAATATAGATTTCTTCTTCCACATGGGTGCGTGATTCTCAGCGTCATTCGGAACAGCTAGTCCGTCGGGACCCTTTCCAAAGATTACGTGTAAATCATTGACCATAGCAAATGCGTGATCACCGATGCGCATGGCGGGCTTCTTCCGGTGATCTGCCTCGCTTTGAAATGCTTGCCTTTCTTTCGACATTGATGGTTGGTCGGAAGAAATCGGCGATGGCCCAGGAACACATTCTTCCTGCAGCTTCCCGGTATATACTATCGGTGTCAAGTAAACAGTGCGTGCATGCGTGGTATCCATTGTTTGTCTGTCACGAAAGGTTCTATCGAGAGCGGGCCAATCGTTGATGGTCACGAACAACAACGCCTTTAGGTAAAATTCCTCCTTTTGTGCTCATCCCACGTCGTACACCGTTTCCATTCCACAGCTGTAAAGTTCCTCAACTAATGGCCTTAGGTACACATCAATGTCGTTGCGGGTTGCTTAGGGCCTTGGATGAGAACTGGCATCATAATGAACTTCCGCTTCATGCACATCCAAGGAGGAAGGTTATACATACATAGAGTCACGGGCCAGGTGCTGTGATTGCTGCTCTGCTCCCCGAAAGGATTAATGCCATCCGCGCTTAAAGCAAACCTTACGTTCCTTGGGTCCTTTGCAAACTCATCCCAGTACTTTCTCTCGATTTTTCTCCACTGCGACCCGTCAGCGGGTGCTCTCAACTTCCCGTCTTTCTTACGGTCCTCACTGTGCCATCGCATCAACTTGGCATGCTCTCCGTTTCTGAACAGGCGTTTCAACCGTGGTATTATAGGAGCATACCACATCACCTTCGCGAGAACCCTCTTCACGGAGGCTCGCCGTCAACATCACCGAGGTCATCTCGTCGATCTTATACCGCAATGCACCGCATACGGGCATGCGTTCAGATCCTTGTAGGCACCACGGTAGAGGATGCAGTCATTAGGGCATGCATGTATCTTCTCCACCTCCAATCCTAGAGGGCATCGACCTTCTTTGCTGCGTATGTCTGTCGGGCAATTCGTTATCCTTTGGAAGCTTCTTCTTCATTATTTTCAGTAGCTTCTCAAATCCTTTATCGAGCACAGCATTCTCTACCTTCCACTTGCAGCAATTGAGTACGGTGCCGAGCTTTGTGTTGCCATCTTCGCAATTGGGGTACAACCCTTTTTTGTGATCCTCTAACATGCGATCGAACTTCAGCTTCTCCTTTTGACTTTCGCATTGTGTCCTTGCATCGACAATGACCCGGCGGAGATCATCATCATGGGGCACATCGTCTGGTTCCTCTTGATCTTCAGCAGCTTAGCCGTTGTAGCACCATCGTGCACATCGTCTGGTGCATCTTGATGTTCAGTAGCATCACCGTATTCAGGGGGCACATAGTTGTCATCGTACTCTTCTTCCTCGTCGTCTTCCATCATAACCCCTATTTCTCCGTGCCTCGTCCAAACATTATAGTGTGGCATGAAACCCTTGTAAAGCAGGTGGGTGTGAAGGATTTTCCGGTCAGAGTAAGACTTCGTATTCCCACATATAGGGCATGGACAACACATAAAACCATTCTGCTTGTTTGCCTCAGCCACTTCGAGAAAAGCATGCACGCCCTTAATGTACTCGGAGGTGTGTCTGTCACCGTACATCCATTGCCGGTTCATCTGCGTGCATTATATATAATTAAGTGTGTCAAAAATCATTACAGAACATCATGAATAGATAATTAAGTGACCAAATTAATAGAAGTTCATCATCACATAAAAACCAAAGTACATACATAGTTCTCATCTAACAACATAAAGCTCTGCAGAGCATCTAAATTAATTAAACCATACATTAAAACTATGTAAAACATTTCAATGCGAAAACAAATGCGATCATAATCGCAACCAAGGTAACAACTGATCCAACGGCATAATGATACCAAGCCTCGGTATGAATGGCATATTTTCTAATCTTTCTCATCTTCAAGCGCATTGCATCTATCTTGATCTTGTGATCATCGACGACATCCGCAACATGCAACTCCAATATCATCTTCTCCTCCTCAAGTTTTTTTATTTTTTCCTTCAAGAAATTGTTTTCTTCTTCAACTAAATTTAACCTCTCGACAATAGGGTCGGTTGGAATTTTCGGTTCAACAACCTCCTAGATAAATAAAATCTATGTCAAGTTGGTCGGCATAATTTTCATAAACAATAAATGAACCAATAGTTATGAAAAGATAATATATACCACATCCGAATCATAGACAGGGGACGAGGGCCGACGAGGCGGATACCAAAACCATCGCACTATATAAGATGCAATAATAAAAGTAAGAAAATAATACAAGTAAGAATATTTTCCTTTCAGAAAGAAGATAAGAACAAGAGGCTCACCACGGTGGTGCTGGCGATGAGATCGGCGCTGGTGATCGGCGGCGGTGAAGACGGGACGGGTGTGACGGACCGCTAAACCTAGACAAATATTGAGGAAAATGGAGGTTAGAGGTCGAGCTTGGAGAGGAGAAAGCTTAAGTAGTGTGACTCGGGCATTTCATGAACACCTTGTGTGCATAGGAGGTGAGCTAGAGCACCACCAAGCCCTCTCCCCTCGGCGGAAAAAGCAGAGCAGTGTGTTTTCTCTGCTCTTGCTGAGGCTATATATAGGCAGCACCATTAGTCCCGGTTGGTGGCATGAGCCGGGACTAAAGGGAAGCCTTTGGTCCCGATTCATGCCACCGGGACCAATAGTAGTGGCAGAGCAGGACCATTGGTCCCGGTTCGTCCCACCAACCGGGACAAAAGGTCCGGACGAACGGGACCAATGGCCCACGTGGCCCGGCCGGCCCCCTGGGCTCACGAACCGGGGCAAATAGCTCCATTGGTCCCGGTTCTGGATTGAACCGGGACTAATGGGCTAAACTGCCCTGGACGATAGCCCCTTTTTCTACTAGTGTTATTGCTTGGAACCTAGGATTTGCAAGCAAAAACTGGTCGGTTAATCGTTGATCGATAAAATCGATTAGTTGTCCGACTTTTGATTAATCTATAATCCCCAGCCGACCGAAATGCTAACAATAAGCTGTATCTTGAACATTGACGACGACACAACAGAGAGAAATTAAAAGGGAGAGAAGAGATGAGGTGGAACTACGTAACAGTTTGCTGTTGTAGATTCCCTTTTTAGTACATGTTTTTCAAGTCCTTAAGTTTTGAAGCCTTCAAATGATAGGCCAATACTCTCATCACCGATTTACATGGATACTCTCATCAACTAGAATGCAGAAATAAAATAATCCTACTAATTTCTTAGGACCATAGGTACAAAAATTAGTCTATCGAGATTTTTTTCAATCCGTGGTGTGACATCCATCTAAAGCCATCTGCCGAGATTTGTGAAGCAATTGCATGGGCCATACAAATGTTAATATAGAAAGTACACATAAAATGAATACAACACTAGATTTTAAGGTTTATGTCGAGTATAATGTGAAAAGGTAACATTACACATGTTCTACTGGATTTTGAATACACCAAGGGTGTTGCTAGCTCTAAACAAGTTATCTATGACACGCTTCTGAATCAATTATCTGTAGGGAACTCTGTGGTCCAACACGGTGTGTATGGAAACGAACTTTCTATGTTATAGCCGTCAGCAAACCAATCATACTGTGTGGGATACATGTTTCCCAACTCCTGAAGCTTTGAGGTACTCAAATGATAGGCAAATCCTCTCTCCAATGATTCACATAAAAAAACAACTTCTTTCCGAGGATGAAATCCAATGATGCAAATATCTTGTTTGTACTCCCCTTCAATCTTATCTTTGGTGTCAAGAACATCTCATTATCGGAGTCCCATTCAAATCCATTTTCAAGTGGTGCCTGTTCTTTGTAATCAGGAAATATGTCATGATAAGAATGATAGTTGACATCTTCCATGACCCAAGACCCGTGAACTTTCGGATTGCAGCTCCGATGTGACAATATATGCCTAATATCTGCTTCATACTTCATGACCCACTCTAGGCAAGCACAAGATTCAACGAGGATCCAAACTTGAAGCCGCGCTGTGTGCGAAGCAATTGATGCGAGATACACTCCCTTCTCTGATCTTGCTAGCGCTCGTTGTGAAACACTGCTCAAATTAATATCTTGCGGCGGTTTAATTAATTGGTACTTGCCGCTTGACAAAGATATTCTGTGCATATAAAGTAGACAAACAAACAAAAGAACAGATTCAGTCAGAATTTAAATTCAGTGATATTTTGTGTAATTGACTAGCAAAATGATGGTGCATGCAGGCCTAAGTATACCTCATAAAAAAATAGTGGTGCACATAGAGGTGCCGATGCGAGTAGACAACACTTGTTTGGTCGTCGGACAAAGGCAGATCGGCGATGGTGCCGAACGCCTCCCCCTGCCGCTCAAATGATCTCTCCTCCCACCTATTCGTCCTCGAGGAGAAAGCATGTAGCAACATCGGCGACGGTGGCCACTCCCACTCTTCCACCCTAGGGTCTAGTGTTTTCCTCCTGTAAGCCTCCGGGACGACGAGCACCTCGTAGTGGGGCGACACGTCAGGGTCAAACACGATGTACTCATCGTACCAGAAGTGCATGGCGGCCGTGGGGAGGGCAGCGTCGCCCACTGCCGTGTGGCGGGGTTCACAACATAGCCACCTTCTAGAAGGAGGAGGCCGTTGCAGTGGTCCATGACGATCGCATCATAAGCATCTCGGGCAGGTAGTGGTGGAACATGGCGCTGACCGTGGCAGGTGATGGCGTGGGGCGGGCGAAGAGCTCCGTGAGGTTGTGGCCGTTGAAGTTGATGAGGATGCCGGCCAGCCGGAGCGGGAGGAGGTGCATGAGACGGCGGGTGTCAATGGTGGCGCGCCAGGAGCTATGGATGCCAGTGGCGGAGACAGGGGGACCAGCAAGGGCCCTGGCCCCCCCTAACATCATTGTGTTAAGCCTAATACTCATGTTCATAGATTATTTGTTGCTAAAATGGTGTATTCAAGTGGACTGGCCCTCCTTAACAAGAAATATGAACACTCGGCCCTCCTCATTGGATTTTTCTGGCTCCGCCACTGGTGGACGCACCGTGCCGCGGCAAGGCTGTGCGGAGGAAGACGGCGGAGTGCATCGACAAGCAGGTCATCAGGTAGCTCCATCACCATGACCATGATGATGGGTCGATCGATCTGTCTCGCTGGCGTTAATTTATTGAGCTGGCTGTAGGTAGATCATGCACCGAACCGGGCTCTAGATGCACAACGCGTCGTTAAATTAATTGAGATCGGACCGGAGCTGGCTTACAAGGCTTGCAAAGGCCGTGCGTGATTTATAGTACGTTTGTTAGTAGGCAGTAATTACCAAAGGAAAAGAAACAGACCGCATAGGTTGGGATGAATGTGGTCACCTTTTGGCACTCCGGCCGAACTCATTACCGATCGATCGATGGTTTATCTGGACGGATCTTTATTCTGCATAGGTAACTCTTGCGGTCTTGGATCGTTCCTTTTTATTGTTGGGTGATTTTGTTGGATGCATCCTGCACGGGTGGTCACACGCAACTGGCTAGCTATCTATTAGAGCATCTAGAGCCAACATCCTAAACCTGCTTCAAACGCCCGTGTGGATGGTTGTTCTCCAGCCCAGTCATCTTCTGAGCCCATCATCGCACGCGACGGCCCAGCCTTCTCTTCTCTTGGACCGGCAATCCCCATTTGGCGCTTATGCGCCCGTTCGCAAGAGCGCGCAGCCCCTCCGCTGGCCAGCTGGGCCGGCCCATGTATGTTTATTTCTATAAAAAAGTTCAAAAATTGTGCGCTCTCCAGGAGTTGAACTCAAGATCACTTTCTTCAATCCAAACGACCGAAACTACTACGCCGTAGGACCACCACTGATTTGTAAGTTATTTTATTCTATTTGTTCTCTTTAGCGCGGGAATCCTCTGGTTTGGGAAGCTTCACAAACCGGTTTTGCCCCGGTTCATGGTAATTTACGGGGCGGTTTTTATTTGTATTTTCTTTTTCCTTTTTAAAATTCGTTTTCTAACCGATAATTTTACAGTTTTGCATTTTTTTAATAAAAAATCAAAGAACACTTTTCAAATTTATGAACTTTTTCCAAAATCAATGAACTTTTTCAAATTCAATGATTTTTTAGAAACATTATTAATTTTTTATAATTAGATGAACTTTTTTAAATCTGATGAACTTTTTTGAAGTTTGATGAACTTTTTTTCAAAATTGATGAACTTTTCTTAAATGTGATGAATTTTTTTCAAATCCGATGAACTTTTTTAAAAATGCATTATATTTGAAAAAGTTCATCGAAAAATGACAAAAGTTCCCCGAGTTGAAAAGAGTTCACGAATTTAAAAATGTCATCATACAAGGAAGAAAAGAAGGAAAAAGGATCAATAACGAAAAATGGAAAATTCGGAAAAAGGAAAAAAAAGGAAAGAAGAAACAAGAAAAAATTGGAAAAGATTTAGCTGATCAGATCTCTCTGAGTGGCTTAGTGGTTATCGCAGCGTATCAGTTAACTACAGGTTATATTTTTCCCCGCAAAAAAAAACTACAGGTCGTAGGTTCGATTCTCTCTCCAGGCATTTTTTCTCTTTTCCTTTCGGTCGCGTCCTCGTTCTGGGCCGGCCCGAGAGCGCGGCAGCGTAGGCGCTGGAACTCCTAGTTGGCGCCGAAGGCGCTGACTAGGAGCTCCCTCTTGGAACAGACGTCGTCGTCTATGAGTCCGTCGCCGCCACAGCTGCTGCGAGTGCGGGGAAAGGAGGACGTAGGGACTCACGACGGCGACGACGGAGGAGCTATCTCCTCCCTCTGGCACCTCATCTCAGGTTAAGTTTGAAGCGAAGGCATCATGGGGCTGCTGTCGCTCGACGCCTCAACCGCCTCTTGCCAATGCAGCGTGAGCACCGCCAGGACCGCCTGAATGTCCAATCTCCTGGTATGATCTCTCTCCCTCCAAGCTCCGATCCCCTTCTCGTCCTCGCCGCTGGGAGACGGATCGTTTTGTGATAGTCTGAAGTTTGAACATATTTGGGTGCTCAACACCTGAACCTCTGTCGAAATCAATTTTCAGATACTGAAATTATAAAACCGGGCAGTTGTCATACAGAGCGACATTCAGGGCCATAAAACCGGGCAGTTGTCATACAGAGCGGCATTCAGGGCCAAAACTTCCAGAACTACGCCATACGATGCGATTGCTCAATGGTAAGGGAAGACTTATGTTACAAGTGGAATATCACTGGCCGACATATGCTGAATAGAAAGAATATGAGTGATATCCTACTGTATGGTACTAAAATCTAACAACACATTTTTGTATAGTCGGTTCAGTTTTAGTCTCTAGGGGCACGTTTGGTTACCTGCATTGTTTTTGGGCACTTTGCATACCTGTCCCAACTGGGCCAGGCTGAGCATATGGAGGCAAAAAACCAACATCTGCATGTTGATCGGTTGCCTGCATTGCATCAAGGCCCAGATGGCTGCAAATTGTTTGGTTGCGTGTGTTTGTGCTTCAGGTGTGAGCAGATGCAAAGCACATTTGTTTAGTTGTGTGCAAGTACTTGATGTGCTCACCCCTTTCAAATGTGGTGGAGTTATCACCTATTTGAAAGCACACAACACACTATGATCAACAGCAGCACAAAAACAGCAAGAACAAGTGAAGAACAGGCAGATCATAAGCTACTAGGCATAACTTTAAAACAACAGAGCATCCCATGTTGGAAATATGCCCTAGAGGCAATAATAAATGGTTATTATTATATTGCTTTGTTCATAATAATTGTCTATTGTTCATGCTATAATTGTGTTATCCGGAAATCGTAATACATGTGTGAATATATAGACCACAACGTGTCCCTAGTAATCCTCTAGTTGACTAGCTCGTTGGTCAACAGATAGTCATGGTTTCCTGACTATGGACATTGGATGTCATTGATAACGGGATCACATCATTAGGAGAATGATGTGATGGACAAGACCCAATCCTAAGCATAGCATAAAAGATCGTATAGTTCGTTTGCTAGAGCTTTTCCAATGTCAAGTATCTTTTCCTTAGACCATGAGATCGTGTAACTCCCGGATGTTGTAGGAGTGCTTTGGGTGTACCCAACGTCACAACGTAACTGGGTGACTATAAAGGTACACTACGGGTATCTCTGAAAGTGTCTGTTGGGTTGACACGGATCGAGACTGGGATTTGTCACTCCGTATGACGGAGAGGTATCTCTGGGCCCACTCGGTAATGCATTATCATAATGAGCTCAATGTGACTAAGGAGTTAGCCACGGGATCATGCATTACGGTACGAGTAAAGTGACTTACCGGTAACGAGATTGAACAAGGTCATGGTCATGTCTGCATGTCTCCCGAACCCGTAGGGTCTACACACTTAAGGTTCGGTGACGCTAGGGTTGTAGAGATATTAGTATGCGGAAACCCGAAAGTTGTTCGGAGTCCCGGATGAGATCCCAGACGTCACGAGGAGTTCCGGAATGGTCCGGAGGTGAAGAATTATATATAGGAAGTCCAGTTTCGGCCACCGGGAAAGTTTCGGGGGTTATCGGTATTGTACCGGGACCACCGGAAGGGTCCCGGGGGTCCATCGGGTGGGGCCACCTATCCCGGAGGGCCCCATGGGCTGAAGTGGGATGGGAACCAGCCCTTAGTGGGCTGGGGCGCCCCCCATGGGCTTCCCCCTGCGCCTAGGGTTGGAAACCCTGGGGGTGGGGGCGCCCCACTTGACTTGGGGGGGGGGGAGTTTCCCCCCTGGCCGCCGCCCCCCTTGTAGATGGGTTCCAGGGCCGGCGCCCCCCCCCCCTCCAGGGGGCCTATATATAGGGGGGAGGGAGGGCTGCTGTACCCTAGCCCTTGGCGCCTCCCTCTCCCCCTGCAACACCTCTCCCTCTCGCTTGCGCTTGGCGAAGCCCTGCCGGGATCCCGCTACTTCCACCACCACGCCGTCGTGCTGCTGGATCTCCATAAACCTCTCCTTTCCCCTTGCTGGATCAAGAAGGAGGAGACGTCGCTGCTTCGTACGTGTGTTGAACGCGGAGGTGGCGCCCGTTCGGCACTCGGTCATCGGTGATTTGGATCACGGCGAGTATGACTCCATCAACCCCGTTCATTAGAACGCTTCCGCTCGCGATCTACAAGGGTATGTAGATACACTCCTTTCCCCTCGTTGCTAGTATACTCCATAGATGGATCTTGGTGATGCGTAGGAAATTTTAAAATTCTGCTACGATCCCCAACATCCCATGCCCCTGCTAGACCCCAGGGTGCTGCTCCCTAGGCACTATATGGACATGTTGACAGCAAAAGAGACGATCGGGCTTCAGTTCAAACCTACACTACTTCAGTTCAGAGTACTACGCATGGTTCAGACTAGACAGACGAACTAGAGGGCCTGAGTGATGTCGCCGACGCAGTTGTGCCTCGTGCACCGGACGGTGCAGATGTTGGAGCTGTTGGCGTTGTAGAACTACTCCCAACCGGGCCCTAGCACCATGTGCCCCTTGAACATCTGCACCTCGACCCAAAACTCGCACCACTTGTTGGCGAAGAGGATGACGACGCGAGGAGGGCCGCTAACCAGCCATTGCTTCATCACCGGCCTGAACTTACGCATGATGATGAGCATGGATATGTCCTCCTGGTCAACGATCTGCATGTAGAACCTGACAGGTTCCCGTGCACCCTCTTCGTGCTCGGCCTCCTGCCAGCGCCCAACTGCATCCTCATGAACTCCACCCTGCCAGGGAGCACCACCCTCTTCAGCCAACGGTTGGTGGGGATGAGGTCCTCCGCCCCCTCTACGCCAGCGACGACCTGCACACCACCGCCGACTATGTCCCACTCCGTCTTCATTATCTTGTCAGCAAGATGGCCATCAGTTAGCAACACATTTGACACATGATCAAAGATAACAAGTAGAACATGATGTATGCTCACTGAACACAGCTTGCAATGATCATTACTAAGTACTAACACATTATCAATGCTACTCTGATCAGTAGTTACAGTTATCAGTGGTTACAATTATCAGTGTTTACAGTTATCAGTTCTAACACTGATCAGATGAAGCCACCGTTCACATGTCCTACTTGCACCTACTATTTTTGGCATTCAGGTATGTCCTACTTGCATGCCACATGCACTTACGTACCCTAGCAACAAGAGCAACATAACAACAGCATCAAGAAGAGTAGCATCAACAACAGCAGCAAAAGAGTAGCATGAACAACATCAGTAAGAACTAACAACAGTAGCATATACACTAGTAATAGTGTCAAGAACACACAAATGTGGCACTACAAACTAACAATTTGGCAGTAGAAAGTAACAATGTGGCACTAAAACGGTGCAAACTACCACTACATTATAAACAATCTAGGAATGTGGGATGAACAAAGTAAGCATGCACTCTTGTTCATCCCCAAAACAATGGATTATCATCGAATCTGGTCGAGTCTAGTAGCATCCTGTCGAATCGAATCAAATCAGGTCAAATGTACATGCCACAATCTAATCTAGCACACTATGAACTACCCTAAGAACCCTCACTAAGAAGAAGAGGGGGATTGGAGAGCATACAGTGGGGGTTGCCCGTGTAGCGTACGCCGGCCGTGGAGAAAACCCTGGCGGGAAGAGGGGTGCCGCCGCCGCCGATGAAGATGACCCGGCATTCCCAGGGCCGCGGCCGTGCACCTCGGCCCGCGCTGGCTCGAAGATGACGCCGGCGTCCTGGAGCTCCCCTCCCCTTGCACCGGATGCACAGGAGAAAACCCTCTTATGGGGGTAAAAATACCCCCATAACAGGGGCCTGCAAAGGACCGGCGCCGGAGCTGCATTGGCCCAGGGCGGCGGCATGGTGCAGAAAGGGGGGGGGGAGCTCGCAGTGCCACCGCCAGATCTACTTCGGCCGCGGGAGGCCGACAACCCGCCTCTCTTGGATGGGATTGCTGCCGGCGATGACCGGAGTGGGTGGGGCGTGGCGAGACGGTGGCGTAGCCTTCGGAGAAACTGAACGGGCGGTGAGGTGAGAGAGAGGGAATGGGTGTGAACTGGCGAGGAAGGTGACGGGACAGGGGCGTGTGGAGTTATGAGCAGTCGTGTCGTCTCCCATGCGTCCCAAGGCGTGTTGGTGCTCGCCACGCGTGGCTCGAGCGAGCCTGGCTCGCAAAAAACGGCCGATTCGGCCGTTCCCCAGATACAGGCTGAGGCCTGCTTTGAGGCTCATGCGGGCCAGGTTTTTTATGCGACCCAGGCAACTAAACGGGCCAGATTCTTCCTGCGTTGGCCTAGCCCGGCCTAATGTGACCAACCAAACGCGTCCTAAAAGTTGGTTTTTCTGTTGAGATCAGTTTTCTACAAAAATCTAACAACACATTTTTTTGCGCATAAATCTAACACCACATTTTGCTTAACTTTACTACATAATCATCATCTTAATGGCAAAGTGGCAATGAAATATCCCACTGCGTGATTTGGAATCATGTGGAAATTCCAGCCAAACAGAATTCATCGTTGGTGTACCTTATCGCTGTAGAAAATTATTTTGCCCCTGGAGGAACGTTAGCAAGCAGATAGAAACTCGGGGATACATCCGTTTTGTATTATTTTTTCTAGTGTTATGTATTGTTTTAATGTTATACTATTTGAGTTTTGCATAGTTATTGAGATATAATTAACTGATCCGGAACTGCACGGGACCTCATGCCAGGCTGGCCCAGCACGCCAGCCGGCTGGTCAGGCCGTGCTATGGGCCGTGCATAGAGGCCGGGAATCGTGCCGGGCCAGACAAGCACGGCCCAAGTCTCAGGTTTACTCGTGTCATTACGTCGGGCCATGATGCTGATGGGTGCTGGCCCCACACGCGCACACTTGCTCACCTGCTTCTGGCCCCACACACGCACACATGCTCACCAACTGATAAAGTGCCAGCTGACCACCTGATACGTACATCTCCGCCTGCTTCCTTCATTAGGCTGGTAAATCTGAAGCTCCATCGCCTTTATTCGGCAGCAAGCAGCAGGGCCTGTCAAGGTAATAGATCTTGTCTGAGATGTACTCCCTCCGTTTGAAAATAGATGACCAGTACAAAGTTGTACTGGTCATCTATTTTCAAACGGAGGGAGTAGTATATATGTAGGTTGCCCTCCTCTTTGAGGGGAAGGTTGGCTTGCTCTTTGCAGATGTGGATGATCTGCCATCTGCGGATTCAGCATCATAATAGTAGTGTGTTTTTTATTTGGATAATAGTTGAGTGCTGCCTTCTTCTTTTTTGCGGGTCGAGTGCTTTCTATTTGCGCAATACCCCATTAGTTACTACTAGGGATATGGGCGTAGAAGCTCATACATGCATTATTAGTTGAGAGTTTGCTCTTATTTGTAGATTAATTGCAGCTTTTCTGAAAAGGAGAATCAGCCCAGGTCTCTGCAACGGAAGTGTGTCCACTGTGTCGCTTCTCTCAAAAGTGCCGTTGACCTGATACCCACGTTCCATCCTCCTCCTTCGCTCGATCGCCTTCACTAGGCAGCGGCACGGCTTGTCCATGTATATCGATTTCAATTCATTGAGAAGATCCCAAATTTGCAGATGCTCTTCTCACTAGCTTCAGTTTGAGAAACTACTGCTGCTTATGACGGTCTGCAGTCATATAGAATAACATCCAGATATACATGTGGAATTACTTTTTGATTTTTCCAAAACTTTTAAATGTGATTTATAAAAAAAAATCTAGGCTCACTGGAGCCCGGGCTCCAAATCGGCTCACTTGCTCATACTGCATATATAATGAGGTTGCTTCTGTTTCTAGGTTAATTACATACCGACTACAAAATGGAATGGAAAGCTAGTACTACGCGAAGTGACCTAGAGCTCATGTTAGTCGATATAACCGCAGAGCCAAAGCCCTTACCGTTATCGCTTTTGGTGGATATCACAAGTAAGTTCTCTGATGCCCTGGTGATTTGAAGTGGTGGATCTGCAGTGGTTTACAAGGTATACACTCCAATCTTAATCACACATGCTTGATTTGAAAACTCAAGTCAAACCGATGCTATGCTAACAAGTTATGCATGCTCCGAAAGCAGGGAATACTTGGCAGTATGATAGTCGCTGTAAAGAGGCTGTCCAAACCTTATTTGCATGAAACATAATTTCACCGAGAGGTTGAATGCCTGATGCGGGTAAAACACAAACATATAGTAAGATTTTTGGGATATTGTGCTGACACACAAGGAAATATAAAATAGTTCAATGGAGAGCTTGTCATGGCAGATGTACAACAAAGATTGCTTTGCTTCCAGTATATACCTAAAGGGAGTCTTGATGTGTATATCATCGGTACGACCATGTGGCCTCAAACTTTTATCTTTATTTTCTTCATTCATATAGTGCAAATTGCATAATGTGTCATATAACATCTCGAATTCAAAAATTAAGACACCAAGTATCTCAATTATAAACTTGGTTTCTCCTCTCCCCTTGATAGATGGACATTGTGAGTGGGGAAACGTACTATGAAATAATCAATGGGATATGTGAGGGTCTACAATATCTTCATGACAATCGTATTCTTCACTTGGATCTGAAACCTGCCAATATACTGCTCGACGATGAGATGGTACCAAAAATAACTGATTTTGGTTTGTCAAGACGCCTAGAGGATAATCAAAGCCGAGTTCTTACCAAAACTATATCAGGAACAGTGTAAGCTAGCTAACTCCTCTTGAAAGCTCGGTCTTTTGTGCTATGTGATTTAATTGACTCTCTGTGTAGATTAATCGACCAAAACTTTTATATTTTCACACAGGGGATAGTTTGCACCAGAACGTTATGAAGGGAGTGGAATCACACGTAGCGGTGACTTGTATAGTCTTGGGGTTATTATCATAGAAATAATGACCGGAGACAAGAGGAATCAAACTACTGAGGATGTAAGAACAATAATATATTTCATTATTAAAAGGATAAAATCTAAATTTTCTTTTTGGCTAAGAAGGGTTAACCTTAAAAGAATTGTCGTGCTTGTACTTCCACATAATCATGGGCATATGTCGGGCCGGGCTTTTTAAAGCCGAAGCCCAGCCTGGCCCGGCTCAAAATAAAACAATGCTATTTTCCTATTTAGAACTGTTATTTATTCATTTTCCGCATAATTTATTATACCTGTATTTCTATTAAGAAACATCTTTCTAGGTATTTCAGGCTTTTAGGCAGGGACGTCAGGCCAAAACCTAGAGTCTGGCCCGATCGTTCTGCTTCTAGATTGGGCTTTCAGACAGGGTTGGCATTACATTTTAGTTTGAGATGTGGCATATTATCATTTCTGGAAGCACGCCTAGTAGCGGAAATCACAATTTAGCTGTGAAAGAGTGAACACAGCAACTGGCTCCAGCCCCCCACCAGCCCAACCACCTAGAAAACAATGGTAAAATTACCATTTTACAAGGGAAAACTTGAGCTCAGTTCTTATGTTGAATAAATAGAAATTTAAAATGCATACAAGTACCCAAGTTTTTGAAGGTAAAAAAAGGGAAGTCTTTGAAGAAACCTGCCACTACTAAAAAAGTACAGAAAAATATGAAAATTATAATGGCAAACAAATAAATGTAGTTACATGGGTTGTCATTTGAAGTGATTTGTTTATCTTTTATTTCTACTTGTTTCAATCGAACATGAAAGTGCAATATCTATGGTGATGGATCTTACTGAATCTATTGGGACATAGTTTACTTACCTTTTTAGAGAATTTTTGTTGTTCAATTGATGTTGCTGATCCATTTCACAGACCATAACTCACCACTATAATGTTTAATTGGAGTGATAGGTTGGAGAGAACACAACGAGAAACACTATGCAAACAGATGCGTGTATGCTATGAGATAGCTTTAGAATATACTGACTTCAATCCAGAGAAGAGACCAGCTAGTGCACAAAATATAATTGATAGGCTTCATGAAATGGGAAGTAACCAGGTATGTTCCAAAATCGAGAGTTTATGTATTTCTTTCCATGATTCCAAGTTGCTACGTATAGCAGTAGGATTCTTGCACCAGAACCACATTGAGCTGCTAGAGTATCGGTTGAGGTTCTAAGGAACAGGGCAGGAATCCCATCCATGAAGCTAACTCGCACATCCCTATTTCATCTCTAGAACGTTTTCTAAATACTTCCCTTGGTTCATAATACTAGTAGTTTTAGGATTAATGTGAATCAAACATTTTTTTAAGTTTGTCCAGCTATATAAAATAATGAGCAACAAAAGGAACAAAAAAATAATATTACTAGATGTCTAGATCCCTTATGAGATATATTTCCATAATATTCAATTAGTTTTATATGAAACAACATGACCCCTTCATTTGAAGATATATGATGTTTTAAATTTTGCATAATCTCTGATACTTTGTGTATGAAAACACAAGTGTACAATTATGAAAATTGTATATTATGAAATTATTTCATGACAAATATATTAGTCAAAGTGAGAAAAGTTTGGCATGGCGCTTCCTAGCAAGTTACGTATTTCTGAATGGTTGGTGTAGTTTCAACGAAATTCAGCTTGAACGATGATGAGAAGAGCAATTCTACCTTGCAAGGACGAGTAGTCACATGCAGCCCGCAACCACTTGGCCGAATTCATTGTTTTGACCCTTTTGTCGATGTTTAACACGATTTGAGCCTGTTTAAAAAAAATCACAACCAAACCTTTTACCTACCACCAAGGACGAGACGATAGGGTTTCACTGCCTACCGTCATGGTCAACGATAGTAGGACTTACAGCACCGTCATATTCATTTGGCATGAAAAATACCTTGCCGCCAAAGCCTTTTGCGGTAGCCCATTATAGGCTACCGCCAGGCCTATTAGCGCTGGTCTCTTTGGAGCTCTGATCTGCTTTTTTTTGCACGAAAACATATAGTCGCATGCATGCATGCGCCCAAATACCGTTTGAGACAGCAGCGACAGCAAGCTAGTCAGAGCGTGTGGTGTGCATGCCGGGCCGGTCCATCTTATGACAGACCAGACCACATGCATCCACTGGATGGTTGGCATTGGGACATGATTTGACCAGGGCGTCAGCATCGTGTTGCCGGCGTGGGGCTCGTGGCTGCCATGCCATAGCATTGGCCACACAAACGCACATCTCACACCCACACAAACATAAGTTGACAAGCTTAAAGAAATCTTGCCATATTTTTTATGTGTATGCCATGTGGGTCCTAAATGTGGCGTGCCTAAGGTGTGGCTTGAATTAAACACTCATCTAAGTTGGTCAAACTTGCCTAACTTTACGTGTGGCAATTTTTGGCAAATTTAGCCACAAACCAAACAGCCATGTACTGTCTCTCTCACACACACACATCACGCACCCACATGTACTCTATCCATTTTCCTTTCTCTCTCCACCTGCAGGCATGGTCGTGTTGAGCCATATGCATGGTGCCTACTGGAGTTCGAGGTGCTGCTGCCTGCGGGCTGGACCGGCCGGAGGAGGCTATTCGTTGTTGCAGCCCTGCCGCCAAAGGCTTTGGTTGTGGGGTATTTTTCATGTTGGGTGCTGTCAAATTTTATGGTTGTTTGCTTGTTGCTCTTAGCGGTAGGCAATGAAGTCTTACCGTCAAAGACTGCGTCGGTAAAATTTTGATCGTGAATTTCTTTTGAGCCAGGGTCGGACCGTGCCAAACCTTGGCAAAAGGGTTAAAACAGTGAATTCGTCCCTAGCACTTACGTCTTGGACCATAGCTGTTGCTCTGCTTTGCTTTGCTTGGGACAGAGACTCTCCGCCATGCGGCATGCCCAGCTGGGGACCGGGAAGAAAATTTAAGATTCTTGATTTTTTTCCTACTTATCTTATTGTCCTTTTTGAATTGCTTTGTACGAGTATACTAGTAGGAAAATGGGCTTTTACTCCGGTTCATAAGGGCCTTTAGTGGGTTTAACCAAGACTAAAAGGTCGTAATTATTATCTTCTAGCTGCTTTAGTCCTTCTTACGACGGGGACTAAAGGCCGTCCCACGCGACGGTGCGGGGAGCCAGGCAGGGAAGCCTTTGGTGGGTTGGTGCATGCCACCAACTAACCAATAAAGTATCCACGCGTCAGCCCCTAGCAGGAGCTGCGGTTTTTGTTTTTTTTTTGAAAGGGGCTGGTTTAGGGGTTTTGGGGGGTTAATTTAGGTGTTTCATATATTGTGTTAGCTAGCTAATTAATAGAGAGAAGTGTCGTCTCTTATCTCCATGCTTGGTCGACGCTACGTACTATATACGTATGGAGAGGAGTAGACACGCTAGCTAGTAATCAAATGAAGGAAACAGAAGATCGTCATGAACATATGCAGACAGAGAGAAGTGATATCGACCACCTCTCCTTCTCCGAGATATTGGTCGAACAACAAGTTCTCGTATATCTATCCGACACTACCGGCTACATATATACAATAATTATATCTTACAATACAATCTCCTAATAATATTGTAGGAACACAGGGTCCACATAGTATTCTCCGTTTTCAGCGATCACGTGGTCAAGGAAGAATGCCGCCAATTCCTCTTGAATTCCTCGCATACGATCTTCTGCTAGGAGTTGATCCCGCTTCCGAAAAATCTAATTTGAAGAAGGGGGTCAATACATATATATATGAATAAATGAAACTCAACACAAAGGATGGTAATAAAATAAAATTGTGAATATTATTGCTTACGCACTTCATATTGTTCTTCAGTGTAGCCCCGCTCACAGGTATGGTAGCGGATGGACTCGCAAACGTAGTATCCATAGTAATTATTCCCGGGTTGCGGCCACAACCACTTTACAAGAAATAGAGGTCAATCAAACTGATAAGCAAGCATGCTAAATGGTATTGATCAAACTAGCGCTTGAATCACTAGGAGATGCGCGGAACATGCTACTATAGTACTTACTTTCGGGTGTCTAAATTGCAGCTGGTTCGGCAGTCCCGGGGCTTTTGAGGTGAATTTTCTTCAAACTCTGCCAGACAAAGAAAACAATTACTTGATATCAGGAAATGAACAAAGTTGCTGATATGGTGGATAATGATTGATTTAACTTACTTCTGGAGCATTTGAGTCATGTTCGCATAGTCCTGGGGATCTTTTCGTCTCGAGTCTAAGACGGTTACTACTCCCGGCTCAAGCTTAATCTCTAGGAGAATATAGTGGAAGCTACACATGCATGCATAAGTCATCAATTACATTACCATAACCTGGACTAATAAGGGAAACCGAATATGCAGAAGACAATAACACTCACTTGAAGTTGTAAGGAAAGAGTATTATATCTTTGTTTTGATTTAATACCAACGATTGTAGCAAGTTGGCCTCAGCTTCTTTGGGATGTTTTTCAACCGTATATGCATCTATGAGATTTGTGTTGCTGAACCCAATATCACCGATTTGTCTTTTCTTCAATTCGGCGATCTTCAATCTGCATAATATAGTGAGGATAAGTATAAATACATGCAATGAAAGAGCTGACCTATATAGAGAGACTTAATGACAGAAGTAGTACTACTTACAGACAGTAGCAAGTGATCGTTGTTTTATCGAGGGGCTTCAGATTGTAAAACTGGAAGAAATCCTCAAATGGAACATTCAGCAGTTCAATTCCAACGAGGTCATGCTCGGGTTTAACTCTCAGCGTCAAAGTACTCATCCCATCAGACTCTCTGCAGGTTTTCATGTACCAATCATGTAGTCTTCGCATCATCGTGCTTAGAGATCTGACATCTTTGACGAGAGGCTTCCCGTAATGATATTTGTGGTTGTCCACCTCCATGATTTCATAATGTACATCGTCGGGCAGGTAATCTCCAAGATTGCTATAACCGGGCACCATACCCGGATCATTAGCGACGATGTCTTTTGACACCTTGAGCGGGGGGCACGATTGGTACGCTTGTTCGCCGAGCTGGGCAATTTTTTTCCCAGCTCATCGTTCTTTCATCCTTTTATCACTGACAGTACTTCCCGACCGCTCCGCTTCGGCATATGCCTTTCCAAGAACGCGCTCATAGTTGCCTCTTGGCGGAGACTTTGGTGGTTTTGTCAGGGCAGCCAGAGTGCGCTTTGCTTTCACCGGATCTACCTTCTCCTCCGGAGGTGGATGTTTCTTTGCTTTGACCCCTTAAAAGAAGTTCTTCACTTCGGCTCGCACGATCTTCGCGTTCTCCTCCTCGGTCCTCTCATATGGTAACTTCTCTGGAGTCTTCAGAGAAGGACCGAATCTGTATTGCCTCCCGCCTCTGGCAGCTGTACTGCTAGACGCCGGCAGAGCAGACGGAGCGGCTGCGGCTGTCTTCTTTCCTTGCTTACGAGGCGGAGGAGAAGGACTACGACGCGCCGGAGCAGCCGCAGCGGCGGCGGGTCTCTTCCGCCCTTGCTGACGAGGCGGAGAAGGAGGAGGTTGGCTGCCCTGGCACGCCAGCGCTGGCGGAGAAGGAGGTGGAGTGTCGCCACGCGCCGGAGAAGGAGGCTGAGTGCCCTGATCACTCGCCGGAGGAGGAGGCGGAGGAGGAGGCGGAGGAGGAGGCGGAGTGCCCTTACTCGCCGGAGCCGTCCAGTTCGGAAGCTTGATGAGCTCCTTCTGCCATAGGCATGGAGTCTTCAGAGCTAAACCCAGCCGAGTCTCCCCTTCACCGGTATGGTGGTCAAGCTGGAGGTCCTCAAATCCCTTCGTTATTTCATCCACCATCACCCTAGCATATCCTTCTGGAATCGGCCGGCAGTGGTAGGTTGCGCCGGGTTCAGTAGGTAAAACAGAGCCAACAGCCGCCTTGACTTTCAAGTTCTGCCATTCCGCCATAAGGTGGCAATGTTGAGGCTCCGTGATAGCATCCACGGGGTAGCTAGGAGTAGCCGCATGCTCCAGCTGAGGCAGCTCGGTGGAAGCCACACTGCTTCTACGCTGAGATGGCGGTGTAGCTTCGGGGGCAGTTTCGGCATCTCTATTGTCGTCTCGTTCCTCTAGCACTTGAACCCTTTCGTGCAGACGCTGAATTTGGATCTGCTCCACTTTTTTCCTCCTCTCCTGGGTTTTGTAACCGCCCGCGTCCGGAAAACCAGCCTTCCACGGAACGGAGCCTGGCGTGCCTCGTGTCCGTCCAGGGTGCTCAGGATTCCCGAGGGCCATTGTGAGCTCGTCGTTCTCTTTGTCTGGAACGAATGTCCCTTGCTGTGCTGGATCGATATAGTGCTTAAACTTCTTGACGGGTATTGCAAGTTGCTCGTCCGTCCAACGACACCTCCCTGATACAGGGTCCAAGGTTCCGCAGCCCCGAAGAACCAAGTCCGGCAACGGTCTAGCCAGTTCATTGTCTCTGGTTCGATCCCTTTATCAAGCAGATCCCTCTCAGACTTGGCCCACTTAGGCCGGGCTTTGAGGTAGCCACCTGACCCCGTGCGATGGTGAAGCTTCTTCTTCGCAGCATTCTGCTTGTTTGTCAATGACATCTTCTTACTCTTTTCCGATGTCTTGTGGGCCACAAATGCGGGCCAGTGATCTCTGATCTTCTCATACCGGCCGACGAATTCTGGTGTCTCTTCTTTGTCGACAAAAGTTTTCAGCTCATTCTTCCACCTCCTGAATAGGTCTGCCATCTTCTTAAGAGCATGAGACTTGATTAATTGCTCTATAACTGGCTTCTCCGGATCCTCCTCTAGCGGTAGGGTGAAATTTGCCTTCAGCTCAGTCCAAAGATCATCTTTCTGCATATCATTGACATAAGACACCTCAGGGTCTTCCTTCTTAGGCTTATACCATTGGTGGATGCTGATCGGGATCTTGTCCCTAACTAGAGCCCCACACTGAGCAGCAAAAGCATCCTTTGTCCGGAGGGGTTCAATCGGTTGGCCGTCGCGCGCGATTGCTGTGATCTCAAACCTTTCATCCGAGCGCAACTTTCTCTTCGGGCCTCGTCTCTTTACCGCAGTTGTGCTCGATCCGGAGGGCTAGAAAAAAGAAGAAAGATGAGTGTTAATTAATATGTGTACATACCAAAACAATAAATGCATCAATTAGCTAGTCAGCACAGGCTTAACTAATATATTTACCTGGCCGGACTCTGTTCAGTCACCGGAGCCGTCACCACGGGCTCCTTCTTGCACCAGCATTGGGTCACCGGAGCCATCATAATCATGTCTTTCCTCCTCCACTCTTCGATCACCGCAGCCTGCTTCTTCACCCTGTTCTTCCAGTGAAGGAAATATGCCCTAGAGGCAATAATAAAGTTATTATTTATTTCCTTATTTCATGATAAATGTTTATTATTCATGCTAGAATTGTATTAACCGGAAACATAATACATGTGTGAATACATAGACAAACAGAGTGTCACTAGTATGCCTCTACTTGACTAGCTCGTTAATCAAAGATGGTTATGTTTCCTAACCATAGACATGAGTTGTCATTTGATTAACGGGATCACATCATTAGGAGAATGATCTGATTGACATGACCCATTCCATTAGCCTAGCACTTGATCGTTTAGTATGTTGCTATTGCTTTCTTCATGACTTATACATGTTCCTGTAACTATGAGATTATGCAACTCCCGTTTACCGGAGGAACACTTTGGGTACTACCAAACGTCACAATGTAACTGGGTGATTATAAAGGAGTACTACAGGTGTCTCCAAAGGTACATGTTGGGTTGGCGTATTTCGAGATTAGGTTTTGTCACTCCGATTGTCGGAGAGGTATCTCTAGGCCTTCTCGGTAATACACATCACTTAAGCCTTGCAAGCATTACAACTAATGAGTTAGTTGTGAGATGATGTATTACGGAACGAGTAAAGAGACTTGCCGGTAACGAGATTGAACTAGGTATTGGATACCGACGATCGAATCTCGGGCAAGTAACATACCGATGACAAAGGGAACAAAGTATGTTGTTATGCGGTTTGACCGATAAAGATCTTCGTAGAATATGTAGGAGCCAATATGGGCATCCAGGTTCCGCTATTGGTTATTGACCGAGAATGGTTCTAGGTCATGTCTACATAGTTCTCGAACCCGTAGGGTCCGCACGCTTAAGGTTTCGATGACAGTTATATTATGAGTTTATGAGTTTTGATGTACCGAAGGAGTTCGGAGTCCCGGATGAGATCGGGGACATGACGAGGAGTCTCGAAATGGTCGAGACGTAAAGATCGATATATTGGACGACTATATTCGAGTTCGGAAAGGTTCCAATGATTCGGTATTTTCGAGTACCGGAGAGTTACGGAATTCGCCGGGAGAAGTATTGGGCCTTATTGGGCCCTGCGGGAAAGAGAGAGGGCTGCCTAGGGCAGGCGCGCGCGCCCAAGGCCTAGTCCGAATTGGACTAGGGAGGGGCCGCACCCTTCTTCTCTTCCCTTCCTTCTCTCCTACTCCTACTAGGAAAGGAGGAGTCCTACTCCCGTGGGAGTAGGACTCCCCCTTAATGCGCCTCCTCCCTTGGCCGCCACCTCCTCCTTGCTCCTTTATATACGGGGCAGGGGGCACCCCATGACACACAAGTTGATCTACGGATCGTTCCTTAGTCGTGTGCGGTGCCCCTTCCACCATATTCCACTTCGGTCATATCGTCAGAGAGCTTAGGCGAAGCCCGCGCCGGAGAAGTCATATCGTCATGAGCTTAGGCGAAGCCCTGCGTCGGTGGAGCATCAACATCGTCACCACGCCGTCGGTTGACGGAACTCATCCCGACACTTTGCTGGATCGGAGTCCGGGATCGCCATCGAGCTGAGCGTGTGGAGAACTCGGAGGTGCCGACGCTCGGTGCTTGGATCGGTCGGATCGTGAAGACGCACGACTACATCAACCGCGTTGTTATAACGCTTCGCTTTCGGTCTACGAGGGTACGTGGACGGACACTCTCCCCTCTCGTTGCTATGCCATCACCATGGTCTTGCGTGTTCGTAGGAAATTTTTTGAAATTACTACGTTCCCCAACATCCAGACCATCATTGTCGTTAAGATACGACAAGATATCACCTCCGGCTAAGATTATGTCCCCCAACACATCTTCTGCTTGCTCATCTCGTCCGTGCTCCATTGTTTTTGCAAATATTACAACATGGCAATTATTACACAAACATGACAGCAGGTGGATATATTAGTGCAAACGTAGACCTAGCTTATTCCGGGTTTGGGGTGGCCTAGGCAACGCTTCAAGGGTAGGGGCGCGGCGGGAGGGGGTAGGAGACCGACATCGTTTTTTTCTAGGGTTTGGGTGTCCTCGAGAGTTTTGGTCGAGCGAGAGGGCCGGGGGGTGCTCCCGTGGTATAAGTTATCATGGTCGAGAGGGGGTATACATATCGACCGTCCATCATGTTGAAGTTATCTGGGAGGGAGTTATATATATCGACAACGACGACATACATACACGGGAAAATAATGTTATTGGGGAGGGGGTATATATCGACCCCCCCCCCACGTGTTGAAGTTATCGGGAGGGGGTTTTATATCGACAAGGACGACATACATACACGGGAAAATAATGTTATCGAGGAGGGGGTATATCGACCCCCCCCCCCCTCGTGTTGAAGTTATCCCCCCTCGTGTTGAAGTTATCGGGAGGGGGTAATATCGACAACGACAACATACATACATGGGAAAATAATGTTATCGGCGAGGGGGTATATCGACCCCCCACGTGTTGAAGTTATCAGGAGGGGGTTATATCGACAACGACGACATATATACACGGGAAAATAATGTTATCGGGGAGGGGGTATATCGACCCCCCCTCGTGTTGAAGTTATCCCCCCTCGTGTTGAAGTTATCGGGAGGGGTATATATCGACGACGACAGACCCGATAAAACATAAGAAAACAAAGAAGAAATAAAAAGAGGAGAGAAGAAGAAAGGAATAGAGGAGAGGATTGAAGAAAAAAAAAGAAGAAAAAAAAGAGGAGAAGAAGAAAGGAATAGAGGAGAAGAAGAATCCTTTCTTCTTCTCCTCTTCTTTTTCTTCTTTTTTCCTCTTCTTATTTATATCTCCTCTTCTTCCTCTCCTCTTCTTCTTTCTTTCCTCTTCTTATTTTCTTCTTTCCTATCCTTCTTTTTCTTCTTCTTCCCTTCCTAGCTAGATATATAAAACTTTTCTAAAATTATAACTTTTGCATATATAAAACTTTTCCATGTGGATCATCATTTCTCATATATATCGAATATATATCCGTTGTCATATATAAAAACTTTCTATATATGAACAAAAAACTTTCTATGAACAAAAAAACATTTTTGACATATATATTCATACATTTTGAACATCTACATACATAAAAAAAAATTTCACATATACATTATAGCCACATACACATATACATCACATAAAAAATAAAAATAATAAAAATAAAAAAACAGAGCCGGGGCGGCGAATCTCACAACGGGGGTGGCTAGGACGATGGCGACGACGGGGCGGGCGGCGAGGGTGGCGCAAGCACAGGGCCGGGGGGTGGCGAGGCGCGCGCCGACGAGCACGCTGGCCGGGGGGGGGGCTCGAGGCGCGCCGAGGCGATGTGTGCAGGGGAGCACGAGGTGGGGGGGCAGCGTGGGGGCAGGGCGACGGCGACGAGCACCGGGCGGCGATCCTTCAAGGCAAGGGCGCGGGGCGACGACGATGAGGAGCGGGCGGCGACGGCGAGCACGGGCAGCCTGGCGGCGTCGGGGGCAACTGGCGAGGTATGTCGAAAATTTCCTAAGTGTGGACTTATATAGCAAAGCCTTTAGTCCCAGTTCGTGGCACCAACCGGGACCAAAGGCCTCTTTTCAGCAGCCCAAAGGGCGGGAAGCGGCGGCCTTTGGTCCCGGTTGGTGGCACCTACCGGGACTAAAGGGGGGCATTGGTCCCGGTTGGTGCCACCAACCGGGACCAAAGGCCTTGCGCTGCCCGCGGCCAAAAGTTTAGTCCCACCTCGCTAGTTGAGAGGGGCTCGGAGTGGTTTATAAGCTCCACTACGGCTGCCCTCTCTAGCTCGTCTCAAATGCAGGCTTACGGGCCTAATGTCACACTATGCTGTCTGTTGGCCTACTGGGCCTTCTGCGGGCCTGAATCCTGGCCCAGGTTGGGTTTCTAGTCGTATTCAGGCCGTGGTGGCCCAATAGGTGGCAGTTTTTTAAATTTTTTGCATTATATTTTCTTTTGTTTTTTGCTTTATTTTTTAATTCTTTTTGCTTTTAGGTCAGCAAAATTATAAACTGTCTGTTAGTGCCATTAGTTTTAGAAAACATATAAACTTTCTATTAGTGCAATTAGTTCTTTATGAAAATTATTTTTGTTGTATTTAGTTTTTTTATTTTCTTTTTTGCTATATTTATTTTGTTTTATTTCTACTTACAACAAAAAACTTATTTATTTTATTTTATTTTGTTTCTAATTACTTATTTATTTTACTTTATGATAATTCTTTCTGCTATTAAAGTTTCTATCAAAAAAAGTTCTTTATGAAAATTCTTTTTGCTTTTAATGATTAAAAATAAAAAAGAGGGAAATGCGCGTTGATTTGCTTCAAGCCTTTCGGAATAGTGTAGACTGCACTGCACATAGCTCGATGCAGTCTACCGTATTCCTCAGGGATTGAAGCTAAGCAACGTGAGCATTGCGCCTCTTCTTCATCGTCTCTGCACTCAGGGCTTATAAACCGTTCCTAGTGCCTCTCAGCTAGCGAGGTGGGACTAAAAAACTGCTTAGCTAGTAAGAAACTCTAGTACCGGTTCGTGCCACGAACAGGTACTAAAGGTGCTCGTGGGGCCACATCCTCATTAGTACCAGTTCGTGGCATCAACAGGGACCAAATGATGGAATTGGTCCCGGTTCGTGCCACCAACCGGGACCAATGGCCTTGCACAGCGGCGTGGTGGTGAGTTTAGTCCCACCTCGCCAGCTAAAAGAGAGCCGCACCTGTTTATAAGGTGCGGTGCGCCTGAGCTGTCGAGCTCCTCTCTAAAGCAGGCTTACGGGCCTAACCTCTCTGCACTCAGGGCTTATAAAGCATTTCAAATGAACTCTGAAAAGGTTGAAAGTTGGCATGGTATCATCATTTCATCCACATAGCATGTGCAAGAAAGTTGAGAGGGTTACGGCAAAAACTAGATGCACTTCTTGTACAAAACGGACAATGGTATCATACTCGTCTATTACAAAGTTGGCATGCTATCATCATAATAGTTGCGGGAGAAAGTCTTCACTTTTTCTTCGCTTGTGTCATTTGCTTATTGTGCCGTAACCATGGATAATCTTCATCGTTTATCAGGATGCTTGGGTCAGCCTTGACTTTGAAAGGAGGAATTTCATGAAACTTTTCATAATCTTCAGACATGTCTGTCTTGCCCTCCACTCCCACAATGTCCCTTTTTCCTGAAAAAACTATGTGCCGCTTTGGCTCATCGTATGATGTATTCGCTTCCTTATCTTTTCTTTTCCTCGGTCTGGTAGAGATGTCCTTCACATAGATAACCTGTGCCACATCATTGGCTAGGACAAACGATTCGTCAGTGTACCCAAGATTGTTCAGATCCACTGTTGTCATTCCGTACTGTGGGTCTACATGTACCCCGCCTCCTGACAGATTGACCCATTTGCACTTAAACAAAGGGACCTTAAAATCATGTCCGTAGTCAAGTTCCCATATGTCCATTATGTAACCATAATATGTGTCCTTTCCCCTCTCGGTTGCTGCATCAAAGCGGACACCGCTGTTTTGGTTGGTGCTCTTTTGATCTTGGGCGATCGTGTAAAATGTATTCCCATTTATCTCGTATCCTTTGTAAGTCAATACAGTCGAAGATGGTCCCCTGGACAACGAGTACAACTCATCACAAACAGTGGTGTCACCTCTAAGACGTGTTTCCAACCAACTGCTGAAAGTCCTGATGTGTTCACATGTAATCCAGTCGTCACACTGCTCCGGGTGTTTGGAGCGCAGACTGTTCTTGTGTTCATCGACATACGGGGTCACCAAGGTAGAGTTCTGTAGAACTGTGTAGTGTGCTCCAGACCAAGAATATCCGTCCCTGCATATTATTGAGTTCCCCCTCCAAGCGTGCCTTTTCCAGTCAGTCTCCCCTCATACCGCGATTTAGGGAGACCTATCTTCTTAAGGCCAGGAATGAAGTCAACACAAAACCCAATGACATCCTCTGCTTGATGGCCCATGGAGATGCTTCCTTCTAGCCTAAGCGCGTTACTGGACATATTTCTTTAGGACTCCCATGAACCTCTCAAAGGGGAACATATTGTGTAGAAATACGGGCCCCAGAATGACAATCTCGTCGACTAGATGAACTAGGACGTGCGTCATGATATTGAAGAAGGATGGTGGGAACAACAGCTCGAAACCGACAAGACATTGCGCCACATCACTCCTTAGCCTTGTTATGATTTCTGGATCGATCACCTTCTGAGAGATTGCATTGAGGAATGCACATAGCTTCACAATGGCTAATCGGACGTTTTCCGGTAGAAGCCCCCTCAATGCAACCGGAAGCAGTTGCGTCATAATCACGTAGCAGTCATGAGACTTTAGGTTCTGGAACTTTTTCTCTGGCATATTTATTATTCCCTTTATATTCGACGAGAAGCCAGTCGGGACCTTCATACTGAGCAGGCATTCAAAGAAGATTTCTTTCTCTTCTTTCGTAAGAGCCTAGCTGGCAGGACCTTCATACTGCTTCGGAGGCATGCCGTCTTTTTCGTGCAAACGTTGCAGGTCCTCACGTGCCTCAGGTGTATCTTTTGTCTTCCCATACACGCCCAAGAAGCCTAGCAGGTTCACGCAAAGATTCTTCGTCACGTGCATCACGTCGATTGAAGAGCGGACCTCTAGCTCTTTCCGGTAGGGTAGGTCCCAAAATATAGATTTCTTCTTCCACATGGGTGCGTGTCCCTCAACGTCATTCGGAACAGCTAGTCCGCCGGGACCCTTTTCAAAGATTACGTGTAAATCATTGACCATAGCAAGTACGTGATCACTGGTACGCATGGCGGGCTTCTTCCGGTGATCTGCCTCGCCTTTGAAATGCTTGCCTTTCTTTCTACACTGATGGTTGGTCGGAAGAAATCGACGATGGCCCAGGTACACATTCTTCCTGCTTTTGTCCAGGTATATACTTTCAGTGTCATCTAAACAGCGCGTGCATGCGTGGTATCCCTTGTGTGTCTGTCCTGAAAGGTTACTGAGAGCGGGCCAATCGTTGATGGTTACAAACAGCAACGCGTGCAGGTTAAATTCCTCCTGTTTGTGCTCATCCCACGTACGTACACCGTTTCCATTCCACAGCTGTAAAAGTTCTTCAACTAATGGCCTTAGGTACACATCAATGTCGTTGCCGGGTTGCTTAGGGCCTTGGATGAGAACTGGCATCATAATGAACTTCCGCTTCATGCACATCCAAGGAGGAAGGTTATACATACATAGAGTCACGGGCCAGGTGCTGTGATTGCTGCTCTGCTCCCCGAAAGGATTAATGCCATCCGCGCTTAAACCAAACTATACGTTCCTTGGGTCAGCTGCAAACTCAGCCCAGTACTTTCTCTCGATTTTTCTCCACTGCGACCCGTCAACGGGTGCTCTCAACTTCCCGTCTTTCTTACGGTCCTCACTGTGCCATCGCATCAACTTGGCATGCTCTTCGTTTCTGAACAGACGTTTCAACCGTGGTATTATAGGAGCATACCACATCACCTTCGCAGGAACCCGCTTCCTGGGGGGCTCGCCGTCAACATCACCAGGGTCATCTCGTCGGATCTTATACCGCAATGCACCGCATACCGGGCATGCGTTCAGATCCTTGTACGCACCGCGGTAGAGGATGCAGTCATTAGGGCATGCATGTATCTTCTGCACCTCCAATCCTAGAGGGCATACGACCTTCTTTGCTGCGTATGTACTGTCGGGCAATTCGTTATCCTTTGGAAGCTTCTTCTTCAATATTTTCAATAGCTTCTCAAATCCTTTGTCAGGCACAACATTCTCTGCCTTCCACTGTAGCAATTCCAGTACGGTACCGAGCTTTGTGTTGCCATCTTCGCAATTGGGGTAAAACCCTTTTTTGTGATCCTCTAACATGCGATCGAACTTCAGCTTCTCCTTTTGACTTTCGCATTGCGTCCTTGCATCGACAATGACCCGGCGGAGATCATCATCATCGGGCACTGGTTCCTCTTCATCTTCAGCAGCTTCCCCCCTTGCAGCATCATTGGGCACATCGTCTGGTTCCTCTTGATCTTCAGCAGCTTCCCCCGTTGCAGCATCACCGTATTCAGGGGGCACATAGTTGTCATCGTCCTCTTCTTCTTCGCCGTCTTCCATCATAACCCCCATTTCTCCGTGCCTCGTCCGAACATTATAGTGTGGCATGAAACCCTTGTAAAGCAGGTGGGCATGAAGGATTTTCCGGTCAGAGTAAGACTTCGTATTCCCACATGTAGGGCATGGACAACACATAAAACCATTCTGCTTGTTTGCCTCAGCCACTTCGAGAAAATCATGCACGCCCTTAATGTACTCGGAGGTGTGTCTGTCACCGTACATCCATTGTCGGTTCATCTGCGTGCATTATATATAATTAAGTGTGTCAAAAACCATTACAGAACATCATGAATAGATAATTAAGTGACCAAATTAATAGAAGTTCATCATCACATTAGAACCAAAGTACATACATAGTTCTCATCTAACAACATATATATAGCTCCCCAGAGCATATAATTAATTAAGCCATACATTGAAACTATGTAAAACATTTCAATGCGAAAACAAATGCGATCATAATCACAACCAAGGTAACAATTGATCCAACGGCATAATGATACCAAGCCTCGGTATGAATGGCATATTTTCTAATCTTTCTAATCTTCAAGCGCATTGCATCCATCTTGATCTTGTGATCATCGACGACATCCGCAACATGCAACTCCAATATCATCTTCTCCTCCTCAATTTTTTTATGTTTTCCTTCAAGTAATTGTTTTCTTCTTCAACTAAATTTAACCTTTCGACAATAGGGTCGGTTAGAATTTCCGGTTCAACCACCTCCTAGATAAATAAAATCTATGTCACGCTGGTCGGTATATTTGTCATAAACAATAAATGAATCAAATAGTTATAAAAAGATAATATATACCACATCCGAATCATAGACAGGACGAGGGCCGACGGGGGCGGATACCAAAACCATCGCACTATGTAATAAGAAGGAATAAAATAGTAAGAAAATTAGACAAGTATCTATCTAAAATAAGAATTTTTTTCTTTCAAAAAGAAGATAAGAACAAGAGGCTCACCACGGTGTTGCCGGCGACGAGATCGGCGAGGGCGGTCGACGGCGGTGAAGACGGGAATGGGACGTGACGGGCCGCTAAACCTAGAAAAATCTCGAGGAAAATGGAGCTTTGAGGTCGAGCTTCGAGAGGACAAAGCTTAACTAGTGTGGCTCGGGCATTTCATCGAACACCTCATGTGCATAGGAGGTGAGCTAGAGCACCACAAAGCCCTCCCTCGCCGGCCGAGAAAAACAGAGCCTTTGGAGTGCTCTGTCATGGCGAGGGGTATATATAGGCACCTCATTGGTCCCGGTTCGTGGCATGAACCGGTACTAAATCCGAGCCTTCTGTCCCGGTTCATGCCAAGAACCGGGACAAATGGTTGTGGGCCAGGAGCGAGGACCATTAGTCCCGGTTCGTGGCTTGAACCGGGACAAATGGTTCCATACGAACCGGGACCAATGCCCACGAGGCCCCGGCCGGCCCCCTGGGCTCACGAACCGGGACGAATGCCCCCATGGGTCCCGGTTCGTGACTGAACCGGGGCTAATGTGAAAACTGCCCTGTGACCTAAGCCCTGTTTTCTACTAGTGGTAGTACTTCCTCTATCCTAGAATAAGTTTTTTTACTACTTTTTTCGTCCCATAATATAAGACGTTTTTTTGACGTCCGAGGAATGTAGTGAGTATTTTGTAGTTAATTGTATAGACGCTTACTTTAAGATTGAGGGAGTCATATAAAAAGACTAATGCATGCATTCACTCCCGTCGGTTGCCAGACAGCGGAGGCTGGCTCTTGTACCTCAGGGGTGGCGGTGGCGGTGGCGGGAACCGAATCCAAGGGGAAGAGCAAAGACCCCTTGGATGATCGTCAGGAAGCTTTCCCTGCCGCCCCGCCCGATCCTGCTGCTTCTACCTCACGTGCGCCGAAACCCACAGGCCCAGCGCCGGTGCAGACGTCCCCCGGATCAGCGTACAGTCTCGTCGGCCCGCGCGGCGCGGCAACGACGGCTATGACGATGTCATCGACGTACCACATGCTAGAGCCGATGCATTACCTGTACGTGAGGGTTGTCAAGGCGCGCGACGACCCCACCGTGAAATTCACCGGCGCGCTGGACCCGTCGTACGTGGAGGTCAAGCTCGGCAACTACAAGGGCGTCATGCGGCACCTGAAGAAGACCCACAACCCGGTGTGGCAGCAGTTCTCCTTCGCCGACCTGCAGTCCAACCAGCTGGAGGTCATCGTCAAGGACAATAACATCCTGCTCGATCGACGACTTTGTCGGCTGTGTGGTCTTCGACATGTCCGACATCCCCCGCCGCCTACTGCCGGACAACCCGCTGGCGCCGCAGTGGTGTGGTACAACCTCTCCGACGCCCACGGCAAGAGGTTCCATCGTGGCCACAGCCTCGGCGAGATCATGCTCGCCGTCTGGGTTGGCAACCAGGCCGACGAGGCCTTCCCGGAGGCATGGCACTCGGAAGCGCACTCGCTGCAGGAGCCGCTCACCAACTTCTACCGCATCACCATTCTCTTCTCAAGCGCCATCGGCGTTGGGAAGTGGTTCTACCTTCTACGGCGTCTGCAATTGGAGGAACCCATTGACAACGATTTTGGTGCACGTGGTGTTCCTGATGCTGGTCTGGTGTTCTACCCGGAGCAGATCCTGCCCACCAGTCGTGTTCCTGTGCTTGGTCATGATCGTGGCTTACGTGGAACTAGCAGCCGCACATGGACACGGTGCTGTCGAGCTCGGAGCTCGCGCTCCCGGACGAGCTGGACAAGGAGTTCGACAGGTTGCAGCCGCCGCACATGCATGAATAATACACTTGGGTACTATCACTGTTGTGGTGGTGCAGGGATCTGTCCTACCCAAAGTTCTACGGAAATGATAAATTTTGAACGTTTGGATTTTAAGCATGGCAATCCCAACATTTTTTGATGGCAACTACAGTTGACATTAGGCGGCAAGCTTAGGCAATTTTCTGGCAAAAAAATTGACAACGACGCCAATAGCCTGCTATTTTCCGCTATAGCGCTACATTTGGAGTCATTTAGCCCGCTAAGCCACTATACAAAATCATCCTTCTTCATATTCTTTGTCCTTGTTTCTTATATATATTGTGCATTGATGTGAAGCCTGGTTATTGAATTAGGTGACTGGTGCTCGGGTTTCGATGTTCGAACATGTGTATATGTCAATTATATGTGATATATCATATATGATGCCTAATTTTATACTTATTTTTTCAATTTGTCATTATGTCAGCAAAACACTAAATAGGGCTTAGCTTCGCTACAGCTTTTCATAGCTTCTAACCGAACTGCCGCTAAATAACATAACCCACTATTTAAAATATTGGTTGTACCCTGATGAGCAGGACGAAGAGTTCGACGCATTCTTGACAACCAAGCCAGTGGATGTTGTGCGGATGAGGTACGATCGACTAAGAGCATCTCCACTCGCGCCCCCAACATGCCCCCGGAGCCAGTTTTTCCATGCCGACGCCGAAAAAACCACCCAGTCGCGCCCCTAGTACACTAAAATCCACCGGCTCGACCCATATTTTGGCCCGGCGATCCCAGGCCGAACCAAGCGCACTGGGGGCGCTTGGGGGCTCCAGCTGAAGGAAAATCCACGCCTGGGCCATCACTGTCATGCGAAAAAGCATCTTTCACTTCCAGATTCCCCACCCCCCGCGCGCACGCCCTTCCGCCGTCCTGCCAATCCCGGTGCTTCCTACCCACCCACCACCCCCATTGTCGCTAGAAAGGTCGTCCCCCCCCCCTCCCGCGCGGAAAAGAGAGGGTTCGCCGCGGCAGCCTCCACCCCGCTCCTGGGCGAGCTTTCCGGCGCTTCGGCCACACAGGGCGGGGAAACCCTAGGACTTGTTCTTCCAGATCGGACGATGGCAGCACTGCGGTGTCGTTTCTCTCTTGGGAGTATCGTTTTGGTGCAGTGTTGGAGGACAGAGGCAGGAGGTAGAGCAGCTTCGTCTTGCACAGAGCTCTGGTGGAGATGTCAAGTAATGCCTGACTGATAGGTGCTACGCTGTGTCATGCCCGTTCGGCAGGTGCTACGGACGACAAATCTTCCAGATACTTCAAGCTGTGTCGGTTGGTGGTACTTGGCGGCATGGTGCTGCGGTGTACCGGCGGTGACCGCGACGTGTTCAGTAGTTTGCGCGCAGGGAGGTGGTGCCGTTGGGCGCCGTGGTGGCGTCGACGCATGGATGGACTGGCAAGGATGATGCGGATCTCTTTCCTGAAGATGGGTCACCGGTTCGAGGATGATGGCGGCCTCTAAAACGTGTGCATTTGGTGTACGCTTTAGGTTTGCTGCACCGGTTGTAGGTTCCGATACGTTACGTGGATGGATCGGCAACGACACCGATTTTAGATATGGGGAGTGAGAGCACTTCACATTATCGAGTTTGTAGGTGTGAGTGGTGGCTTCGGGTGGCTTGATGCATGTTCTTGTGAGACCTTTGTTGAATAATTAATAAAGATGGATGTATGCATCGATTGATGCAGAGGCTTGGGGTTTTAACCTCCTTTTCCAAAAAAAATAAAAAAAATCTCTACTTTTCAACTTGTTCAGAGAAATGTGTCTGCTATGGAAATGTTGGTTAAGAGTTGTGTTCTACAGTTCTATAATACTCCCATCGCGCTTCCTTTGTTCAGACATATGTCCATCAAATGCAATTTAGGAAAGACAGATCTGCCAATGTCTAAGACTTCTCATGTTTTGCTCCTTGCCTTTTTTTTTGCATGCTTGCATAGTTTCTTCAAGCATTCCTTGGTACCACCGAAAGAGACTCAAAATCATGGTTGCTGCACAACTCAAATTTTCATCGGGAGTTGATCTCCTTTGAGACCATTTATTTTCTGTTTTGTTTGGCCAGCACAATTTGTTTGCAATAGATGCAAGGTTTTTTACACACGCAGCACTGGTAACTAACTGTACATACAATTTATACAATCTCAAAGCAAGCCGGAGCAGTTTCTGTTGTTCCAATCTATAAAACAACAAAACATGAAGTATGTGCTATCTGGAGTCGTCCTGAAAAGAAGATATAATTCCAGATGTCAGTACGATGACAGAGATGACAAGGCTGAACTTATTTCTACATATATTTAGTAGTTCCGATGCAATATACCCGCGTATCTGTTGTGGAGGAATCGTCTAAGATCCTTGCTTCAGATTTCTCGTTCGAGTAACTACCAAACAAGAAGACACAGTTTAGTAATCTTGCATGCATAATGAAGTTTGTTAGCATGAGTAATTTTGTGAAATCAAATATGAAAGCACGATCAGGCTTACGTTGACAAGATGGTGACCCAGATTATCTCGACACAGTCGACCCAGAGAAGTCTATGTTCGACAGGAACCACACCATATGTAATTAAGTGTGCGAATGGCCACAGCTTCCATCCAGCCTGCAATTACAATTTAGATAGATCAACACTTTCAGCTTTGTAACAATGAGTAGCAAGATAAATAAAATGGGCAAAAGGTAATATACAATACTCTTATATTGCGGTACAACTAATCTTATCAACCACATTGCACTTTGTTTCCATTTTCACTCATCCACATCCCCAAATTCTTTCACAATGGTGTATCAGATCAGATTTTATCTTATTTAGTTAATTTACACCCGTTAACACACACCTGTAGTTTCTAGTGTACCTAACCAAAAGGCCTGAAGAAAATCCTACGTGTCAATAAATGAAGAATGAAGAGGCAAAATGCATCTCACCGCTGTATTAATTTGCTCTACGCTCTACATTTTCTAACCGAATAACCGGTAGTATACCATGGACCTAACATACAGTCCCAGTTTGGCACAACCACGTACATAGGCATAAATAATTCACAATTCAAAAGATGAGTGATGCTTACAGTAAGCATGGGGAAGAAGGTGGACTTGAGCTCGCTGAATATGGTGGACGGAGATTCCAACCGAAGGAATCCCAAGGCGACGAAGTAGATGGTGTTCCACAGCCCAGACCAAGCCGTCTGATCAAATGCAGCCTTGACAGGTACAGCCCACCAATCCTTGCACGGAAACACCGACTGATGCAAGAAAGTGGATGCATTCATGTCAGTTACCTCATCAACATCACATAAACTTGTACGGGTGAGTTAAGTATGTATGACCACAATGGGTACCTCGCAGAGATTGTAGTAGTAGTGCGAAAGGGATCCCTGAAGGGCGAACCCTATGAGGCCAGACCGGAACATGCGAGCACGGTCAAACTCGAAGATGGGCTTCCCTTCGTAACACTGTAATAAGCAAGCAGGGGCAACACAAACAACAAGAACATAATTAGGTATTGCAGCAGCAGAAAGGGGATGTAAAACAGTGAGTCAGCGAGGGGGAATATATTGGACTGGCACGCACCTGGGCTATCCAGTCGCCGAGGGAATAGACGACGCCACTGATCATCATCTTAACAAGAAGCGGATTGGCCTTGAGGGCCTCCTCGTACGCCGACCAGTTGTGCTGTGGCATGTACCGCAGTATCTCCAAGATAGTCCACCCCTGCACCAAATCCAAGCAAGAAAACAAATGCTGATCATCACGAACGAACCCCCAAAATCGAGATTATGGCTAGTTATTACTTATTAGCAGAACAGAAGAGAAGAGGCAATTTTGGCTGGTGTCGATCGAGGAGGTCCTTACATGCCAGTAGTCCTGGTCGACGGTGAGGAGCTTGGTGAGCGCGAAGGTGATGGCGCCGAGCACGATGGCCGCGTTGATGCCGCGGTCGAGCATCGTGTGGCCGCCGCCGCCTCCGCTGCCACCAGGGGCGCCCTGGAAGGCGAGGCCCTCCGGCAGCTCCTCGAGCAGCCCCGCCGGCACCAGCCCGTCCAGCTCGCCGGCCGGCTCCGCCGAGGCACAGGCGCGGCGGAGGCGCCTGGAGGATCCCGCCAGGCGGACGAGAGACGGCGCGGCGGTGTAGGCGGAGAGGGGGTTGCAGCAGGGGAGCCGCCTGCATGCGGATGCGGGGGAGAAGGCCACGGACGCCGCCATCGCTGCTGCTCTAGCCCCGACGCCACCACACGCACGCGCGCGCGCGCAGAGGCTGGTTGGGTCTCAAAAAAAAGACATTGGTGTTTTAGCCTTTGCTTCCGACGGATGCTTTTGTTTTCGCGCGGTTTTATCCGCCGGGGCTGCCGGGCGGGTGTCTGCGACCGCGTGAAGCTTGTGGAGGAGCGGAGTCGGCAGCTTCCTGCGTGCCGGCCCGCGGTAGGCAAAATGATTCCCGATGGACGATTTTGTGGTGGAGGTGCGTGTTGAACTCGGGCCAAACCTCTATTCCTCATTAGGGCGGGCCACTGCACCACGAGGTCCACGACAGGGTATCCAGGATACGTACGTGGAGAGATGGAGCCCGGTGGAGATTCCACGCCTCCGGTGCCTGCTTCTGTGGCCATTCTCTTCTCCGTCTCATAAATTGATTTTCCCCGTGTTGGAAAACCTCCTACATGACATGTTTCCGTCTTTTTTGTGTGGCCAATATGTTGTGCATCACCAGCCAGCGGTTCTTGACCGGTCTCAGATGAGCGCACTTTGGCCGGTACACGAATGCGCATCATGGATTTCTCCACACTTTTTGACAACTATGGCAGACCTACCTAGTGGACAATGGTTCCATGGAGTTGGCGCCTGTTGCTTGCTTGTACACCCAGCTGACAACACATATTTGTTACTTACTTACTTTTTCTTTTCTTTGAGAAAGGACTGAAACCCGTGTTCTCTACCTCGACCGATGCACACAGCCCTTGATTAATTATTATTGCAACATTCTACAACAATCCATGCATCTTTCTTCTCTCCTTCCTTACTCCGTCGCCGCCGCCGCTCGCTGCCGTCTTTCCTACTCACAAAGCCCACATCTTTTTCACGCCACACCACGCCTGCAACTCCATGCCTCGCCGGCGACGACTTAACCGTCCGACGCGCTTCCGCCATGCATGTCTCTCGCCGTCGCCCTCCCTAATAGGCTATCCTCGCCCCCGATCCGATCCGATCCGCTACTCCCTCCTTCCTTCCTTGGTCGGCCGCGCAGAATCACAAAGCTCGCATAATTTTCGTGGCTGGACCAGTGCTTCGCCCTTTCCTTTCCTCTCCTCTCCTCTCCTCTCCTCTCCTTCTCCTTCGCCCAAGCCCCAAGTCTAAGTCGCACACGCACCCCGCACGCGGATGCTCAACTATTTCTACTATATATAGAAACCTTGTTAGAACAAGGCACGGTGAAGAGAAGAGAACAAGGAGGCCGCGGATCAGTGAGGTGGCGTAATCTAGACCCTTCGGTAGGCATCCCTAGAGCATTTAATGATGATTATGATCATTTTCGTTTCGTTTCCAGGAAAGGCAATTATTACGTGCATGCAGATGCGGTGTGGCACAGGTTTCTTACTCACACCTCTTAATTACAATCTCCTCTTTCAAGTTCCTTAGGTGTTTTAGCTATCTATTCTGATTTGTTTTGAGGATGTCAAAAAAGAAAAGACCACCTCAGTTGTTCTAGAGTTTGTTGTTTTCCATGTTTCCAGTGTTCAAGCCAGTCTCTTTTCTCTCACCGTCCACAAGAAGCATTACAAGAAGCAACTACTCCCTTCGTTTCTAAATACAAGTCTTTGAATAAATTCCGCTATGGACCACATGCCGATGTATATAGATGCATTTTAGAGCGTAGATCCGTTAATTTCTATCCATATGTAGTCCATAGTGGAATCTCTACAAGGACTTGTATTTCGGAACGCGATGGAGTATATGCTTGCTAGAGTTTACAAGTAAATGGCCTTGCTAACATATCCATCCATCCATTCATAGGCATGCATGGGACAAACTAGACACATATGGGATCAACAAGTCCTTTATTTAGATCATCAACTAGATCAAAACATTTGGTTTTATTGCGTCTTTCAAACACATAGCAGCATGTCCATAACATTCACATATTAATTCTCTCATCAACACTTGTACATACATTCCCTGGCTGACGTTTACATGTATCCACATGGCCATAACATTCACACAGTAATTCTCTCATCAACCCTTGTACATACATCCATTGGCTGACGTTTACAGGTATCCACATGTCCATAAAGAATGCTGCTACCAGTACTACGTTTGTGGCTCTGAGAAATACTACAATGCCGTACAGCAAGATAAAGCATCCTTGAAACAAGATGACCCGATGCTCCAGCAACATATTGCTTCCACAACTCATCCAGAGCCCTGACAAGATGGCTACCGGATTCAAAAAAAAAAAAGGGGCAGCAGAGCCTACACTAGAGTTTTGTATAGGATCATCGTTGCAAAGACTCCCTCACTAACTGAGGTTTGTAAAACTCGTGCAAGAGAAGACGCAAAACACCCAACTCCAGTGCTCAGCGACACCGACCAAGGGTGGGTTTTGCTTTGCCTTCGCCAGTTTGGTGATGAGGGCCTCAAAGAGTTGCTGCTGCGCCTCAACACTCCATAGGATCCTCAATTGCTGCAGTAGAAACATGACACGGTATGGTGGGTCAGTGTGATCGTTGATGGGTTTGAGCTCAAATATCACTTCAATTCTACTAGTCCACAATGCCCACAGCACAACAACCAAAATTCCAAGCCAGAAATGCTCCTTAGCATCATATTTCAGCTACGAACCTATGCCCTGAACAAAAATCAAGTGTCCAGCTCCAAGACTAACCCCCCCCCAAAAAAAACACAGCATCAGAAGATCCATGGAGAATCTGGCAGGCCAAGATACAAAGTCTCAAACTCATAAGGTGCCACAAACAATCTTATACAGGCGAATAAACAAACATGATTATAATCAGGAGCAATAACCTTCTCTCAAAGAATATAAATACAAAATGACTAAAAGTTGATGGCCAGTTAATTCTGTAGCATGGTTGGACAGCATGATCCAGCCAACTGAATGGTGAGCCGGATGGTTGACCAGTTCCCTCATTGATCCAGTTTTATAAACTATGGTCTTAATTATACCAAGAACCACTATGCATTGCACGTCAACTTAAGCATCTATATGAAGCACTGTGCATCGCAAGTCAAACAAAATTCATGAACGCAGCTGACTCTGCATAACCACCCTACACACCTAGTTAAATTCGTTCATTGCTTAATCCATGCACTGAAGCGATGACACCAGTTATCACAAGAGCCCATTAGCACAACCCCAAACCCTAGAAGATACGACGGCGCTGATGGCCAGCATACAACTTACCACAGCTCGATGGCCGTGGAAACTCAGAGAAGAAGAGAGAGGAGGGGATGGGAAGCGGATGGCTTACAAACACCAGAGTCGGGTAGAAGAGGTGGCCCGCGGGGCAGGGGAAGCCGTCCGGGAGGCATCCGACCAGCAGCCGGGGGAGATAGGAGGAGGTAGCTCGGGGACCAGCAGAGGCGCTGCTAGAGTTCGTGCAAAAGATCAGTATCCAGATCCCTAGACAACAAAAGATCTTAGCGTTCGTCCGAAACCTAAAGAGGGTAGGCATGAAAGGGAAGAAATGCAATGAAGCTTGATGCTCAACATAAGAAGAATGCCTTGACAACTGCAGAACATGGATAAAGATCAGCATTCATATTATTATTACATCCAACTACTAGTGTTAGCACAAGTATAGTCGATTTGGAAGAGAACACTTTTAATTAATAACTATACCAGTGCAGGAACTTACCTATCTCTATCTTCTTTCAGTTCATTAATAAGTCTAATTCTTTCTCTAACACCAATTCATTAATTAGTCTAATTCTTTCTCTAACACCATAGCAAAAAATGCCAACATAGAGGAGCATCTCATTCTCCAAAATACAAACAGTAATAAATACACTAACACTAACGTTGCCATGACAATGTGGCCAGCATAAAATTTTCCACGGCTCAATGGCCGTAAGAACAGGGAGCATGAGAGATGGTAGAGGGGAACCAACGACTTACCTATGTTGGAAATGAAGAATAAACGGACGCCGAAGGGGCAGAGCGGGAGGCGTCGGAGTGAGCACCGGAGCAGACAGAGCTGCTTCGACGGCCAAACATGTGCCAAACGGCGCCACCTCCACACCTTTGCATGCCCAACAACAAGGCTCCTCTATTCTGCGACCAGGTTTCCCTGGTGGCTAGGTCTCATGTGGGCAGGCCGACAGAGGAAACCAAAACAGGGAACAAAGGCACGACAAATTAGCCGATGATGGAGGGAATGCGCCTCAACGGTCCATAGGATCCTCAATTGCTGCAGTACAAACATGGCACATTACAGTGGGTCAGTATGATGGTTGATGGGTTCAAGCTCAAATATCACACTTATCTAAAGCCCATCGCTATTCCTTGCAGGATACACACTATTCCTTACATTTTGTTGATTGACCAGTCGCACCATGGCCTTCAAAAGCTCTCATTGCTATGTGGAAAGCAGCCACAGAGGAGGTCGAGGAACTCAAATGAAGAATGGGTCTTTCCGCGAGGAAAAGTCGGCCAGTGAGATCAGCGAACCAGTCGGCCAGCCACGTGTGTTCACTGAGAGCTTTGGCTCGCTGATCTCATTGTCTAAGCCCTGCAGCACGAAGCAGCAGATTTCACCATTAGTGAGAATATATATGAACACGACGATGAGTCCTCTGCATATTGCTCATATTCATGTGTAGAGAAACTGACAACACTTTATGGGAAATTGCCAAGCTGGGTATGATGTACTCTAAAACTATTTGTAATACGATTTTCTTGTCATTTTAGAAAAAACTTCTTCTGAGTGCTTATTTATACGTTTCAGAAACTACAAAATTGTCAACTTACTGTTGCTGTCAGTTGTTTATGTATTAGATGATGGTAACTAAAGAGAACGGGGTCCTCGCCCATCTCAAGATCGTGCCATGCATGCTTGGCCACCGCCCTACTCGACGGCGACAACATGATATACTCGTTGAGCTTCGGGGCGGGCCAGCTCGTAGGTTGCTGCGCGGCGGCGACGATGCTGGTGGAATCCTCTTCGCTCATCCTCCTATTAGAATGAATCAGACCTCAAAAGAAACAATAACCAGAATGGTAAAAAGAAACAGCACATTCGCTTCATTAAACTCGTAAAGAATCCAGCTAAATCCCTGATGACAACCAACCGTCATCCTCAGTAAAACAAGGTAAGGAAATTTGGTTCACCCCTCAGCTACCGGCTACCGCAGAGAGAATGAACCAGGAATACCTGATCAATCATGGGCATAAGGCCAATTGCTCTAGCTCTGAGGAAAGAACCAGGAAAAACAGGCTCATGTGAGACATAAAGGAATTATGCAATCATCACTACTTAATAACATGGTTGACATAAGAAGGAACGCTACATTTGACATAATGACATGGCTGACATAACAAGGAACGCTAAATTGTTTTGACAAATATAGCAAAATAAGCTCCAATACATGACTACAGGACATCAACTAATCAGATTTATACAGCACAGCAACAGAGGTGCATTATACTGGTCGATGCTTCTCAAGTTATCATTTTCCTTACACAAGTAAGGTAAATAAATATTAATGCAATTCATGATCTTGAAACAGAAAGTGTCGATCATTGGATCTTACAAACAGAACACACCTTAATCGGTCCAATTTTCTTGGCCGCTCATATTTTACTTTGCTCCCCTTTGTGATCTCAACAACCTGCAGTAAGATATACATATAAAAAAATTAAGTTCATGAGTTAAAAGCACTGTCATGACCAATTTTACATAAAGTTTCTAGCAATATACTCCCTCTATAAACTAATATAAGAGCGTTTAGAATACTAAAATAGTGATCTAAACGCTCTTATATTAGTTTACGGAGGGAGTACATGTTTGTTACTGAGAAGCAATTTTTCTTGCCAGTAGACTAATGCATCTTATATTGGCATTCGCATGGCATACAATAATTCTCATCAACCTAATATTCATTGGACCTTATATTCATTGGCTGACATTTACATTTATCCACATGTCCATAACAATGCTGCTACCAGTACTAGATTTGTGGCTCTGAAAAATACAACAATGCTGTACAGCGAGATAAAACAACCTTGAAACAAGATGCAGTGGACTTCCAGCAACATTTTGCTTCCACAACCCATCCAGAGCCCTTGCAAGATGGCTACTGGATGCACAATCTCTATTGGGTTGTGACTCAAAACAACAACAACAACAACAACAAAAAAGTGTACCAGAGCCAGCACTAGAAGTTTGTACCAAAAGACTCCCTCACTAACCGACAATACAGGTTTGAAAAATTGGTGCAAAAAAATTGCAAAACGCCCAACTCCAGTCCTCAGCGATGCCCGACCAAGGGCCTCAAAAAGTTGCTGCTGCGCCTCGACACTCCATAGGATCATCAAATAGCTGTCGTGGAAACATGGCACAACAAAGTGGGTCAGTATGATGGTTGATGGGTTTGAGATCAAATCCATCACACTTCTCTAATAGCTCATCACTCCTTGGATTTGTCAATTGACCGGTCACACCACTACCTTCAAAAGCCCGCATTGCTCTGTGGAAAGCAGCCAATGCCTTCAGGGAGTAGGTCAAGGAACTCCAAATGGAGAATCGTTCCTTCCGCGAGGAGAAGTCAGCCAGTGAGATCAGATGAACCAGCTGGCCAGGCATGTGTCTTCACTGATAGCTTCGGCTCGCTGACCTCTTTGACAATGTCCTGCAGCATGAAGCAACAAATTTTCACCAGATTAGTGTGAATATAAACACGATGATTGTGAGTCTTCTGCATTTTCTCTTATTCATGTGTAGAGATGACTGACAGCAATTTATGGGAAATCGACAGGCTTGCGATGATGGATGTACTGTAATACTATATGTACAATGATTTTTCTTTATTATTTTAGATCAAACTGCTGCTGGGCACTTATTTATACATTTCAGACACTAAAAACTTGTCAAAACATACTATTGCTGTCAGTTGATCATGCATTAGATGATGATCCCAGGAAACATGGTCCTCACCAATCTCCAAATCCTGCCATGGATGAGCGGCCACCGCCCTCCTCGACAACAACGAAATGATCCTCTCGTTGAGCTTCGGGGCGGGCCGGCTCATCGATTGTTGGGTGGAGCCGACGACGCTGGTGGAATCCTCTTTGCTCATCCTGCTATCAGAATGAATCAGACCTCGGAGGAAACAATAACCAGAATGGTAAAATGAAATAGGACGGTCGTTTCATTAAACTCGCAAAAAATCCAGCTAAAATCCCTGATGACAACCAACCGTCATCCTCAGTAAAACAAGGTAAGAATATTTGGTTCGGCCCTCAACTACCGCACAGAGAATGAACCAGGAATAAGGCCATTTTCTCTAGCTCGGAGGAAAGAACCAGGAATAACAGGCTCCTGTGAGACATAAAAGAACTACGCAACCATCACTACTCAATAACAAGGTTGACATAAGAAGGAATGCTACATTTGACATAATAACATGGTTGGCATAAGAAGGAAGGCTAATATAGCAAAATAAAGTCCAATACATGAGGCACAACAGTACATCAAACTTATCAAATTTGTACAGCACAGCAACAAAGGTGCATTACACTGGTGAATGCTTTTCAAATTATCATTTTCCTTGCACAAGTAGAGTAAATAAACATGATCTTGGAATAGGAAGTGTTGATAATACATCCTACAAACAGAACACACCTTAATCAGTCCAGTTTCCTTTTCAAGCTCATATTTTACTTTGCTTCCCTTTGTGATCTCAACCTGCAATAAGATGTGCACATAAAAAATTAAGTTCATGAGTTAAAAGTTAAAAACACTGCCAGGACGCACTGCCATGACCAAGTTAACATAAAAGTTTCTAGCATTGACAAGGCCACCCAATATACATGTTTGTTACTAAGAAGCAATTTTGCTTACAAGTAGAATAATGCTTCTTAATGATGCACAAGTATCAACTGATCAATGAATTTTAACATGTTTGATGAAAATTTGTACTTCAGAAAATATGTTTAGATTGAAAGCACCACTCTTTCACTTTAGAGGCTAGAAACTACTGCTACAATTTGTAAATCACAAAATAATATTAGGGAGAAATTGCGGTTAAAATTTGTAATTCAAACTGTTATAGTTAATGCTCATTTATACTTGAAAGCACAACCATTTTAAGCCTACCCTAGTTAATGTGTCACCAGGTTCCACAAATATACTGTGCCACCCCGTGCAATGAATGTTTCCTAAGCTATCCAAGAGCTGGAAAGACTGCTCCTACTTCTAAAAAATCATGAAAGGATGCTATATAGAGTGCAATGATGCATCCAGATTGTGCTACCAGACTCAACTACATCTGGCAAAGATCACATACATCCAGATTGTGCTACCAGACTCAACTACATCTGGCAAAGATCACATACAACTCAACTACATCTGGCAAAGATCACATACAACTACCTCTAGCAGAATGATGCAAAGACAGTTCATTGTGAGCAAGCATCCTTAGTTTTAGCTGTAGACTAACATGAACCCACTCCTGGCCCGGTAGTCCCCTGCCGCCATTTTCCAAGGTCTAACTACCCAACTTACATCGCCACATCACAATATCAAACATTTTAACTGACGATGATGTTCAATTGCCAATCTTTTTGGATAAGAATTCAATCCCAAGGTAAAAGGATAGCACACTTAAAACATTGAACAAAGCAAGAGCCCCCGGGCCTGTGCACCAAAAATCCAATCAGCATATGCTTATTTTTTATCAAGGCATTCAGAATGCCATGGATTCGCGGGAGTTGATGGAGCGATAGTGTACGGGAGTGCAAGCACAGCAATAGTGGTGCATTCTGCTGGTGGATGCTTTTCATCATATCATCCCTTACACAAGTATAGTTAATAAATATTGGATCTATTCATTGTCTTGAAACAGGAAGTGGTGATCAATAGATCTTACAAACAGAACACACCTTAACAGTCCAGAGTCCAGTTTTCTTGTCGATCTCATATTTTACATTGCTTCCCTTTGTGATCTCAAGAACCTGCAATAAGATAGACATATAAATAGTTAAGTTCATGAGTTAAAAACACCGCCAGGATCAACTTTACATGAAGTTTTTATAGCATTGTTAACAGAAGAACCAAGACCACTCAATATACTTGTTTGTTACTGAGAAGCAATTTTGCTTTTCACAACAAAAAATAACAATTTTGCTTAACAGTAGATTAAATGGCACTTGAAACCCTAAATAGTTATACTGGCAAATAACTCATAGATTGAATCCATCCAAAGGGAAATTTAAATAGTTACATAAGCATCAAATGCAGTAGAGACATGCTGAAGCCAGTGATACCGAGTTATCGATAGATAGTGTACCACTGCACATTCAGTACAAATCATATGTTTTTACAGAGTGCAATGAAGCATCCAGATTGTGCTTCAACTCAATTGCGTCTATCAGAGATCCCATAAACAAGCAACAATGGAATTCCATTGTGTGTAATCATGAACCCACTCCATGGTCCCGTGCAACCATTTGCGCAAGATCCAACTGTCTAATTTACTTCGACATAACAAAACATCAAACATCGTAATTGATGAAGATGTTCAGTGCCCAAACTTGTATAAGTTGGGATGCCATAATATGGCAACTAGTGCTACTACATGCTAATAAACAGATTCATTTAGCCAGCCACTAAGTCTATTGTTCACCACAACTAATCATCGCCAAACTCTTGAACCAATCTGTACCACTCCCTCCGTTCCTAAATATAAGTCCGTTTAGAGTTTCCAATATAGACTACGTACGGAGCAAAATGAGTGAACCTACACTCTAAAAGACGTCTATATACATCCGTATGTAGTCCGTATTGAAATCTCTAAAAAAGACTTATATTTAGAAACAGGGGGAGTAGTTTAGTTAGGCATTTACTATTTATGAGGGATGTAATGGCTAAATTGCATAGTTAATTCATTCATTCTCTACCAAAAGCTCCAAACAACTAAATGATCTTCTTCTGATCAAGAGGTTTCATTCCAAACAAGCTAGCTGATAAAAATATGATCAAAATCACCAGAATCTATTTGCCAACTAGTCCGAGCATTAGGCGTTTGGGTTAATGCCTGCATCTGGTACTCCATAGATGAAGAGCATGACTTGCAACCACAAAATCATGGGGAATTGGATCATTTGCCCCACTTTACATGGGGTTTGATGATTTGCCCCAGCCTTTGTCTCAATGGCGAGTGGACCGGGCCCCACCCGGCAGTCTCTAGGGGGGGCAAATTATCAAATGGCGAAGTAAAGTGGGCCAAAAGATCCAATTTCTCACAAAATCACAAGTCTAAATCTTTTGTTTGTTGGATGACCATATGATGCGATCACCCTAGGTAATATTGTTGTTTCACCATTGGTGCTAAATAAGATACCTTCGAAACGAGACTCTGATAGTGAGGAAAATACATCAAAATATATTGTGCCTGCTTTACGTCAAAGGAAGGTGTTGCATTCAACAAATCAAAGAGGTATATTAGGCTCCATGCCTTGCTCACGAAATGTCCAAGGAAGTCAAAAACAAGGCATTTTATTCAGGGGTCGGAGTATTGGTGAGATGCCTATTGAGCTAATTCCATCAGATGAAGTGGAGCCTTGTTTTAGAACTCCATGCAACTACTTGTACAACTCTAATCAGGAAAGCAAGCTTACGTGAAGGTCAAAGTCTCCTAGTTTTTAGTTTTGTCCCAGCCGTATCCTAGTTGGATGCTTTATATTTTTTTTTCCTTGTTAAGTCCGGTTTGTGATTCTGTTAGTTACGGGCTTAGCCTAGGTGCCTGCGTGTGCCTATAAATAAAGGCCATATGGCCATGTAAAAGGGAGGTTTTAGTTGATGAAAAATATTCTCAGATGCATCCGATGATGAGGCAGTCTGTTTCCTGCGTTCCATAATTGGATTCGTGATTGCTTGTGTTCCGGTGACTTGATCTCCAGGGCACTAGTTAGTTCGGTTCTTGACCTGCAAGGATCGATCTCATCTCTTTTCTTTCCATCTACTGTTCCTTAGTTCTCATCTGCTAATTACTCCGCCGCCGCCGCCGCTAATCGTTCAAGCTTAATCCCTCCATATATTCTAGTACTACCCCACGCTGCTTCTTCCATCCACTACAATCCCTCTAGTTACTGTACGTCTACACACATACCATCCTACATCTACTAATCCATCTGGTATAGCTAGCTACTACTACTTCACGGCAGAATCACCACTACAGCTAGATATATTTGGACTGTTCTAATTCATCTGCCCTATCAAGTTTATTCTTCTAGTTCTTTGCACGAGTGAAAGATCAGGGCCACCCCATAAAATCGACTCAAAGCTATTTGAGCCGTATCACCATACCTACTGGATTCTTTCTAACCAAGTCTAATATGCACCTTCTGTAACATTTTTTTTATAGGAATCCACCTTCTGTGACAAGTAAACCTAACAAAAAAACATGGCTTCTCCCAGTGAAACATTCATTGCCATAAGTGTTTGCTTGGGCATTTCCTCTGCATTGACGGATATGAATAAATCATAACTGCATGCTGACCGTGCCCAGAAGGGCGTCAATTCATGAAACTCTCATGTATGAGAAACACTTTTGTCTCTTGAAAGTTGAAACCATCTAATCAAGTATAATTTAATCTAATCTAATTGATAGCTACTTGCACATGCACATGAGCGTGAGGGCAACAGATCATAGGAGAGGAGAGGAACCGAACCTCCCATGTCATGAAGAGCGCCAGGAATCAAGTTACTCCATGAGCTGCTGCTGATGGACCTCCTCATAGGCATGTTCGCCCCAATCTGCTCGCCCGTCAACCGCCCCCAATCGCTCTGCCGTCCCTGTTGTTGATCTTCGGCCCTGGGTTCCAGTCCTTCCACTCAATCGCTATGTGGGTGTGGCCATCCATCTCGGCATGGAATCACTTGACCTGCATTTAGACAAGAGAGCTAGGCAACGTCATGCAAGGCGCATTTCGTGATAAACAAAATTTAGTAAAGGAGGAGTGATGTCTGTTTTGTTGAACATATATGCAGAAACACTATCAACGACACAAACAGAGAAAAAAGAGCCAACGGAGCACAAACACAAATGGTCCAGAAACAACACAATCTTTTCCAGCAGAAAGTTGATTCCAAAACTGAAAGCATGTCCATGCCCCCAGGACAAGTCGTATAATATCAAAAGGTTAGGTTGATGCAACCGGCATAGTCATCCACAAAGAAGTTGAATGCCAAAAAGGAACAGTATGCACCGTCTACAACTTTTTTTGTCGGAATACACCTTCTGTGACTAGTAAATATAACAAAACACATAGCTGCTCTCATTGAAACATTTAATCCCATACAAGAAGTGTTGGTTTGGGCATTTCGTCTGCATTGAAGAATATGAATAAAAAGCAACTGCATGTTGACTGTATCATCTATATGACCAACAATTTTGGGTCTTGAAACTATCTAATCTAACTGATAGTAGCTACAGTAGTTGATCGAATCACTGCGCATGGACATGAGCATGTGGGGGGAGAGAGCAGAGGCGACAAACCAAACTAGCTATGCCGTGAAGCACCAATGATTCAGACTTGTTGCTCCATGAACCTCCTCCTAGACCTGTTTGCCTCAATCTGCTCGCCCATCGACCACCCCCAATCGCTCGTCACAGCCGTCCCTGTGGTTGTGGAGTGAGAAGGAGCCGAGTGTGTCACGAGGAAACCAATGGGGGAGACGAGAAACGGAAACCTTGTGGGCCAAAGACAGGACGTGTTATAGAACTTAGTGTGGCCACTCCAAGTGCATGTAGTCCCTACAAACATTATTGTTACAGAAATTAATGTGACTATTCCAAGTGCATCTAGTCCCTTCAAACATTAACTATGTATAGAAGGTGTTCTACTTCGTTTCCAGCATTTAAAAAAACATTTCAAGGCAAAAACTGCATGACACCAGAACTCCTTATTATCGACTAATCAAATAAAATTACAATGGAATCACAGGAAGAGACGGCCCACATGGAGTACATCGTCATTTTATATTATATGGAGCCAAATCGCATTTATGCCTTATTTGCAAGACTACATTGAGAATTTGTGCAATTTCCTTCATGATTCTTTCTATTTAAAAAGCAAAGAATACATGTCTGATAGCTATTTCACCAGTTGGCACAGAAACTCACATTAAGCCAATGGGACATGGCAAGTGTACAGAGTGTTGATCATACTTGACTGGGATATATAATTGCCATGGGTTAATTAATCCAAGTGCAAGGCCAATGAAATTGCAAGAAACATGGCAATGTGTAGTGAGTTAATGGTTTCCAATGCATCTTCATGTGTACACTGCAATAGTAATAATATATTCAGGAAAATGATCTAGTCTAATTGGTAGTAACTACAACAATTGATTAAATCTCTGGTCACCAATGGAGAGGAAATATAGGTCACAATTGGGCAGCAGACAAACAGTATGCACATTCTACAACATTTTATTATAGGAATCCACCTTCTGTGACTAGTAAATGTAACAAAAAGCATAGGTGCTCTGACTGAAACATTTGTTCCCATAAGAACTGTTAGTTTGGATATTCCCTCAGCATTGAGGAATATGAATAAACCATAACTACATGCTGACTGCCCACAAGGGCGTCGATTCCTGAATCAATCTAATATTATCAACACTTTTGTCTCTTAAACCATCTAATCAAGTACTCCCTCTGTACGGAAATACTTGTCGAAAAAATGGATGTATCTAGATGTATCTTAGTTCTAGTACATCCATTTTTATCCATTTTCTCCGACAAGTATTTCCGGGCGGAGGGAGTATCATCTAATCTAATTGATAGTAGATGCAGTGATTGATCGAATCCACATGAGCGCGAGGGGGAGAGAGCAGACCAGAGTTGAGGAAACAAACCAGCTATGCCGTGAAGCACCGGAGCGAGAACCAACAACAATGATTCGGAGAAAAGGAATCAAGATACTCCAGGAGATTCGGAGAAAAGGAACCAACAACAATGTTTCTTAATTATCCTCACATAAGTTGACGTGTCAAAGGCATTGCTGAGTGCTGAACTTTGTTGGAGATGGCAGATTCACTAACATGGTCACCGAAGTTTTGTAAGACAAGAGGAGAATGTCAAAATGGGTTTGGAGGAGAGATTGAGCTGGGGCAAGGCACGGTCCAGAGAGCACATCTTTAGACATGAGGTGAAAAACGAGCATACGTGTTTTGTCACCACTCGAGTGATTGCAACAGATGTATATATTTTTTATGAAAAGTGTTATTTCGTGGCAACACGGACACTGAAACAGTCTCAATAATAACAAAGAAAAGGAAGTTCTACGTGCGCAAAGCTTGTCTGGTCAATAATTTTACGGAATGCATTGTTTGCATTGAACAGCCTAGATGTGAAACGAAAGGCTAACTTCTTTGTGCCAAAACTGCCACAAATTTAATTTCTCACAGATTCATTCGTGGAGGTCCATTTCTTCTAGAGAAAACACAAAGCTTGTACCCCCGATGCATCGAAGATAGGAAATAATAAAGTTACAAGCCTAAAAGTAGTAGAACATTACAACTGAAGTGAGAGTAGGAGTAAATCATGGTTACTCCAGTCTATATCGAGGCACTGGTCCTCCTAACTTGAAGGGTATCGCTAGCATCTCCCTCGGACTGAAAAATTCCTTTACATGTCCGTTCCATCCACACCTCACGCGGAAGAATTCCTCTTGCTGGCCCTCCTTCCCACACCCAAGCTCCACATCGCTTGGATGCAAAATCTTGGATTCATCTGGACACAATGTGCAACTGCTTCTAGAGCGGCAAAACGGTTTTTCTGGAGAGGGAGGGGAGGGGGGGTTGTGATCAGCTAGGATCAACCGAGTTGTGTAACATGAACATTAATAGAACCACACATATCTGCGTACCTAAGATGGTGCATGTTTCGATGATTATTGTGCTGGAACACCGGTCATAGCGTAGCTCGGCGAAGAAGCTCTGCTCGTCGCTATCGTCCTTTAGGCAGGCCAAGAAGTTGAGGTGGTACCAGAGATCTTCCCTGAAGCCAACACAGGCTGCCTTCGCCTCGGTGGTGGGCTGATCAGGCACCACACACACACACACACACACACACACACACACACACACACACACACACACACACACACACACACACACACACACACACACACACACACACACACACACACACACACACACACACACACACACACACACACACACACACACACACACACACACACACACACACACACACACACACACACACACACACACACACACACACACACACACACACACACACACACACACACACACACACACACACACACACACACACACACACACACACACACACACACACACACACACACACACACACACACACACACACACACACACACACACACACACACACACACACACACACACACACACACACACACACACACACACACACACACACACACACACACACACACACACACACACACACACACACACACACACACACACACACACACACACACACACACACACACACACACACACACACACACACACACACACACACACACACACACACACACACACACACACACACACACACACACACACACACACACACACACACACACACACACACACACACACACACACACACACACACACACACACACACACACACACACACACACACACACACACACACACACACACACACACACACACACACACACACACACACACACACACACACACACACACACACACACACACACACACACACACACACACACACACACACACACACACACACACACACACACACACACACACACACACACACACACACACACACACACACACACACACACACACACACACACACACACACACACACACACACACACACACACACACACACACACACACACACACACATTATTACAAGCATAACCAAGTAAAACAGGACATATATGCGCTGCAAGAATCGAGATGGATGAAACACTAGCCGGAATTGTACCGGGTGGCTGGAGTTGTAATGTCGGAGGGCCCAGCGCGCGAGATGGCGAATGTGGTAGGCGTCGAATTCTCTGTCATCAAACAGAAAAATCAGGGATCGTTTTGTTGATTCAGCACAACCAGGCGGACGAGAGACGGCGCGGCGGTGTAGGCGGAGAGGGGGTTACAGCAGGGGAGCCGCCTGCATGCGGATGCGGGGGAGAAGGCCACGGACGCCGCCATCGCTGCTGCTCTAGCCCCGACGCCACCACACGCACCTGTGTGCTGCTGAGGCTGGTTGGGTCTCAAAAAAAAGACATTGGTGTTTTAGCCTTTGCTTCCGACCGATGCTTTCCTTTTCGCGCGGTTTTATCCGCCGGGGCTGCGGGGCGGGTGTCTGCGACCGCGTGAAGCCTGTGGAGGAGCGGAGTCGGCAGCTTCCTGCGTGCCGGCCCGCGGTGGTCTCATTTCATCCGGGCAAAATGATTCCCGATGGACGATTTTGTGGTGGAGGTGCGTGTTGAACTCGGGCCAAACCTCTATTCCTCATTAGGGTGGGCCACTGCACCACGAGGTCCACGACAGGGTATCCAGGATACGTACGTGGAGAGATGGAGCCCGGTGGAGATTCCACGCCTCCGGTGCCTGCTTCTGTGGCCATTCTCTTCTCCGTCTCATAAATTGATTTTCCCCGTGTTGGAAAACCTACATGACATGTTTCCGTCTTTTTTGTGTGGCCAATATGTTGTATCACCAGCCAGCGGTTCTTGACCGGTCTCAGATGAGCGCACTTTGGCCGGTACACGAATGCGCATCATGGATTTCTCCACATTTTTTGACAACTATGGCAGACCTACCTAGTGGACAATGGTTCCATGGAGTTGGCTGCCTGTTGCTTGCTTGTACACCCAGCTGACAACACATATTTGTTACTTACTTACTTTTTCTTTTCTTTGAGAAAGGACTGAAACCCATGTTCTCTACCTCGACCCATGCACACAGCCCTAGATTAATTATTATTGCAACATTTTACAAGAATCAATAAATGTCCTGGTGTGTTTTGTTGATGTTGGGGATATGGTCGTCATGTTTATTTGGCGAATTTGGCAACTCCGTTCAGACTTGGTGCATGGCAAGGAAGTACGTTCCCCTGAAGCGTCAGACTAAATTTCTTGACAGTTATATAAAATCAACCAACGAAGCGAGGAGGTACATTACTGATGAAAGTATAAAAGGGAAGATGCCTATGGATGTTGCCCATGTTATACCTGAGGCGAAGTGCTCTGTACCGGCCCTGTCGTGACCACCTCCACCGCCGGACCGAGTGGCGTTGTCCGTGGACGGGTCCTTCTTGGCTATCGGTGGTACGGCAACGACTGTTATGATTCTTAGGAGACATGATGGGAGTGTGATCTTTGCAATTTACATATTTTTGTTCAGTTGTAATGATGCGCTCGACGTAGAGATTCACACACTGATGCAGGGCATAGTGCTGGCCATTAAATACTCAGATGCTCCGATCATTATACAATCTGATTTCTCCGAGGCATTGACATCCTTATCTGGTGATGGTCTATTACGCTCAGCATATGGACATATTTTTTACATTACCTCAATTGAAACACACATTTTAACTAGTTCATTTCGTAATTTGGTTTTTTTAAACTGAGAAGGGCCCCGAAGGACCCATATTTTATTGGATATAACCAGATACAACACAACTTTTACATGGACCCAAACAAAGGTAGAAATTACATCCAAGTCCAAAGACTTTGCAAGAAGGACCCCAGATCAAAAAGTGAGATTGCAATTTGGTCCCTAATCGAAGTTCCAGCAGGGGATACTCGCTACCGTCGCGGACATGGCCACTTGGAGCAACGAGCTCGCCGCTACTCCTTCTTCAGTGGCCAGCCAGAGGAAGGAAGAGCAGCCAACTTGCCGTCTTCGCACTGGATCCCTTTCGGCTCGTTGGCTGGGAGGAATATGGTATTGGTTGCCATTCAGCCAGAAGAGTTGGTGACGGAGCGATAGGAACCGCCAGCCAATCACCGGAATCCAGTAGGCGCCATTGCTCCTACTCAAGCACCACCGAGGATTTACTCCAGGAACAAATAACCTGTTCAGCTTGATGAAGATGGGGCTTCTCCCCTTCTGCAGCTTTCCTCCCACCACCACGGTGATACGGGAAGAATAGAAAGTGAAGAATCATCTCCAGATCTAGGAAGATTCAAAGCTCCGAGATTTAGGTAACACATTAACATCATACATAGCATAATTAAACATTACATTACCTGCTACATTAATACTACATCAACATGGAACTAGGTTAAGCATTGACATAAAACATATAAAAAGTACATGATAGATAGCTCTACTCATCGTCCCCTAAAATAAGAACATCATGAGTGCCATGGCTCCCTCAAATAGAACAACTACGAATGATCTAGGGAGTATGAACCAAATCATTACAACAACTAGGAGTGCACAGGCGAAGCTTCTTAAATTCCCTTCTCTAGTCTTGCATCTTATTGATTTGGGCTTGCATCTCGTTGACTTGGAGTTGCTTCTCGTTGATTTAAATTTGCTTCTCGCGTGCATCTATCAACGCATCATCTGTAGGAAATATGTTGCAGAGGCAATAATAAATGTTATTATTTATTTCCATGTTCGTAATTATGTTTATATTCCGAGATATGCATGTGTGGAATTATAAACTGTAAAATAGATTCCTAGTCTAGCCTCTAAGACTAGCTCAACTATTGCATGATGGTTCTGTTTTCCTAATCATGGGAATAACTATGCCAACACCTTTGAGGATGCAATGTTAGAAGAACACTTTTGTTGAACCAGCCCAATTGTTGTTATGCTATGGGTTGAATTTGTCACAAGTTAATGGTTTATAACATAGAGGAAGTTAAGCGTTTGCATGGTTCCTTAGATCATGAGAGTATCGAGTTCCTTCGTACTTACTTCGTGAACTTTGGGGTTTGTTAAACGCCATCCATAACAGGGTGGCTATTACGGCGACTTACGGAATCACAAAAGAGTATGACAAGGGACTTGACACTAGTAGAAAAATGACCTTACGTTCACCTCATTAGTCCATGTTCAATTACGAACCGGCACTAATGTGCCCATTAGTGCTGATTCCAACGGCTAGGCGGGCGGCACTCATTAGTCCCGGTTCGTGTTAAACCTCTAGTACCAGTTCGTGCCACGTACCGGGACTAAAACAGTGCAAACTACCACTACATTATAAACAATCTAGGAATGTGGGATGAACAAAGTAAGCATGCACTCTTGTTCATCCCCAAAACAATGGATTATCATCGAATCTGATCGAGTCTAGTAGCATCCTGTCGAATCGAATCAAATCAGGTCAAATGTACAGGCCACAATCTAATCTAGCACACTATGAACTACCCTAAGAACCCTCACTAAGAAGAAGAGGGGGATTGGAGAGCATACAGTGGGGGTTGCCCGTGTAGCGTACGCCGGCCGTGGAGAAAACCCTGGCGGGAAGAGGGGTGCCGCCGCCGCCGATGAAGAGGACCCGGCATTCCCAGGGCCGCGGCCGTGCACCTCGGCCCGCGCTGGCTCGAAGATGACGCTAAGCCACTATACAAAATCATCCTTCTTCATATTCTTTGTCCTTGTTTCTTATATATATTGTGCATTGATGCGAAGCCTGGTTATTGAATTAGGTGACTGGTGCTCGGGTTTCGATGTTCGAACATGTGTATATGTCAATTATATGTGATATATCATATATGATGCCTAATTTTATACTTATTTTTTCAATTTGTCATTATGTCAGCAAAACACTAAATAGGGCTTAGCTTCGCTACAGCTTTTCATAGCTTCTAACCGAACTGCCGCTAAATAACATAACCCACTATTTAAAATATTGGTTGTACCCTGATGAGCAGGACGAAGAGTTCGACGCATTCTTGACAACCAAGCCAGTGGATGTTGTGCGGATGAGGTACGATCGACTAAGAGCATCTCCACTCGCGCCCCTAACATGCCCCCAGAGCCAGTTTTTTCATGCGGCGCGAAAAAACCACCCGATCGCGCCCTAGTACACTAAAATCCGCCGGCTCGGCCCATATTTTGGCCCGGCGATCCCAGGCGAACCAAGCGCCTGGGGCGCTTTGGGGCTCCAGCTGAAGGAAAATCACGCTGGGCCATCAACATCATGCGAAAAGCATCTTTCACTTACAGATTCCCCGCACCAGCGCAAGACGCTTCTTCCGCCGTCCTGCCAATCCGGTGCTTCCTACCAACCTACCACCCCACCGTCGCTAGAAAGGTCGTCCCCCCGCGGAAAAGAGAGGGTTCGCCGCGGCAGCCTCCACCCCGCTCCTGGGCGAGCTTTCCGGCGCTTCGGCCACACAGGTCGGGGAAACCCTAGGACTTGGTCTTCCAGATCGGACGATGGCGGCACTGCGGTGTCGTTTCTCTCTTGGGAGTATCGTTTTGGTGCAGTGCTGGAGGACAGAGGCAGGAGGTAGAGCAGCTTCGTCTTGCACGGAGCTCTGGTGGAGATGTCAAGTAATGCCTGACTGATAGGTGCTAAGTTGTGTCATGCCTATTCGGCAGGTGCTACGCACGACAAATCTTCCAGATACTTCAAGCTGTGTGGGTTGGTGGTACTTGGCGGCATGGTGCGGCGATGTACCAGCGGTAACCCCGACGTGTTCAGTAGTTTGCACGCTGGGAGGTGGTGCCGTTGGGCGCCGTGGTGGCGTCGATGCATGGATGGACTGGCAAGGATGATGCGGATCTCTTTCCTGAAGATGGGTCACCGGTTCGAGGATGATGGCGGCCTCTAAAACGTGTGCATTTGGTGTACGCTTTAGATTTGCTGCACCGGTTGTAGGTTCCGATACGTTACGTGGATGGATCGGCAACGACACCGATTTTAGATATGGGGAGTGAGAGCACTTCACATTATCGAGTTTGTAGGTCTGAGTGGTGGCTTCGGGTGGCTTGATGCATGTTCTTGTGAGACCTTTGTTGAATAATTAATAAAGATGGATGTATGCATCGATTGATGCAGAGGCTTGGGGTTTTAACCTCCTTTTCCAAAAAAATTAAAAAATCTCTACTTTTCAACTTGTTCAGAGAAATGTGTCTGCTATGGAAATGTTGGTTAAGACTTATGTTCTACAGTTCTATAATACTCCCATCGCGCTTCCTTTGTTCAGGCATATGTCCATCAAATGCAATTTAGGAAAGACAGATCTGCCAATGTCTAAGACTTCTCATGTTTTGCTCCTTGCCTTCTTTTTGCATGCTTGCATAGTTTCTTCAAGCATTCCTTGGTACCACCAAAAGAGACTCAAAATCATGGTTGCTGCACAACTCAAATTTTCATCGGGAGTTGATCTCTTTGAGACCATTTATTTTCTGTTTGTTTGGCCAGCACAATTTGTTTGCAATAGATGCAAGGTTTTTTACACACGCAGCACTGGTAACTAACTGTACATACAATTTATACAATCTCAAAGCAAGCCGGAGCAGCTTCTGTTGTTCCAATCTATAAAACAACAAAACATGAAGTATGTGCTATCTGGAGTTGTCCTGAAAAGATATAATTCCAGCTGTCAGTACGATGACAGAGATGACAAGGCTGAACTTATTTCTACATATATTTAGCAGTTCCGATTCAATATACCCGCGTATCTGTTGTGGAGGAATCCTCTAAGATCCTTGCTTCAGATTTCTCGTTCGAGTAACTACCAAACAAGAAGACACAGTTTAGTAATCTTGCATGCATAATGAAGTTTGTTAGCATGAGTAATTTTGTGAAATCAAATATGAAAGCACGATCAGGCTTACGTTGACAAGATGGTGACCCAGATTATCTCGACACAGTCGACCCAGAGAAGTCTATGTTCGACAGGAACCACACCATATGTAATTAAGTGTGCGAATGGCCACAGCTTCCATCCAGCCTGCAATTACAATTTAGATAGATCAACACTTTCAGCTTTGTAACAATGAGTAGCAAGATAAATAAAATGGGCAAAAGGTAATATACAATACTCTTATGTTGCGGTACAACTAATCTTATCAATCACATTGCACTTTGTTTCCATTTTCACTCATCCACATCCCCAAATTCTTTCACAATGGTGTATCAGATCAGATTTTTATGTATCTGCACCTTATTTAGTTAATTTACACCCGCTAACACACACCTGTAGTTTCTAGTGTACCTAACCAAAAGGCCTGAAGAAAATCCTACGTGTCAATAAATGAAGAATGAAGAGGCAAAATGCATCTCGCCGCTGTATTAATTCGCTCTACGCTGTACATTTTCTAACCGAATAACCGGTAGTATACCATGAACCTAACATACAGTCCCAGTGTCCAAAGATACTTAGTTTGGCATGCACAACCACATAGGCATAAATAATTCACAATTCAAAAGATGGCTGATGCTTACAGTAAGCATGGGGAAGAAGGTGGACTTGAGCTCGCTGAATATGGTGGACGGAGATTCCCACCGAAGGAATCCCAAGGCGACGAAGTAGATGGTGTTCCACAGCCCAGACCAAGCCGTCTGATCAAATGCAGCCTTGACAGGTACAGCCCACCAATCCTTGCACGGAAACACCGACTGATGCAAGAAAGTGGATGCATTCATGGTGTCAGTTACCTCATCAACATCACATAAACTTGTACGGGTGAGCTAAGTATGTATGACCACAATGGGGAATACCTCGCAGAGATTGTAGTAGTAGTGCGAAAGGGATCCCTGAAGGGCGAACCCTATGAGGCCAGACCGGAACATGCGAGCACGGTCAAACTCGAAGATGGGCTTCCCTTCGCAACACTGTAATAAGCAAGCAGGGGCAACACGAACAACAAGAACATAATTAGCTATTGCAGCAGCAGAAAGGGGATGTAAAACAGTGAGTCAGCGAGTGGGAATTGGACTGGCACGCACCTGGGCTATCCAGTCGCCGAGGGAATAGACGACGCCACTGATCATCATCTTAACAAGAAGCGGATTGGCCTTGAGGGCCTCCTCGTACGCCGACCAGTTGTGCTGTGGCATGTACCGCAGGATCTCCAAGATAGTCCACCCCTGCACCAAATCCAATCCAAGCAAGAAAACAAATGTTAATCATCACGAACGAACCCCCAAAATCGAGATTATGGCTAGTTATTAGCAGAAAAGAAGAGGCAGTTTTGGCTGGTATCAATCGAGGAGGTCCTTACATGCCAGTAGTCCTGGTCGACGGTGAGGAGCTTGGTGAGCGCGAAGGTGATGGCGCCGAGCACGATGGCCGCGTTGATGCCGCGGTCGAGCATCGCGTGGCCGCCGCCGCCTCCGCTGACGCCAGGGGCGCCCTGGAAGGCGAGGCCCTCCGGCAGCTCCTCGAGCAGCCCCGCCGGCACCAGCCCGTCCAGCTCGCCGGCCGGCTCCGCCGAGGCACAGGCGCGGCGGAGGCGCCTGGAGGATCCCGCCAGGCGGACGAGAGACGGCGCGGCGGTGTAGGCGGAGAGGGGGTTGCAGGGGAGCCGCCTACATGCGGGGGAGAAGGCCACGGACGCCGCCATCGCTGCTGCTCTAGCCCCGACGCCACCACACGCACGCGCGCGCGCGCTGAGGCTGGTTGGGTCTCAAAAAAAAGGCATTGGTGTTTTAGCCTTTGCTTCCGACGGATGCTTTTCTTTTCGCGCGGTTTTATCCGCCGGGGCTGCGGGGCGGGTGTCTGCGACCGCGTGAAGCCTGTGGAGGAGCGGAGTCGGCAGCTTCCTGCGTGCCGGCCCGCGGTAGGCAAAATGATTCCCGATGGACGATTTTGTGGTGCAGGTGCGTGTTGAACTCGGCCAAACCACGAGGTCCACGACAGGGTATCCAGGATACGTACGTGGAGAGATGCAGCCCGGTGGAGATTCCACGCCTCCGGTGCCTGCTTCTGTGGCCATTCTCTTCTCCGTCTCATAAATTGATTTTCCCCGTGTTGGAAAACCTACATGACATGTTTCCGTCTTTTTTGTGTGGCCAATATGTTGTGGTCTAAGCGGCGCATCACCAGCCAGCGGTTCTTGACCGGTCTCAGATGAGCGCACTTTGGCCGGTACACGAATGCGCATCATGGATTTCTCCACACTTTTTGACAACTATGGCAGACCTACCTAGTGGACAATGGTTCCATGGAGTTGGCGCCTGTTGCTTGCTTGTACACCGAGCTGACAACACATATTTGTTACTTACTTACTTTTTCTTTTCTTTGAGAAAGGACTGAAACCCGTGTTCTCTACCTCGACCGATGCACACAGCCCTTGATTAATTATTATTGCAACATTCTACAACAATCCATAAATGTCCTGGTGTGTTTTGATGATGTTCGGGATTTTTTATTTTTTTTGATAAAAGAGAGTGCCCTCTCCAATTTCCATTAATAGAAATCATCCAGTCTTACAACTAAGAGTGATGTTCGAGATATGGTCGTCATGTATGTTTATTTGGCGAATTTGGCAACTCCGTTCAGACTTGGTGCATGGCAAGGAAGCACGTCCTCCTGACTTTCTTGACAGTTATATAAAATCGACCAACCAAGCGAGGAGGTACACTACTGATGAAATCATAAAAGGGAAGATGCCTATGGATGTTGCCCACGTTATACCTGAGGCGAAGTGCTCTGTACCGGCCCTGTCGTGGCCACCTCCACCACCGGACCGAGTGGCGTTGTCTGTGGACGGGTCCTTCTTCACTACTAGGAAAAAGCCTAGCAGTAGCACGGGTCTAATGCCTATCAATAGCGCGGGGAGCGGCACTACTGATACAACGCTACAGCTAACGTTTAGCAGTAGCGTGGCTTGACACACGCTACTGCTATACCTACTTAGCAGTAGCGCTTCCCTTACCAGCGCTACTCATCACCAGAATTTACGCTATTGCCAACGGCCTCATCTACGCCGACGGGCGCTGTCTGCATAAATGGACATATCCTGAGGGCCTAGGTCAGGCCGTAGGCGTAGAAAAGCCGTCGGCATATGTCCATGTATGTCGACGGGGGACGTCGGCATATTACGGCTGTCGGGACCGCTCGCGGTACGCCTACGGGGGCCGTCGGCATATCAAGGGCTATCGGCATAGCCCGGGCCCGGCTACCCGGTCAGCGGCGACCGTTTGATGGCGTCGGACCTACGCCGACGGGTGCTAATGGCGGCCGTCGGCATAGATTTGCTGACATCACCGATCTGCGCCGTCTCCACGTCACCGATCCGAGGCGAAAGGGGGTGCGTGGTGTGGCAGAGGTATGCCGAGGGCATAGCCGTCGGCGTAGGCCTAGCCCATGGCCTCTGCCACGTCATCAATCCGCGTGCTTCGCCACCTCATCGATCCAGGGCATCATCGCTCCGTGTGCGCAGCTATGCCGACTGCCGTCGGCATAGAATTTGTCCCAATTCTTCCATATTTTATTTATTATTTTCTTTTTTTCACAACATAAATGTGCCTTATCTAAACAAAATACATACCCCAATGGTATATCGATTGCCCACTCACGGACGTCGCTGCCGCCGTGTCACGGAGGGGGGAAACGATCGACACGGAGGGAATCTGGTTAGAGGGGGAATCATGCGCGTCGGGTCGAGCTGGAGCGAATCTAGTGGCTGGTTGGGTCCAGACCCTGTTCGGGGATGTTGCTATGGGCTGACCTATCGCAACCAGGTGGAAGAGTCCACTGGTCAAACCCCGTCTGGCGAAAGTAAAGGCTAGATCATCAGGTCAACTGGGCTAGGGTTTAGTCCGGTCTGGTGGCCTTCAGGGTGTAGCTATGCCACCGAAACATCGCACGGGTCCTGATGCATGTGTGAAAGTGATGTGGCATGCGTAGACGCCCGTCTTGGGGCTCCATGGTTAGGCCCCCACCCCTCCACGGACGGCAATGCCGCCGTCACTTGGAGGGGGGAATCGTGCGGGTACGGTAGAACCGGTGGGAATCTAGTGGTGGGTTGGGTCCAGACCGTGTGCGGGGATGTTCCTATGGGCTGACCTATCACAACCAGGTGGAAGAGTTCATTGGTCGAAGCATCATTTTATTTTATTTTTACATGGAGCGTCATTTTCTTCAACTGGGATTCGGGGTTGATACGTCTCCAACGTATCTATAATCTTGATTGTTCCATGCTATTACATTATCCATCTTGGATGTTTTATATGCATTTATATGCTATTTTATATGATTTTTGGGACTAACCTATTAACCTAGGGCCCAGTGCCAGTTTTTGTTTTTTCTTGTTTTTGAGATATACAGAAAACGAGTACCAAACGGATTCCAATTGATCTGAAAATTTACGGAGATTATTTTTGGACCAGAAGAAGCCCACGGAGCATCGAAGATGGACCAGAAGAGTCCCGAGGCCACCACGAGGGTGGAGGGCGCGCCCCCTACCTCATGGCTGCCTCGTGGACCCTCCACACTTGTTCCCGACGCCAACACCTCTTATATATACCCAAACTTCCAGAACAAAACGAAGATCGGGAGTTCCGCCGCCGCAATCTGCTGTAGCCAGCAAAAACCAATCGGGACCCTGTTCTGGCACCCTGCCGGATGGGGAATCCACCACTGGTGGCCATCTTCATCATCCCGGCGCTCTTCATGACGAGGGAGTAGTTCACCCTCGGGGCTGAGGGTATGTACCAGTAGCTATGTGTTTGATCTCTCTCTCTCTCTCTCTCTCGTGTTCTTGATATGGCACGATCTTGATGTACCGTGAGCTTTGCTATTATAGTCGGATCTTATGATTCTTCTCCTCCTCTACCTTCTTGTAATGGATTGAGTTTTCCCTTTGAAGTTATCTTATCGGATTGATGAATGTCTTGCATGTGCTTATCTGTGGTGATAATGGGTTATTCACGTGATCCACTTGATGTATGTTTTGGTGATCAACTTGCGGGTTATGTGACCTTGTGAACTTATGCATAGGGGTTGGCACACGTTTTCGTCTTGACTATCTGGTAGAAACTTTGGGGCACTCTTTGAAGTTCTTTGTGTTGGTTTGAATAGATGAATCTGAGATTGTGTGATGCATATCGTATAATCAAACCTGCGGATACTTGTGGTGACATTGGAGTATCTAGGTGACATTAGGGTTTCGGTTGATGTGTGTCTTAAGGTGTTATTTTACTACAAACTCTAGGGTTGTTTGTGACACTTATAGGAATAGCCCAATGGATTGATTGGAAAGAATAACTTTGAGGTGGTTTCGTACCCTACAATAATCTCTTCGTTTGTTCTCCGCTATTACTGACTTTGGAGTGACTCTTTCTTGCACATTGAGAGATTGTTATATGATCTAATTCTGTTACCATTTTCAGGAGAACTAGCACTAGTGAAAGTATGAACCCTAGGCCTTGTTATGAAGCATTGCAATGCCGTTTTCGCTCACTTTTATCACTTGCTACTTGTTGTTTTTATATTTTCAGATTACAAAAACCTATATCTACCATCCATATTGCACTTGTATCACCATCTCTTCGCCGAACTAGTGCACCTACACAATTTGCCATTGTATTGGGTGTGTTGGGGACACAAGAGACTCTTTGTTATTTGGTTGCACAGTTGTTTCAGAGAGACCATCTTCATCCTACGCCTCCCACGGATTGATAAACCTTAGGTCATCCACTTGAGGGAAATTTGCTACTGTCCTAGAAAACTCTGCACTTGGAGGCCTAACAACGTCTACAAGGAATAAGCTGTGTAGTAGACATCAAGGGTGGCCTTCGGGGTGTAGCTATGGCACCGAAACATCGGATGCGTCCTCATGCATGTGTGAAAGTGTCGTGGCATGCGTAGATGCCCTTCTTGGGCTCTTGGGTGTGGCCCACCTCCATGGACGGTTGTGTCGTCGTCACTTGGAGGGGGAAATCATGTGCGTTGGGTCCAGCCAGAGCGAATCTAGTGGCTGGTTAGGTCCAGACCCTATTCGGGGATGTTGCTATGTGCCGACCTATCGCTACACGGTGGAAGAGTCCATTGGTCAAAGCCCGTCCGGCGATATTCAAAGGGCTAGGTCTCCTGGTTAACTGGGATTCGGGGTGGCCTTCGGGGTGTAGCTTCATGCGTCTCCAACGTATCTATAATTTTTCATTATTCCATGATGTTATATTATCATTCTTGGATGTTTTACAATCATTTTATAGTCATTTCATATCATTTTTTGGTACTAACCTATTGACATAGTGCCAAGTGCCACTTGCTGTTTTCTGCATTTTTTTACATCGCAGGAAATCAATATCAGACGGAGTTCAAATGCCACGCAACTTTATGATGATTTTTTATGGACCAAAAGGAAGAAGTTGGGCCCTGGTTGCACCTGGGGGGAGTCCCGAGGATGGGACAACCCACGAGGGCGCGCCAGGAGGCCCAGGTGCGCCTTGGTGTGTTGTGCCCACCTCAGGTGCCCTCGTACCGCCTCTTTGCTCTATAAATACCTCAATATTCCAGAAACCCTAGGGGAGTCGACAAAATATTCATCCAGTCGCCGCAGAGTCCAGAACCACCAGATCCAATCTAGACACCATCATGGAGGGGTTCACCACTTCCATTGGTGCCTCTCCGATGATGTGTGAGTAGTTCTTTGTAGACCTACGGTTCCGTATTTAGTAGCTAGATTACTCTCTCTCTCTCTCTCTTGATTATCAATATAATGGTATCTTGGAGATCCATATGATGTAAGTCTTTTGGCGGTGTGTTTGTTGGGATCCGATGAACTTTGAGTTTATGATCAGATCTATGTTTTTATCCATGAAAGTTATTTGAGTCTTCTTTGATCTCTTATATGCATGATTTCTTATAGCCTCGTATATCTTCTCTGATATTTGGGTTTTGTTTGGCCAACTTGATCTATTTATCTTGCAATGGGAAGAGGTGCTTTGTACTGGGTTCGATCTTACGGTGCTTGATCCCAGTGACAAAAAGGGAACCGACACGTATATATCGTTTACTAAGGATAACAAGATGAGATCTATATCTGCTGCAATAGATAAACGGATCTCGTCTACATCATGTCATCGTTCTTATTGCATTACTCTGTTTTCTCATGAACTTAATACACTAGATGCATGCTGGATAGCGGTCGATGTGTGGAGTAATAGTAGTAGATGCAGGTAGGAGTCGGTCTACTAATCTTGGACATGATGCCTATATAATGATCATTGTCTGGATATCGTCATGATTATTTGAAGTTCTATCAATTGCCCAACAGTAATTGTTTTCCCACCGTTTGCTATTTTTCTCGAGAGAAGCCACTGGTGAAACCTACGGCCCTCGGGTATCTTTTCATCATATTTGCCTTGCGATCTACTTTTTCCTTGCGTTTATTTTCAGATCTATTAAACCAAAAATACAAAAATACCTTGCTGCAATTTATTCTAATTTATTTTATTTGGCGTTTGATCTATCAATGTACTACAAATTTACATCACGTCCTTTGCCTATCTTGAGGCGCCATACCACGAAAGGGATCGACAATCCCTTTAACACATCGGGTTGCGAGGTGTTGTTCTTTGTGTGCAGGGGTTGTTTACATTGTGTTGCTTGGTTCTGCTACTGGTTCGATAACCTTGGTTTCATATCTGAGGGAAATACCTACCGCTGTTGTGCTGCATCATCCCTTCCTCTTTGGGGAAATACCGACGTAGCTTCAAGCGACATCAAAAGGAATGTCTGGCGCCGTTACCGGGGAGGATCTTCAACATCAACCAGGTTCCTAATCACAAATCTCATCTCCCTGCAATTTACATTATTTGCCATTTTGCTCTCGTTTACCTCTCCCCCACTTCACAAAAATTTGTCGTTTTCTTCGCCCCTCTTTTTTTGTTCGCCGTTCTCTTGCCGGATCTGTTTTTGAGTGCAATCTTGTTGTGTGGTCATCATGAGTCAAGAGAACACCAAACTATGTGACTTCTCAAATACCAACAACAATGGTTTTATTGGCACTCCGCTTGCTCCTCTCGCCACTAGTGCGGAGACTTGTGATATTAATACTTCTTTGCTGAATCTTGTTATGAAAGACCAATTTTCTGGTACTCCTAATGAGGATACCGCGTCCCATCTTAATACCTTCATGGAATTATGCTACATGGAAAAGAAAAAAGATGTGGACAATGATGTGGTCAAGATGAAATTATTTCCGTTTTCTTTGCGTGATTCTGCAAAAATTTGGTTCTCTTCTTTGCCTCGCAATAGTATCGATTCTTGGAATAAGTGCAAAGATGCTTTTATCACTAAGTATTTTCCTCCCGCAAAAATCATTTCCCTTAGATCTCAGATCATGAATTTCAAGCAACTTGAACATGAGCATGTTGCACAATCTTGGGAAAGGATGAAAATGATGCTAAGGAATTGCCCAACTCATGGGTTAAATCTTTGGATGATCATACAAAATTTTTATGCGGGGTTGAATTTTGTTTCTCGTAATCTTTCAGATTCCGCCGTGGGTGGTAATTTTATGTAAATTACCTTGGGTGAAGCCACAAAATTGCTTGATAATATTATGGCAAATTATTCACAATGGCATACCGAAAGGGTTCCTACTAGTAAAAAAGTTAATTCGGTTGAAGAAATTTCTTCTTTGAGTGAAAACGTTGATGCTCTTATGAAATTGGGTGCTAGTAAAAGTGCTCCTATTGATTTTAACGATATGCCTTTGTCTACTTTGATTGAGCAAAATAGTGATGACATAGATGTGAATTTTATTTCTCACAATAATTTCAAAAACAATGCTTATAGAGCTAAATTTAATCCTAGGCCTTTTCCTAGTAATTCCTCTAATAATTATGGTAATTCGTACGGAAACAAATCTTACAATAATAAGAGGAATACCTCTGATTTTGAGAAAAATATTAAATAATTTATCAACACACAAAAGGTTTTCAACACTTCCATAGATGAAAAGTTGAATCAGATTGATGATTTGTCTAGAAGTGTTGATAGAATTGCTCATGATGTGGATAATCTCAAGATGAAAATTTGTGTGCCTAAAGTAGATGAATCAATTAAAGCTCGTTTTGTTTCTATGGATGAAAGTAAGAAAAGAACCGCTATGCTTAGAGCTAAAAGAGAATTTTTAGAAACAGCGTTTTCTAGTGATTTCTTTCGCAAAAGTGATGAAGATCCTAAAATGATTGGTGTTCTTCTATTGATTCCTTGTTTAGTAAAATTAAGATTGATGAATAAGGGACCTGAGAAGAGTCAACTTTAGGTAGAAGGCCTCCCAATATTTCGGAAGGAGAAAATCTTGTTGAAAAAAATAATAAAAGTGGGTTTGAAGTGGTCAAGACTTTAACTAGTGATGTGCCCACTATTTTGGATACAAAGACTTTAATTATGATAGTTGCTCTTTGGTTGATTGTATTTCTTTGTTGCAGTCCATGATAAATTCACCCCATGCATATGAACAAAATAAAGCTTTTACTAAACATGTTGTTGATGCCATGATGAAAGCTTTTGAAGAAAAATTGGAATTAGAAGTTTCAGTTCCTAGAAAATTGCATGATGAATGGGAACCTACTATCAAAGCCAAGATCAAAAATTATGAGTGTTTTGCTTTATGTGACTTGGGTGCTAGTGTTTCTACAATTCTGAAATCTTTATGTGATGTGCTTGGTCTTACCGATATTGAAGAATGCTCTTTAAATATGCACTTAGCGGATTCTACTATTAAAAAACCTATGGGAAGGATTAATGATGTTCTTATTCTTGCAAATAGGAATTATGTGCCAATAGATTTTTATTGTTCTTGATATTGATTGCAATCCGTCTTGTCAAATTATTCTTGGTAGACCGTTTTTTGCGTACTATTGGTGCCGTGATTGATATGAAAGAAGGCAATATTAAATTTCAATTTCCACTAAGGAAGGGAATGGAATACTTCCCTAGAACAATAATTAGGCCACCATATGAATCAATCATGAGGGCATCTTATGGATCTAGAACCAAAGGTGACAAAACTTAAATCCTACGCATTATGCCTAGCTAGGGGCGTAAAACGATAGCGCTTGTTGGGAGGCAACCCAATGAATAAAATTTATTTTTTGCTTTTTGCTTTCTGTTCTTGAGTGTTAGCACAATTATGCTACTGTTATGATTGTGTTTTTTGTGTTTTAATTAGTGTTTGTGCCAAGCAATGCCTTTGGGAAGACTTGGGTGAAAGTTTATTTGATCTTGCTGAAAAACATAAACTTTTGCGCTCACGAGATGCGTTCTCATTTTTTACAGAAGAGTGCTCTTAAGTTGATTATTTTTCAGAGGATTAATAGACAAATTCCTCACGTCCACCAATTTATTTCATAATTTTTGGTGTTACAGAAGTATTCAAAATGTTCAGATTGCTACAGACTGTTCAGTTTTTGACAAATTCTGTTTTCTTTGCGTTTTAGTGCTTTCTTTGATGATTCTATGATTTTCTGTAATGAGTTTTTGCCATAGAAAAGTGGAATACAATAGATATAATGCAAAAACAAAATAAGAATAGGTTTGCTACAGTACTTATAGTAGTGGTTTGGTTTCTTATACTAACGGATCTCACGAAGGTTTTGTTTGAGTTTTGAATGATTAAAATTTTGAAGTTTTCGGTTATCTTGCGATGGATGTAGGAATAAGGATAAGAAAAAGGCTAAGCTTGGGGATGCCTGAGGCACCCCAAGATAATATTCAAAGAATTAGCAAGCAACTAAGCTTGGGGATGCCGCCGAGTGGCATCCCCGCTTTCTTCCAACGACCATCGGTATTTTACTTGAAACTATATTTTTATTCGTCACATGATATGAGTTTTGCTTGGAGCGTCTTCTATGATATGAGTCTTTGCTTGTTTTGCTTTGTGTTTTAAGTGTTGAATCCTTGCTGGACACACCCTTTTTAGAAAGCCAAAAATTATGCTATGCTTGCTCCTATGCTTCACTTAAATTTTTAGAGCCATGGACTTGCTCTACTACTTCACTTATATCTTTTTGAGCACGGTGTGCTTTGTTAGTTTTGAACAAATGCTCTCATGCTTCACTTAGATTTATTTGGGAGTTGGTAAATTTTGAAGAAATTCTTTCTTGCTTCACTTAGATTAATTTGAGAGAAAGAAAAAAATTATGCTCATGATCTTCACTTATATTTGTTTGAGCCTACCAAAAGCAACATATGAAAATAGTTCCAAAGTGATAGATATCCAAGGAGGATATAATAAAAACTTTCATGAAGATCATTGGACAAAATAAACTTGATTCTTAGTAATGGTTTTGAGATATGACGATATGATATGTGAGTCATGTTGATGAGTAATTGTGCTTTAGTAAGAACATTGATGTTAAAGTTTGTGATTCCCTATGCAAGCACGAAAGTCAATAGTTATGCAATGAAATGTATAGCCTACTTATGGTGCATTATTCGGTGTTACTTACACATAATGCTTGGGTACGAGATTTTTCGCTTTTTGGTTGGTCGCTTCTCAATCTTTTTGCTAGCCTTCATTTTCCACTAAGTATGATCAGTACTTGTGCATCCAAAACACTTTAAACCAGTTTTGCCATATGAGTCCACTATACCTACCTATATGCGGTATTTCTATGCCATTCTAAGCAAATTTGCATGTGCCAACTCTAACATTTGAAATAAATTTCTCTTTTGTGTGCTCTACTACTCGCGAGGAGGTAAAGGGTAGCCAATATTTTCCATGCTAGATGTGTTATTCTCACGATGAGTGTTTATTCACTTGTCATTGCACGAGAGTATGGCAAAGGTATTAGGGATGCCCAGTCCCGAAATAAAAAATGAATTTACCTTATGTTGTCAAATAATAAATTCCTTGGAAAGTGTTGGTATCGAAGGCACCCGTGGATATGGCTAGCCATGGAAAGTGAAAGTTATGGTGGAAAAGGGAATAAAATTATTTTATGTTTGGGAACCGCCTATGATGTATCTAGCATGGAAAGTGTTGGGATGCTCCAAGTCGTTTTCTTTGGTAGGAAAAGTATGCCTCTCAAAAATAATTTTATCTCTCAATTCAAGCCTTGAGCTCTGTCACCTCTACAAATCACTACTTCCCTCCGCGAAGGGCCTTTCTTTTACTTATGCAATTTTTATTTTGAATTTGAGTCCCCATCTTCTCTTATAAAGCACCAACTAAGGGGCACCATGATCGTATTTGAGCATTGGGTGTAGCTAATATTCGAGTGTGTTTCATGAATGGATCAATGATTGAGCATGATGGGCTAGGGATAACTTGCTTTAGGCATGGTTACTTGTTGGTATGCTTGAGTATTAAAGTCTTCATGTCAAAAGTAGACTATCGCTTTGAATCATATAAAAGTCCATATGTCCATGCTATAAAGAAAAGAATGTGATGAACATGTTAGGCAGCATTCCACATCAAAATTTCTGTTTTTATCATTTACCTACTCGAGGACGATCAGGAATTAAGCTTGGGGATGCTGATACGTCTCCAACGTATCTATAATTTTTTATTGTTCCATGCTGTTATATAATCATTATTGGATGTTTTACAATCATTTTATAGTCATTTTATATCATTTTTTGGTACTAACCTATTGACATAGTGCCAAGTGCTAGTTGCTGTTTTCTGCATGTTTTTTGCGTCGCAGGAAATCAATATCAGACGGAGGCCAAATGCCATGCAAGTTTACGATGATTTTTTATGGACCAAAAGGAAGAAGTTGGGCCCTGGTTGCACCTGGGGGGAGTCCCGAGGAGGGGACTGCTACGTCTTGAGCTTGCGTTGGTTTTCCTTGAAGAGGAAAGGGTGATGCAGCACAGTAGCGTAAGTATTTCCCTCAGTTTTTGAGAACCAAGGTATCAATCCAGTAGGAGGCTCCTCAAAAGTCCCACGCACCTACACAAACAAACAAGAACTCGCAGCCAACGCAATAAAGGGGTTGTCAATCCCTTCACGGCTACCTGCGAAAGTGAGATCTGATAGAGATAATATGATAAGATAATATTTTTGGTATTTTTGTGATATAGATTGGAAAAGTAAAAGATGCAAATAAAAGTAGATTGAAAGGTTATATGATAAAAGATAGACCCGGGGGCCATAGGTTTCACTAGTGGCCTCTCTCAATATAGCATAAGTGTTATATCATTTTATTATTGATCTACTGAAATTGGAATCAGTATTTTATCACGTTCTGGTGATTTTAAACAATTTTTTTCGTGAACAGAAAGTTTCTGGAATTTTCAGCAAGATCAAATAACTATCGTCCAAGAAGATCCTATAGGTTTAACTTGGGAAAAACACTAATTAAAACATAAAAACACATCTAAACAGAAGGTAGATGAAATATTTATTACTAAACAGAAGTAAAAACAAAAAACAAAAATAAAATTGGGTTGCCTCCCAACTAGCGCTATTGTTTAACGCCCCAAGCTAGGCATAAAAGCGAGGATAGATCTAAGTAGTGCCCTCATTGGCACTTAATTCTTCAATAGAGCACTTATAATCCTTAGGAGTTTATTTCTTTCTAGCAATGACTAAACTCCTAGGCAAGAAATCAAGAAATTCGTTTGTGGCAAAAGGTTCCTTTACGATAGAGAGACAACTGGGGTGAACACTTATTGATTTGAGGTCCGCATTTTCCTTACTAGAAGATTCACCCTTATTTTTAGGAACATAAATAAATTTGGTAGTTTTGGTAGGAGCAGTTGGAGTATTTTTTCACGGAGGAAAATGCAGAACCTAAATTAGTAATAATATCTTCAAGTTTACCAATTCTTAAAGAATCTAGATTTATTCTTTCGTTAACTATGGGTTCTTTCTCCTTAAAATTTTTCAAAGTAACTCCAACCCTAGACCCATATTGGGTAATTTGGTTGTTGATCTTTTTATCCAAATTTTCAATCAACTCAACAGTGGCAACTTTATTTTCAATAATTTCAAGCCTTTGCATCACATGTTCTAGAGTTAAAACAGTCCCATTAACCAAGAGATGAGGTGGACCAAACAAATCCAACATAGCATTATAAGCATCAAACGTATGACTATCCAAAAAATTCCCTCCAGTAATGGTATCAAGAATGCATCTATTCCAAGGAGTAATGTCTACATAAAAGTTGCGAAGAAGAACGGAAGTAGAAAGCTTCCTAGTAGATCTATTTTGAGCATTGCAAATTCTATGCCAAGCATCTTTTAGATTTTCTCCCTCCCTTTGCTTAAAATTAAGAACTTCATGTTTGGGAGTAATAACGAGGATAGGAGGACTAGCCATGACAACGAAGATAAACGATCTAACAAACGAGCAAACAAAAAGGCAAGCGAAAAAGAGAGGAGATTGGGAAAGAGAGGGCGAATAAAACGGCAAGGGTGAAGTGGGGGAGAGGAAAACGAGAGGCAAATGGTAAATAATGTAATGCGAGGGAGATGAGTTTGTGATGGGTACTTGGTATGTCTTGACTTGAGCGAAGACCTCCCCGACAACGGTGCCAGAAATCCTTCTTGCTACGTCTTGAGCTTGCGTTGGTTTTCCTTGAAGAGGAAAGGGTGATGCAGCACAGTAGCGTAAGTATTTCCCTCAGTTTTTGAGAACCAAGGTATCAATCCAGTAGGAGGCTACTCAAAATTCCCATGCACCTACACAAACAAACAAGAACTCGCAACAACCGCAATAAAGGGGTTGTCAATCCCTTCACGGCCACTTGCGAAAGTGAGATCTGATAGAGATAATATGATAGGATAATATTTTTGGTATTTTTGTGCTATAGATTGGAAAAGTAAAAGATGCAAATAAAAGTAGATTGAAAGGTTATATGATAAAAGATAGACCCGGGGACCATAGGTTTCACTAGTGGCTTCTCTCAAGATAGCATAAGTGTTACGGTGGGTGAACAAATTACTATCGAGCAATTGATAGAAAAGTGAATAATTATGAGATTATCTAGGCATGATCATGTATATAGGCATCACGTTCGTGACAAGTAGACCGAAAAGATTCTGCATCTACTACTATTACTCCACACATCGACCGCTATCCAGCATGCATCTAGAGTATTAAGTTCATAAAGAACAGAGTAATGCATTAAGAAAGATGACATGATGTAGAGGGATAAACTCATGCAATATGATATAAATCCCATCTTTTTATCCTCGATGGCAACAATACAATACGTGCCTTGCTGCCCCTGCTGTCACTGGGAAATGACACCGCAAGATTGAACCCAAAGCTAAGCACTTCTCCCATTGCAAGAAAGATCAATCTAGTAGGCCAAACCAAACTGATTATTCGAAGGGACTTGCAAAGATAACTTAATCACACATAAAAGAATTCAGAGGAGATTCAAATATTTCTCATAGATAAACTTGATCATAAACCCACAATTCATCGGATCTCGACAAACACACCGCAAATAGAGTTACATCAAATAGATCTCCAAGAAGATCGAGGAGAACTTTGTATTGAGATTCAAAGAGAGAGAAGAAGCCATCTAGCTAATAACTATGGACCCGAAGGTCTTTGGTAAACTACTCACAACTCATAGGAAGGGCTATGGTGTTGATGTAGAAGCCCTCCGTGATCGATTCCCCCTCCGGCGGAGCGTCGGCGAGGGCTCCAAGATGGGATCTCGCGGATACAGAAGGTTACGGCGGTGGAAATAGTTTTTCGTGGTCGTTTCTGATGTTTTCGGGGTACATGGGTATATATAGGAGGAAGAAGTAGGTCGGTGGCGCTCGAGGGGCCCACGAGACAGGGCGCGCCCTCCACCCTCGTGGCCGCCTAGTTTGTTTCTTGACTTCCACTCCAAGTCCTCTGGATCACGTTTGTTCCAAAAAGATCGCTCCCGAAGGTTTCATTCCGTTTGGACTCCGTTTGATATTCCTTTTCTTCGAAACACTGAAATAGGCAAAAAAAACAGTAATTTGGGCTGGGCCTCCGGTTAGTAGGTTAGTCCCAAAAATGATATAAAAGTGTAAAGTAAAGCCCGTAAACATGCAAAACAGGTAATATAATAGCATGGAACAATCAAAAATTATAGATACGTTAGAGACGTATCAGGGACAACCCACCAAGGCGCCTCTCTGCTCTATAAATACCCCAATATTCCAGAAACCCTAGGGGAGTCGAAGAAATATTCATCTAGCCGCCGCACAGTCCAGAACCACCAGATCTAATCTAGACACCATCACGGAGGGGTTCACCACTTCCATTGGTGCCTCTCCGATGATGCGCGAGTAGTTCTTTGTAGACCTACGGGTCCGTAGTTAGTAGCTAGATGGCTTCCTCTCTCTCTCGCTCTCTCTCTCTCTCTCTCTTGATTATCAATACAATGGTCTCTTGGAGATCCATATGATGTAAGTCTTTTGGCGGTGTGTTTGTTGGGATCCGATGAACTTTGAGTTTATGATCAGATCTATATTTTTATCCATGAAAGTTATTTGAGTCTTCTTTGATCTCTTATATGCATGATTGCTTATAGCCTCGTATATCTTCTCCAATATTTGGGTTTTGTTTGGCCACCTTTATCTATTTATCTTGCAATGGGAAGAGGTGCTTTGTGGTGGGTTCGATCTTACGGTGCTTGATCCCAGTGACTGAAAGGGAACTAACACGTATGTATCGTTGCTACTAAGGATAACAAGATGAGACGATATCTTCCACAATAGATAAACGGATCTCGTCTACATCATGTCATCGTTCTTATTGCATTACTCCGTTTTCTCATGAACTTAATACACTAGATGCATGCTGGATAGCGGTCGATCTGTGGAGTAATAGTAGTAGATGCAGGCAGGAGTCGGTCTACTAATCTTGGATGTGATGCCTATATAATGATCATTGCCTGGATATCGTCATGATTATTTGAAGTTCTATCAATTCCCCAACAGTAATTGTTCTCCCACTGTTTTCTACTTTTCTCGAGAGAAGCCACTAGTGAAACCTACGGCCCCCGGGTCTATTTTCATCATATTTGCCTTGCGATCTACTTTTTCCTTGCTTTTATTTTCAGATCTATTAAACCAAAAATACAAAAATACCTTGCGGCAATTTATTCTTATTTATTTTATTTGGCGCTCGATCTACCAATCTACTACAAATTTACCTCACGTGCTTTGCCTCTCTTGAGGCGCCATACCCCGAAAGGGATTGACAACCCCTTTAACACGTCGGGTTGCGAGGTGTTGTTCTTTGTGTGCAAGGGCTGTTTGCGTTGTGTTGCTTGGTTCTCCTACTGGTTCGATAACCTTGGTTTCATATCCGAGGGAAATACCTACCGCCGCTGTGCTGCATCATCCTTTCCTCTTTGGGGAAATACCGCCGTAGCTTCAAGCGACACCATAGCTATGGCACCGAAACATCGCACGGGCCCTCATGCATGTGTGAAAGTGTTGTGGCATGAGTAGATGCCCTTCCTGGGCTCCTGGGTGTGCCCCCATCCATGGACGGCAGTGCCATTGTCGCTTGGAGGGGGGAATCATGCGCATCGGGTCGAGCGAGCGAATCTAGTGGCTGGTTTGGTCTAGACCATGTTCGGGGATGTTGCTATGGGCTGACCTATCGCAACCAGGTGGAAGAGTCCACTGGTCAAAGCCCGTCCGAGGAAAGTCAATAGGCTAGCTCATCTTTTTTGAATATAAACTGTAGGGTAAAACCCCACTACAAATTTTATTAATAATTAAAGAACAAGAAAGGTCCTGTGAGTGGCTTGAGCTAAGCCCCCACTAGAGAAAGCAAAAAACAAAAGAAAACTAAAAAAGAAACTAGGAAAAAATAGAAATCTAAGAAAAGAACTACCTATAGAAATCTAAGAAAAGAACTACCTATAGAACCAGGAACACCTAAGAAGCAAAGGATAATTACAACATAGCATCCAGCCATACAGAGAACTGTCTGTCATATTTCTGCTTCATTGTGTGCTTAAGAAGTTTTAGTTCCTCCTTCAAGATGAATTTCCATCCTTGAAATGAGGGAGCAATATTTTCAAATATCTTATTGTTTCTGGTTATCCGAATGGCCCCTGATCCAAGTATAATTATTTCCATAAAGAATGGGTAATTGAGTTTATCCTTCAGGTCTTGGAAAGCTTCTAATACTAACAGATTTGGTGTTCTTGTGGGACAAATATAGTTCCAGCATTGCTGCGCAAATGGACATCCCCAAATAAGATGATGCAATGTTTCCTCCTGTTGACAGTCCCTTACTGCACAATTGTAAGCTTCAAGTTCAAAGCTCTTTCTCCTGAGCAGGTTTCTTGTGTTAACACTAGTAGAAAATTGGGCTTTCGTCCAGGCCAGTTTAGCCCATTAGTCCCGGTTCAATCCAGAACCGGGACCAATGGAGCTATTTGCCCCGGTTCGTGAGCCCAGGGGGCCGGCCGGGCCACGTGGGCCATTGGTCCCGGTTCGTCCGGACCTTTTGGTCCCGGTTGGTGGGACGAACCGGGACCAATGGTCTGGCTCTGGCCCACCACCATTGGTCGGTTGGTGGCATGAACCGGGACCAAAGGCTTCCTTTAGTCCCGGTTCATGCCACCAACCGGGCTAATGGTGGTGGCTATATATAGCCCCTCGCGCAAGAGCGAGCACACTGCTCTGCTTTTTTCGGCCGAGGGGAGAGGGCTTGGTGGTGCTCTAGCTCACCTCCTATGCACACAAGGTGTTCGATGGAATGCCCGAGCCACACTACTTAAGGTTTCTCCTCTCCAAGCTCGACCGCCAAGCTCCATTTTCCTCAATATTTATCTAGGTTTAGCGGTCCGTCACGCCCGCCCCCGTCGATCACCCGCGCCGATCTCATCGCGGCACCACCGTGGTGAGCCTCTTGTTCTTATCTTCTTTCGAAAGGAAAAATATTATTACTTGTTTGTTTAGATAGATACTTGTATTATTTTCTTACTTTTATTATTGCATCTTATATAGTGCGATGGTTTTGGTATCCGCCCCCGTCGGCCCTCGTCCTATTTATGATTCGGATGTGGTATATATTATCTTTTCATAACTATTGGTTCATTTATTGTTTATGAAAATTATGCCGACCAACGTGACATAGATTTTATTTATCTAGGAGGTTGTTGAACCGAAATTCCAACCGACCCTATTGTCGAGAGGTTAAATTTAGTTGAAGAAGAAAACAATTTCTTGAAGGAAAAATAAAAAACTTGAGGAGGAGAAGATGATATTGGAGTTGCATGTTGCGGATGTAAATCGATGATCACAAGATCAAGATGGATGCAATGCGCTTGAAGATGAGAAAGATTAGAAAATATACCATCCATACCGAGGCTTGGTATCATTATGCCGTTGGATCAGTTGTTACCTTGGTTGCGATTATGATCGTATTTGTTTTCGCATTGAAATGTTTTACATAGTTTTAATGTATGGTTTAATTAATTTAGATGCTCTGCAGAGCTTTATGTTGTTAGATGAGAACTATGTATGTACTTTGGTTTTATGTGATGATGAACTTCTATTAATTTGGTCACTTAATTATCTATTCATGATGTTACGTAATGATTTTTGACACACTTAATTATATATAATGCACGCAGATGAACAAGCAATGGATGTACGGTGATGACACACCTCCGAGTACATTAAGGCGTGCATGATTTTCTCGAAGTGGCTGAGGCAAACAAGCAGAATGGTTTTATGTGTTGTCCATGCCCTATATGTGGGAATACTGAAGTCTTACTCGACCGGAAAATCCTTCACACCCACCTGCTTTACAAGGGTTTCATGCCACACTATAATGTTTGGACGAGGCACGGAGAAATAGGGGTTATGATGGAAGACGGCGAGGAAGAAGAGTATGATGACAACTATGTGCCCCTGAATACGGTGATGCTCTGAACATCAAGATGCACTGACGATGTGCACGATGGTGCTGGAGCAGGCGAAGCTGCTGAAGATCAAGAGGAACCAGACGATGTGCCCGATGATGATGATCTCCGCGGGTCATTGTCGATGCAAGGAGACAATGCGAAAGTCAAAAGGAGAAGCTGAAGTTCGATCGCATGTTAGAGGATCACAAAAAAGGGTTGTACCCCAATTGCGAAGATGGCAACACAAAGCTCGGTACCGTACTCGAATTGCTGCAGTGGAAGGTAGAGAATGCTTCGCCTGATAAAGGATTTGAGAAGCTACTGAAAATAATGAAGAAGAAGCTTCCAAAGGATAACGAATTGCCCGACAGTACATACGCAGCAAAGAAGGTCGTATGCCCTCTAGGATTGGAGGTGGAGAAGATACATGCATGCCCTAATGCCCGGTATGCGGTGCATTGCGGTATAAGATCAGACGAGATGACCCTGGTGATGTTGACGGCGAGCCTCCCAGGAAGAGGGTTCCTGCGAAGGTGATGTGGTATGCTCCTATAATACCACGGTTGAAACGTCTGTTCAGAAACGGAGAGCATGCCAAGTTGATGCAATGGCACAGTGAGGACCGTAAGAAAGACGGAAGTTGAGAGCACCACGACGGGTCGCAGATGGAGAAAAATTGAGAGAAAGTCTGGGATGAGTTTGCAAAGGACCCAAGGAACGTATGGTTTGCTTTAAGCGCGGATGGCGTTAATCCTTTCGGGGAGCAGAGCAGCAATCACAGCACCTGGCCCGTGACTCTATGTATGTATAACCTTCCTCCTTGGATGTGCATGAAGCGGAAGTTCATTATGATGCCAGTTCTCATCCAAGGCCCTAAGCAACCCGGCAACGACATTGATGTGTACCTAAGGCCATTAGTTGAAGAACTTTTACAGCTGTGGAATGGAAACGGTGTACGTACGTGGGATGGGCACAAAAAGGAGGAATTTGACCAAAAGGCGTTGCTGTTCGTGACCATCAACGATTGGCCCGCTCTCAGTCACCTTTCAGGACAGACAAACAAGGGATACCACGCATGCACGCACTATTTACTTGACACCGATAGTATATACCGGGAAGCTGCAGGAAGAATGTGTACACAGGCCATCGTCGATTTCTTCCGACCAACCATCAATGTCGAAAGAAAGGCAAGCATTTCAAAGCGAGGCAGATCACCGGAAGAAGCCCGCCATGCGCATCGGTGATCACATACTTGCTATGGTCAATGATTTACACGTAATCTTTGGACAGGGTCGGCGGACTAGCTATTCGAATGACGCTGAGAATCACGCACCCATGTGGAAGAAGAAATCTATATTTTGGGACCTACCCTCTGGAAAGACCTAGAGGTCCGCTCTTGATCGACGTGATGCACGTGACGAAGAACCTTTGCGTGAACCTGCTAGGCTTCTTGGGCGTGTATGGGAAGACAAAAGATACACCTGAGGCACGAGAGGACCTGCAACGCTTGCACGAAAAAGAGGGCATGCCTCCGAAGCAGTATGAAGGTCCTGCCAGCTACGCTCTTACGAAAGAAGAGAAAGAAATATTCTTTCAATGCCTGCTTTCCCGACTGGCTTCTCGTCGAATATAAAGGGAATAATAAATATGTCAGATAAAAAGTTCCAGAACCTAAAGTCTCATGACTGCCACGTGATTATGACGCAACTGCTTCCGGTTGCATTGAGTGGGCTTCTACCGGAAAACGTCCGATTAGCCATTGTGAAGCTATGTGCATTCCTCAATGCAATATCTCAGAAGGTGATCGATCCAGAAATCATACCAACGCTAAGGAGTGATGTGGCGCAATGTCTTGTCAGTTTCGAGCTGGTGTTCCCACCATCCTTCTTCAATATCATGACGCACGTCCTAGTTCATCTAGTCGACGAGATTGTCATTCTGGGGCCCATATTTCTACACAATATGTACCCCTTTGAGAGGTTCATGGGAGTCCTAAAGAAATATGTTCAGAATCGCTAGGCCGAAGGAAGCATCTCCATGGGCCATCAAACAGAGGATGTCATCGGGTTTTGTGTTGACTTCATTCCTGGCCTTAAGAAGATAGGTCTCCTAAATCGCAGTATGAGGGGAGACTGACCGAAAGGCACGCTTGGAAGAGACTCAATAATATGCAGGACGGATATTCTTGGTCTCAAGCACACTACATAGTTCTACAGAACTCTACCTTGGTGACCCGTATGTCGATGAACACAAGAACAGTCTGCCCTCCAAACACCCGGAGCGGCGATGATCTGGATTACATGTGAACACATCAGACTTTCAGCAGTTGGTTGGAAACACGCCTCGAGGTGACAGCACTGTTTGTGATGAGCTGTACTTGTTGTCCAGGGACCATCTTCGACTGTGATGATTTGGAAAGGATACGAGATAAATGGGAATACATTTTACACGATTGACCAAGATGAAAAGAGCACCAACCAAAACAGCGGTGTCCGCTTTGATGCAGCAACCGACAAAGGAAATGACACATATTATGGTTACATAGTAGACATATGGGAACTTGACTACGGAGTAGATTTTAAGGTCCCTTTGTTTAAGTGCAAGTGGGTCAATCTGTCAGGAGGCGGGGTACAGGTAGACCCACAGTACGGAATGACAACAGTGGATCTGAAAAATCTTGGGTACACTGACGAACCGTTCGTCCTAGCCAATGATGTGGCGCAGGTTATCTATGTGAAGGACATGTCTACCATACCGAGGAAAATAAAAGATAAGGAAGAGAATACATCATACAATGAGCCAAAGCGCCACATAGTTCTTTCGGGAAAAGGACATCCCGGGAGTGGAGGGCAAGATGACATGTCTCAAGAGTATGAAAAGTTTCATGAAATTCCCCCTTCAAAGTCAAGGCTGACCCAAGCATCCTGATAAACGATGAAGATTATCCATGGTTACGGCGCAATAAGCAAACGACACAAGCGAAGAAAAAGTGAAGACTTTCTCCCGCAACTATTATGATGATACCATGCCAACTTTGTAACAGACGAGTATGATACCATTGTCCATTTTGTACTCACACCGGTTTATAAGCCCGTCCCTCTACACGCCTTGTTGAGCTCACAAACCTGTGATTCACACAAATTTCAAAGAAAACTAATGGCACAAACAGAAAGTTTATAATTTTGCTGACCTAAAAGCAAAAAGAATTAAAAAATAAAGCAAAAAACCAAAATAAATAATGCAGAAAACAAAACAAATGGCACTAACAGAAAAAAAAAATAAAATAGCAACAATAAGTATTTTGTTGTAAGTAGAAACAAAATAAAATAAATAAATAAAGCAAAAAAGTGTTTTCAAATAATAAAAATAGCAACAATAAGTATTTTGTTGTAAGTACAAACAAAATAAAATATATAAAGCAACAAAGAAAACAAAAAAAGTGTTTTCAAATTTGAAAACTAATGGCACTAACAGAAAGTTTATAATTTTTCTAAAACTAAAAGCAAAAAGAATTAAAAAATAAAGCAAAAAACAACAAAAAATAAATAATGCAGAAAGCAAAACCAAAAAACTGGAAAAAAAATAAAAATAGCAACAATAAGTATTTTGTTGTAAGTAGAAACAAAATAAAATAAATAAAGCAACAAAGAAAACAAAAAAACAAAAAAAAGTGCCACCTACTGGGCCCCCACGGCCTGAATACGACTAGAAACCCTACCATGGGCCAGGATTCAGGCCCGCGGGAGGCCCATTAGGCCCACAGGCAGAGATGGCAAGGTTAGGCCCGAAAGCCTGCAGTTGAGAGGAGCTCGAGAGGGTGGGCGCAGCAGCGCTTATAAACCACTCTCGAGCTCTCTCAACTAGCGAGGTGGGACTAAACTTTTCGGCGCGGGGCAGCACAAGGCCTTTGGTCCCGGTTGGTGGCACCAACCGGGACTAAAGGGGGGTTTAGTCCCGGTTGGTGCCACGACCTGGGACTAATGCCCCCTGTAGTCCCGGTTGGTGCCACCAACCGGGACCAAAGGCTGCCGCTTCCCGCCCTTTGGGCTGCTGAAAATTGGCCTTTGGTCCCGGTTGGTGGCACCAACCGGAACTAAAGGTGGGCATTAGTCCCGGGTCGTGGCACGAACCGGGACTAATGCCCTGCTATATAAGAAAACACTTGGGAAATTTCAGATTTCCTCGCCATTCCCCGACGACGCCTGAGCACATCGACGCCGCCAGCTGCCCGCCGCCGCCGTCGCGCCCTCCTCGTCGCCTCGCCTCGCCCGTGCCGTCGTCGCCGTCGCCATGCCATGCCATGCCACCGCCGCCTCTGCCCGCCCTGCCCCGACGCGCTCCGCCCGCCCACCACCGTCACCGTCGCCCGCCGCCCCTGCCCGCGCCGCCCGCCCGCCCCGCCGATCATCCGCGCCTCTGCCCGACCCGCCATCCTCGCCAGCAGCTTGGTCCGGCCGCGGCATCCTCCTTTTCATATTTTTTTCATATATATATGCTTGTTTTATATATTTTTTTGTATGAATGTATGTATTTTTTCAATTGTAATATGCATGGTTGTTTCATTTGTTCTCTGATTTAGTACATTAATTTTAGGTTAGTTTCATTTTTAGAAAAGTTTTATATATTTAGGAGGAAGGAAGAGAAGGAAGAAGGAAGAAGAAGAAAAAGTTTTATATATGCAAAAGTTACATTTTTAGAAAAGTTTTATATATCTAGCTAGAAAGAAGGAAGAAGAAGAAAACGAAGGAGAGGAAAAGGAAAATAAGAAGAGGAAGAAAGGAGAAGAAGAGGAGAGGAAGAAGAGGAGAAATAAATAAAGAGGAAAAAGAAGAAAAGAGAAGAAGAAGAAAGAGAAGAAGAAAAATAGAAAATATTCTATTTTTCTTCTTCTCTATTCCTTTCTTCTTCTCCTCTTTTTTTTCTTCTTTTTTTCTTCGATCTTCTCCTCTGTCATCGTCGATATACCCCTCCCGATAACTTCAACATGAGGGGGGTCCATATACCCCCTCCCAATAACTTCAATACGTGGGGGTCGATATACCCCCTTCCCGATAACATTAATTTCTCCGTGTATGTATCTCGTCGTTGTCGATATTACCCCTTGAAGCGTTGTCGATATTATCCCGGTCAAGGGTTCTAGGGTCGAGGATCGAGGTTCCAGGATCGTCTAGGGTCGAGGGTTCGGGGTCGTCGAGGTTCAAGGGTCGAGGATCGCCGAGGGTCGAGAGGGTTCCTAGTGTCAAAGTATTGAAGAAATCCATGGCTTCATCATTAGTCGGAAGTAACCATGGCATGATGGTACGAAGTCCTCCAAAGTTATTCTGGAATGGAGTCCCGGATAGGATAATTTGCCTTTTTGTACGAATTTCAGCAAAGGCCTTCCAAATAACGATATTCGGAAGGTTCTTGCTGAACTTTGTACCAAAAAGCGAATTATCCTATCTGGGACTCCGTTCCAAAATAACTTTGGAGAGCTTTGTACCATCAAGCACCTGTTACTTTCTCCTAATGATTAAGACATGGTTTTGTTGAATCCTTTGACACTAGGCAAACTCCCGACCTCGGCGATCCTCGACCTCGACCTCGACCGCCGGGCGATCCACGACCTCTACCCCCATCATGAGCGCCGATGCCCACGCCACTTGTGGGACATAGATGTAGTGTTCAACGCCGACCCCTCCCGATAGCTTCAACACGTGGGGGGTCGATATTACCCTCCTAGCTTGAAGCGTTCTCGAGGCCACCCCCTAACCCTTGAAGCGTTGTCGAGGCCACCCCAAACCCTAGAGAAGCAGCGTCGAGGCCACTAATATGATTCCTTATTGTGATTAGCTAGCTAGTTATACTTTTGCCACTAATATATCCATATCTGTCATGTTTGAATAATAATTGCCATGTTGTAAATATTTGTAGAAACTATGGACACCCCCCGAGACGAAGCACAAGAAGCGCTGTTGAGGGACATAATCGCACAAGGAAGTGATGCCGTCTGCTCGTTGATGTTTCTCAACGACAACGATGGTCTGCAAGGAGAGGGTGAAGAAGCAGCTGGCTATGATTTACATGGGTCCGATGACCCAATGCCGTGCAAGAAGGAGAGGGTGAAGAAGTAGACCATGAGGACGGCTCGGTGATCACCAAACCGAGTCCGCCAGGTATATATATTAGTTAAGCTTGTGCTGACTAGCTAATTGATGCATTCATTGTTTTGGTATGTACACATATATTAATTAACTCGTCTTTGTTCTTTTTCTAGCCCTCCGGATCGAGCACAACTTCGTAAAGAGACGAGGCCCAAGAAAAGTTGAGCTCGGATGAAAAGTTTGAGATCATACAAATCGCGTATGACGGCCAACCGATTGAACCCTACCGGACAAAGAAGGCATTTGTTGCTCGGTCACGGGGTTCGGTTAGGGACAAGATCCCGATCAGCATCCACCAATGGTATAAGCCTAAGAACGAAGACCCTGAGGTGTCTTGTGTCAATGATATGCAGAAAAATGATCTTTGGACTGAGCTGAAGTCAAATTTTACCCTACCGCTAGAGGATGATCCGGAGAAGCCAGTAATAGAGCCATTAATCAAGTCTTTTGCTCTTAAAAAGATGGCAGAACTATTCAGGAATTGGAAGAAAGAACTCAATACGTATGTCGAAAAAATGAGACACCAGAATTCAAGGGCAAATATGAGAAGATCGAGATGATGGCCCGCATTTGTGGCCTACAAGACATCGGAAAAGAGCAAAAAGATGTCGGCGACAAACAAGAGAAATGCTGCGAAGAAGAAGCTTCACCATCGCATGCGGGTCGTGGCTACCTCGTAGTTCGGCCTAAGTGGGCCAAGGCTGAGAATGATCTGCTTGATAAAGGGATCAAACCAGAGACAATGAACTCGGCAGACCGTTGCGGACTTGGTTCTTCGGGCGGCGGATCCTTGGACCCTATAACAGGAAGTGCATTTGGACGGACGAACAATTGGACATACCAGTCAAGAGGCTTCAGCAATATATCGAAGCAGCGCAGCAAGGGAAGTTCGTTCGAGACAGGAGAAGGACGAGCTCACAATGGCCCTCGAATCTCGAGCACCCCGGACGGACACAAGGCACGCCAGTTCGCTTCGTGGAAGGCTGGATTTCCGGACGCAGGGGGTTACAAAACCCATGAGAGGAGGAAGAAACTGGAGCAGAGCCTAATGCAGGCGCTGCACGAAAGGGTAATGGGGCTAGAGGAACGAGAAGAGGAACGAGAAGCAGCAGATCACAACAAATGACCTGCCGAAGCTTCCCCCGAAGCTACCCCGCCATCTCAGCGGAGAAGCAGCGTGGCTTCCACCGAGCTGCTTCAGCCAGAGCAGCATGCCTTGACGGCTCCTGCCAGCTATCCCGTGGATGCTATCACGAATGCTGAACATTGCCACCTTATGGCGCAATGGAGCAATTTGAAGGTCAAGGCGGCTGTTGGCTCTGTTTATCCTACTAAACCCGACTCAACTTTTCACTGCCGGCCGATTCCAGAAGGATATGCTAAGGTGATGGTCGATGAAATAACGGAGGGATTTGAGGACCTCCGGCTTGACCACCCTACCGGTGAAGGGGAGTATCGGTTGGGTTCTGCTCTGAAGACTCCATGCCTATGGCGGAAGGATCTCATCAACCTTCCGAACTGGACGCCTCCGCCTCCTCCTCCTCGCGCGAGTCAGGCACTCCGCCTCCTCCACCGCCTCCTCCTTGGCGAGTGACGATCAGGGCACTCGGCCGGCTCCTTCTCCGGCGCGTGGCGGCACTCCGCCTCCTTCTCCGCCTGCACCGCGCGCCCGAGCAGCCAGCCTCCTCCTTCTCCGCCTCGTCAGCAAGGGCGGAAGAGACCCGCCGCCGCTCCGGCTGCTCCGGCGCGTCGTAGTCCTTCTCCTCCGCCTCGTAAGCAAGGAAAGAAGACATCCGCTCCGTCTGCTCTGCCGGCGTCTAGCAGTACAGCCAAAGGCGGGAGGAGATACAGATTCGGTCCTTCTCTGAAGACTCTAGAGAAGTTACCGTACGAGAGGAGCGAGGAGGAAAACGCGAAGATCGCGCAGACCGAAGTGGATTACTGGTTTCAAGGGTTGAAAGCAAAGAGACATCCACCTCCGGAGGAGAAGGTAGATCCGGTCAAAGCGAAGCGCACTCTGGCTGCCCTGACAAAACCACCCAAGTCTCCGCCGAAAGGCAACTATGAGGTGCCTGCTAGTGACATCGTCGATCCGAGGATGGTGCCCGGTTATGGCATCCTGCAGATTACCTGCCCGACGATGTACATTATGATTTCTTGGAGGTGCAGATACAAAGATACGAGTACGGGAAGCCTCTCGTCAAAGATGAAAGCTCTCTATCAACGATGATGCTAAGATTGCATGATTGGTACATGAAAACCTGCAAAGAGTCTGAGGAGAGGAGTACTTTGTATTTGAGAGTTAAAAAGGAGCATGACCTCCTTGGAATTGAACTGTTGCCTATTCCATTTGAGGAGTTCTATCAGTTTTTCAATCAATTGGCCCTCGATAAAACAACGGTCACCTGCTACTGTCTGTAAGTAGTACTACTTCTGTCATTAAGTATCTCTATATAACTCAGCCCTTTCATTGCATGTATTTATAAATATCCTCACTATATTATGCAGATTGAAGATCGCCGAATTGAAGAAAAGACAAGTGGGTGATATTGGGTTCATTAACACATATCTCATAGGTGCAACTGAGGTTAAATTTCGTGCCAAAGAAACCGAGGCCAACTTGCTACAATCGTTGGTAATAAATGAACACAAAGATATAATACTCTTTCCTTGCAACTTCAAGTGAGTGTTACTGTCTTGTGGCATATTCGGTTTCCTTATTAGTCCAGGTTATAGTAATGTAATATTGATGAGTTATGCATGTGTGCGCAGCTACCACTATATTCTCCTAGAGATTAAGCTTGAGAAGGAGTAGTATCTGTCTTTGACTCCAAGCTTAAAAGATCCCAAGGAGTACGCGGACATGACTGAAATGCTCGAGAAGTAAGTTAAATCGATCATTATCCACCATATCAGCAACTTTGTTCATTTCTGATATCAAGTAATTGTTTTCTTTGTATGGCAGGGCTTGGGGAAAATTCACCAAAAAAGCTCCGGGACTACCGAAGAAGCTGCAATTTAGACACCCGAAAGTAAGTAATATATAGTAGCATATTCCACGCGCATCTCCTAGTGATTCAAGCACTAGTTTCATCAATACCATTTAGCATGCATGCTTGCTAATTATCAGTTTGATTGACCTCTGTTTCTTGTAAAGTGGTTGTGCCAGGAACAAGAGAATGATTTCTGTGGATACTACGTTTGCGAGTCCATCTGCCACACGACCTGTGAGAGGGGCTACTCCGACAAACAATATGAAGTGCGTAAATAAAAATATTCACAATTTTATTTTATTACCATCATTTGTGTTGAGTTTCATTCATTCATATATATATATATATATATATATATATATATATATATATATATATATATATATATATATATATATGTATTGACCCTTTCTTAAAATTAGATGTTTCGAAGCGGGATGAACTCCTAGCACCAGATCGCATGAGCAATTCAAGAGGAATTGGCGGCATTCTTTCTTGACCACGTGATCGCTGAAGACGGAGAATACTATGTGGACCACGCGTCCGTATTGTAAAAGATAATTATTGTATATATGTAGCCGGTAGTGTCGGATAGATATACGAGAACTTGTTGTTCGACCAATCTCGGAGAAGGAGAGGTGGTCGATATCACTTCTCTCTGTATGCATATATGTTCATGACGATCTTCTGTTTGCTTAATTACTAGCTAGCTAGCGTGTCTAGCTAGTCCTCTCTATACGTATGTATAGTACGAAGCGTCGACCAAGCACGGACAAAAGAGAGGACACCTTTCTCTATTAATTAGCTAGCTATAGCACAATATATGAAACACCTAAATTAACCCCCAAAACCCCCAAACCCCCCTTTCAAAAAAAAACAAAAACACAGCCATGGAAATGCTGACGCGTGGATGTTTATTGGTCCCGGTTGGTGCCACCAACCGGGACCAAAGGCCCTCTCCGCCTGGGCTCAGCAGACAGGCCACGTGGAGGACCATCGGTCCCGGTTCGGATAGAACCGGGACTAAAGGGCCAGGGTATTAGTACCGACCCTTTAGTCCCGGTTCAGGAACCGGGACTAAAGGCCCTTACCAACCGGGACAATAGGCCCTTATTCTACTAGTGTAACTCTATCATGTAACAGCATCCAGAAAAAGACTTTATGCTTTGGCTGACATGAGCTCTTCCAAATCCAGTTAAAGTGAGGTGGTGTTTGTTTATGTCCAATCAGAACATTGTATGCTTTGATTAAGGAATAGTTTTCATTCCCCCAAATTTAACTCCAAGTGTCCAGAGCATCCAGAAATTCAGATTGCCTCAAAGATATGCAAATATCCTCCATTCGTAAGAACTCATCATTAGCTTGTGTTGTCAAAGGCAAATGGAATAAATCTTGAAGGTATTCAGTGTGAACCACTTGATGGACATTTACTGCGGGATTCTTGACAAAAGAGTGCAGGTGATGAAATTTTTGTTTAAGAACTGATTGGTGCCATAAATAATCCCAAAAAAGAGCACTTTTCCCAATCTCCCACATTGCATCTTGCCAGTGCTTTAAACTGATCAATGAGTGCCAGATTGGATTTCCACCATAAGGGGCCAATCATTGTGTCTCCAGGAAGCTTCCCATCACTGTAAGAAGTCTCCCAAATTAGGTTAACCTAGGGTATGTCATGTTTGTTGAAGAACTTTTGTAAGTTTTTCATGAGAAGGGTTTTGCTATGAGTGTAGATATCTAAGACTCCTAACCCTCCTTGGTTTTTGGGCCTACAGACAGTGTGCCAAGCTACCATTGCAGGTCTTCTGTCTTCCAGATCAGGACTTCTCCAAAGATAGTGCCTTAAGTATTTTATAATCTGCTTCTTAATTGTGATTGTTATGTCCAAGCAGCTCATGAAAAATACTGAAAGAGATGCAAGGACTGATTTAACTAGTAGTAGCCTTCCTGCCTGAGTCATGAAGGATGAAATTCCAGCCAGTCTTTTAGCAATTCTGTTGACCAAAGGTAAGCATTGTTCAACAGTTGGCTTGTAAATTCCCAATGGTCGACCCACGTAAGTGAATCGAAAATGCCCTCTAGTACATTGGAGAGTGTTCGTAAAAACATCTACTCTCTCTTCAGCAATATTGACAGGTACCATGATTGATTTGCCATAATTGACTTGAAGACCAGTTGATGAAGCAAATGTGTTTAGTAAAGCTTTGAGGCAAATGAGCTACCTAGCATCTGCTTGCATAATAACCAGTGTCATCAGCATATTGGACTATTGGAAAGTCAGGCAAGAGTTGACTTGTAGTGGAGTAGTGATTAAATTCAATCTCATGGCTTTATTTAGTATAGATTGCAAAAGATCAGCAGCCAGCACAAAAATTAGAGGGGAATATGGATCACCCTGTCTTACTCCTTTTCTGATATAGAATTTTTTTCCAGGCACACCATTTAACATGACAGGTGAAGATGCAGAAGTGAACAATAGATGCATCCAAGAAATCCATTTTCACCAAATCCCTTTGCTCTAAAAATGTCAATGATTGCTTGATGTTCAATTGTGTCAAAGGCTTTTTCAAAATCCAATTTGATAACTAACATTTCCTCCTTTGACTTGTGGCGTTGATGGATATATTCATAGGCCCACCCTAGACAATCTTTAATTACTCTGTCTTTGAGGAAACCATACTGATTAATGTGTACCATTTTTAGAATTACTTTCTGCAATCTGTTGGCCAACAGTTTTGTGATGATTTTCAGTACACCATTGAGCAAAGAAATTTGTCTGAAGTCATTTGGGGACAGTGGCACTTCCTTTTTTGGAATCAGTGTGATAAAAAGAAGTCTTTATGCTTTCTAGATCCACATTACCAGCATGTTTGGCCATTATAAGAGCAGTAACATCGCCCTTAATAATATCCCAGCAATTTTTGATGAACTCATTATTAAAACCATCAGGACCTGGAGATTTATCAGTGGGTAGGTTTTTTACCACATCATCAATTTCCTCTTGAGTGAATGGGTTTTCCAAGTCCAGGAACACTTGTGGGTCTACTTGATGATCATAAAGGTCATTTAGATCAAAATGCATTGTATGTCCAGTAGATTGACCCAGTCTTTTTTTGAATGCTTCCCATAAAATAGCAGCTTTTCCTTCATGTTTAGTAACTTCAACCTGATCCTCATAGAGCAGCATTGCAATTTTATTATGCCTGTGATTGATGGTGGCTTTGGTATGAAAGAATTTTGTGTTTTCATCCCCAAATTTAACTCCTTTGATTTTTCCTCCCTGCTTCCATTAGATTTTCTGATTATTTAACACTGTTAGCAAGGTTTCCTTAAGAATGGTTCTACAGTTACTTTCAAAGTTAGATAGATCTCTATATTCCTCAATGAAGTCCAAAGAAATATACACTCATTTAATTCTTCAATCTGCTTCTTCAGGCAAGACAAGCTTTTAGCCCATAATTTTAGAGCACTTCTAAGGTTTTTAAACTTGGCATTGATCTTCTTAGCATGATCTGTGAAACCCACTGGAATGTTCCATGCAACCTAGACCACCTGTTTGAGAGAGTTGCGCTTGAGCCAGTAATTCTCAAATCTAAAGACCTTGGATTTTGGAATAGTTGTGCCAATTTTAATCATACATGGCAAATGATCTGAAATAGGCTTTGCCATCGGCAGTGCAGAAGAGTCAGGATAACTAGTCATCCAGGCAGCTGATGTAAAAAACCAGTCCAACTTCTCAAGCAGTGGATTGTCCTGCATGTTGCTCCAACTAAATTGCCTTCCTTTCAGTGGTAGTTCAATCAACCCAAGATTGCTTATTGCTTCATTAAATAGTAACATTTCATTTACATCTCCTCCAGGTATATTTCTGTCTTTAGGTGATCTGATGAAGTTGAAGTCTCTCATTATAATCCAATCCACATCAATAGGCATTTGAATGTTGCCAAACCAGTCAATAAATTCAATCTTATCCTCGTGGTTGCAAGGTCCATAGATATTTGTGAGAATCCAAGTCTTAGAAGAAGAGTTGCAGGTAAATTGAATTGATAGGGAGAATTTCTTCTGGAAAATCATTTCACCTGTGAACATAGTGCCATTGCAAGCTTTGAGAATGCCTCCAGATGCCCCAATGGATGGTAGGTATTCAAATTTATTAAATCTTTGTGGATTGAAGTTCTGAATATAAGCCAGGTCAAAGTTTTCTCTCTTAGTTTCTTGGATGCAAATAATCCCAGCAACACTTTCTTCAATTTTCTGTCTGATTGCTAGCCATTTATCAGAAGCATTAATTCCTCTAACATTCCAGTTTAAAATGTTCCATGATATGTTATTATTCATTGTGAAACCAATGTTTTTCAACACTAGTACCAAAGACCATCCTTTGGTAATTGCCACAAACTGTGAGAGTGTTAAATTGTAAGCAACCTAGCTCAATCTTAGAATAACAAAAGCTTTCCTCCCACAACACATTGCAACGAGAGATAACTAGAAGTGCTTTCAGGAAGAAGCTGAGCAAAACCAGTATTTTCCAATAGACACCCAATCCATAAGTCATACAAAGCAGATAATGCACCAAGTAACAAAAGGGGCCACTTTAGGCACACACCCATAAGCTTACATTGTCTGATTTGCAACATCCAAGCAAACATAAGATAGACAACCCACACATAAATGAAAATCAACATTATGGCACTTTGACAGGTACTAAGTGACATGATCATCATCATTTTGTCTTGGAATGGGCAGCCTCTCCAGTGGACTTGGACACCTTGGCCACCTCTTCCTGTCCTTTCTTTTTGGGCTTCTTAGACAGTTTCTCATGAAGTTCATCCTCAGGCACCTTGCAGAAAGATTTTGTCAGGTTTTTAACCACTTTATTTGAAAGAACATGAGGTATAGCATTACATGGCAAGCATGACTTAGCATCACAAGATTTCTTCTATATCCATTATTTTCTTTCCTAATCCTGTCACTTCTTCTTACCTCAGTTTCAACCAGAGGTTCTTTCTCTCTCCTTTTCCTGGAGATAGCTTCTCCCATTGACAGCAACACAACCTTGTTGGGAGACACTTGCTTTAAAGGACTGCCAGCTCCACTGGAGGAGTGTGCAGCTGGACTAATTCCTTCATTTTCCTTCCCCACACCTAGCATAAAGTCCTTACAAATGGGTGCATGAGATGTAGCACATACATCAGGAATATGGAATAACATAGTATCTTCACAATCACAATTGGCAGTCAGAAGTTTCCACAATTCAGACTTCAAAAAATGCATTGTCCACCCAAATTTATCAGGAGTCAACAATAGGTGAATGATGAAATTAAACCAACTTACAGGTATGTCAGTTTTGAAAGTGTTGGTTCCTCCCTAGGTAGCTGGTGCAAAGTGCTGGATCCAAAGGCCTAGCCCTTCTTTAGAAATTAAGTGAGCACCATCAATAACTTGCAAAGCATGTGTTTCAGCAATTGACTGTAGGTCAAATATGTTACTAGTATCAAGTGAAGTACCTTTCTTGTTAATGTCCGAGGATGTTCCCACTTGAGGAATAGGGACATCTTCTTTTCCTTTGTCAAGTGTGGCAACAGTACTGATATGTGCCACAAATGTACCTTCAGAAGCTGTCCTTGCATTATGATTTTCAGAGTCTTCATTATTGCAGAGACAGTCAGCTCCAAACCATGATTTCTATCAGATGTATGGCCCCCTACCTTTGGAGCAACAACCATTTCTGCACCAGCTGAGTTGCTATTGCTCTCAGGAGCAACACCAGTTGCATTAGTAGCCTGTTCTGCCACAATTGGAGGTTGGTCATTCTCAGCAATGTTGCCAACCACTTGCTGATCTTCTTCCTCTTCTTCAGCATTATAGGCCAAGGCAATATTTAAAGGACCCATAACCATTGGTTGAACCCCTTGATTGACTTCTTCACTAGCAGAGTGAATAATGGAAAAGAGGCCATCAGACAGAGAGACAGTTGTAGTGATGCTGCTATTAGCAGCCCCATCCTCAGGTGCCACTGGAATTTCCACTTGCTGTTGTAGTGGAAACTCTGGGTTTGGTTGAGAGAAAGCCAGTGCTGCTCCTGCTCCTGATGCTCTTCCCAAGCATCCCAATCTTCATTCTGTGCATGAATATTGTGCACAGGCAATGGCTGGAAACCAGGGAAATCATTTGCATGCTGGGGAACTAGATGTGGGTCAACACCATCAGGTGGAACTGGGTCTTCATCTGCAGACCCTCCACCCAACATTTCCTCAAGCAAAACCTCCACAGAACTAGTCCATGACTCCTCTTCAAATTGTTCCCCCTCTGACCACCTGATGCTTTTATGGATATCAATAAGATCAGTAACTCTAGCTTTTACCAGAATCTTGCCTCTCAATGCATCCTCTCTTTCCCAACTGATGATTCTGCCCCACTTGGAGATTGCTTTTGGCCACATCCTCTGTGTTACATAAATCAAAAGGGACCCCCACGAACAGCAGCCAACAGGTCCTATTGAAATGCACGTGACGCCAGTTTCTGCCCTCGTTGTGCTTAGAGAAAGAGATAAAAACATCTCCAAAAGTATGCGGACTCTGTCGTATCAGCATATCACGATCACGAACATGCGCAAACTGAACATACGCCTCACCAAAAGGGTAGGGTTGGATTTCCCTAAACCCTACTTGTTCCACTCCTTGCAGAAATTCCTCTAGGACCTCACGGACATTGGGGAAAATACCTCATTGTGGTGCGGATGGATAGAAGCAATCGCACAATCTTCATGCCTTCTTGGATGGTGCGGTAAGATAGCTCTGCAAACCCCAGTTCTTCCTTCCACCTCCTGTATCTGGAACCCGTGCGGAACAAAGGGAAGAGGATCGATTGGGATGTTGGCCATCGTGGTCAACTCTGACGAGGAAACCACCAATGCCTGCTCCGGCGAGGAACACTGCGCAGGCAAGCTTGTCGAGGCAGGAGCAGAGGTGGAAGCAGAGTTGGTAAGTGGAGTGGAATGCGAGGAGGTAGGCGTCGATCTCGGTTGGAAATTTGGAAAAAGATCCTTGACCAGCTCCGGAAAAGAAGTAACCTGCCTAATGTGTGGTGCAAGCCCAGCACAGCGGAACCAGGCCTCCACCTCCTCAACGGCCCATTCCTCCCCTGGTGGGCTCGGGAACGAGCCAAATTTCATAAAAGGCCACAGCCCATGCAAATTCGGCTTAGTGCAAAAACGGGCCAAGTGACCGTTGGCCCCGCATGCATGGCACATTACGTGCGACGCAAAATGCGTACGTTGAACCACATGTGGCTCAATTTGGGGGCTTGATTGCACAGGTGCTGACCGAGATGAAGAGCTAATTAAGTCTTGATTATTACCGACATGAATAGGGCCCGATAATCTCTCCAAAACTGATCTTCCCTCTCTGGCAACGGTGGCGTAGCTCCGGCGATCACCGGAGTTTTGCACCACCACTCTACCATTTTTACCCACAAGTGTCCATTCTTTCTCAAGCTCAGCATAATAGACAACTTCTTCTCTTCTCCAACTAGGTCCCCCAAAATTCCAAAGACTAAAAACCATCCCAAAATCTTTCTCAACAATTCTACCGACATTATAGATCTCAAACCCAACTGACTTGGAAGCAACAGAGAACTTGTAAGATCTATCCCTTAAAAGACGAACTCGAAAACCTTGAGCATAGCCCCCGAACATTGCATTGAGAGAAACACTAACTGTGTGTGCATCAAGTTTGAAAGATGCTCTGCTGAAATAAACCACCAGGGTGAATTCCCTTTGACGAAGCCCAGAGAGAAAACCACCGGGTGCCCAAACTTGGTCCTCATATCCGCTTGAAACTTCTTGCCACGGTCAAAGTTGAGGGCAAAGGGAGCCATCTAGCCGTAGGAGGGTGGGCACCGGGGCCGGAGTGGTCACTGGTGAGGAAAAGGTGGTGGCCGCCGGGGCCGGAGTGGCCACCGGCGCTAGGAGGAGGAGAGGCTAGGAGGAGAGGCTCTGTTGATACTCCTTCTTGGCGTTGTTGATCAAGTGCTCATGATAGGAGAAGGTGGGGGGGGGGGCTAGATCATCTGATCAACTAGACTAGGGTTTAGTTCGGTCTGGTTGCCTTCGGGGTGTAGTTATGCCAACGAAACATCACACAGGTCCTCATGCATGTGTGATAGTGTTGTGGCACGCGTAGATGCCCTTCTTAGCTCCTGGGTGTGGCTCTCCTCCATGGACGGCAGTGCCACCGTCACTTGGAGGGGGGAGTCATGCGCGTCGTGTAGAAATGGAGGGAATCTAGTGGCGGGTTGGGTCCAAACCCTGTTCGGGGATGTTGCTATCGGCTGACCTATCACAACCAGGTGAAAGAGTCCACTAGTCAAAGCCCGTTCGGAGATAGTCAAAGGGCTAGATCTGCTGGCCAACTAGGATTCGGGGTGGCCTTCGGGGTGTAGCTATGGCACCGAAACATCGCATGGGTCCTGATGCATGTGTGAAAGTGATGTGGCATGCGTAGACGCCCGTCTTGGGGCTCCTTGGTTAGCCCCCCCTTCCACGGATGGCAGTGCCGCCGTCACTTGGAGGGGGAATCGTGCGGGTACGGTAGAACCGGAGGGAATCTAGTGGTGGGTTGGGTCCAGACCGTGTTCGGGGATGTTCCTATGGGCTGACCTATCGCTACCAGGTGGAAGAGTCCACTGGTCAAAGCCCGTCCGGCGATAGTCAAAGGGCTAGATCTCCTGGTCAACTAGGATTCGAGGTGGCCTTCGGGGTGGAGCTATGGCTTTGAAACATCGTACGGGTCTTCATGCATGTGTGGAAGTGTTGTGGCATGTGTAGATGCCCTTCTTGGGCTCCTGGGTGTGGCCTCCTCCACGGACGGCAGTGCCGTCGTCACTTGGAGGGGGGAATCGTGCGCGTTGGGTCGAGCCAGAGTGAATCTAATGGCTGGTTGGGTCCAGACCCTATTCGATGATATTGCTATAGGCTGACGTATCGCAACTAGGTGGAAGAGTCCACTGGTCAAAGCCCGTCCGGCGAAAGTCAAAGAGCTAGATCATCTGGTTATTTGGACTAGGGTTTAGTCCGGTCCGATGGCCTTTGGGTCTAGCTATGCCATCGAAACATCGCACGGATCCTCATGCATGTGTGAAAGTCAAAGGGCTAGTTCCAATGGTCGTCTGTGTCAGGGTTAGCCGGGCCTGGGTACCTGGGGTGGCCCCCCTCCACGGACGACACTACCACCGTCACTTGGAGGGGTGGATCGTGCGTGTCAGGCTAGGGTTAGTCCAGTCGATGAGCTCAGACGTTCGAAAATGAGGCTCCGGGGTGTGGCCCTCCTCCACAGATGGCAGTGCGGCCATCACTTCAATGGTGAATCATGCGCGTTGGCTAGGGTTTATTCCAGTAGGGGGGCGTCTATGCCACAAAAATATCGCACTGGGTCTTCGGATGGGAGGAAGGATTGTGGATACATTAAAAATGTAGCACATCTAAAAAATAAATTAAAGTTAATGTAAATAAAAATAAAAAATGAAAAAACCTACGCCTACGGCTTGGCCGTCGGCATAGGTGGCCAAGTGGCCCTACCGGATAAGGCCAGGGCTATGCCAATGGCTCGGCATAGCCATGCCCTTATCTTCTCGGGCGCCCCACCCCCTCCCCGACCTCTCATTCTCTATCAACATGCACCGCCGCTCGATCCCTCCCTGCTGCCTCACCGCCGTCGCCCCCTTCTGCCATGCCGCCGCTCGCTCCCTTCGGCTCCACCCGCTCCGCCCCATTCTGCCACGCCGCCGCTCGCTCCCTTCGGCTTCACCCGCACCGGCCCTCGACCCCCCCGCCGTCCCGTTCCGCCCCACCACCGCCGCTTCTTCTGCCCCGCCGCCCCATCCCCACCCCCGTCTGGCCAGCAGCCCGTCCGGCCACCAGAGCGCCGCCTCGGTCTCCCCGCCTGCCCGGCCGCCTGTCACCGCACCCGCTTAGGCCACCCGTGCCCGGCCACACACGGGCCGCCCATCCTCAAGACTCCGCCTGGCCGCCCGTGCCCAGCCACACTGGCCGCCCGCCTTCGCCTCGCCACGCACGCTGCAAGCCCTCCCCGCGCTGCCCTCCGCCGCCTGCTCCGGACATCCATCGACCATGACTCGCTCCCCGAGCCGCCCTCCCCACTGTGAGCTCCTCCTCTCTGTAGCAATGTTTTTGCTAATTTAGTTGTTGTTCATAGTTATGTAATTAGATGGATGGATGCATTATGTATGATGATAGTTAGATGATGATGATGTTCTTATGTATAAAAAAATTATTATGATAGTTAGATGATAGATGATAGATGATGATGTTGATGATGATAGATGATGATGTTGATGATAGATGATGATGATTTTTTTGTCCCTTGATAATTTTTAGATGACGATGATGATAGATGATGATTTTTTTGCGGAAGAGATGATAGTTGATGTTGATTGTTAGATGATGATAAATGATGATGATGATGATTTTTTTATGCTTTGGTGATTGTTAGATGATGATGATGAGGATGATGATATTGTGGTGTTCTTAATTTTTGTCGCGGTGCAGGTTTTGTGGTGTTCCATCTCGGTGGAGTGATCATGGTAGGAGCTGTTGGTCCCCGATTGTCCCTCTGTTGTTCGACTACTTCCTCTACAGCCGAGGGTGAGCTACGAATCAAGTCTCTGGATTTCATTCTCAAGTCAAGTCGCGTAAACTAGGCGTCTCCCATCCGAAAGGGTTGCATCGATAAATATGCATTCAATTGCATATTTATCACCGCAACTCTTTCAGATTGTCCAGCGTTTTCCACGGACAGTCCGAGTATGTGTAGATTGGGTATGTTTCTCCATGCTCTACCCCGTCCCGAGACAGGATTTCGGTGGTGCCTCCTGATACGTCTTCAATGTATCTATAATTTTTGATTGTTCCATGATGTTATATTATCATTCTTGGATGTTTTAGAATCATTTTATAGTCATTTTATATCATTTTTTGGTACTAACCTATTGACATAGTGCCCAGTGCCAGTTGCTGTTTTCTGCATGTTTTTTACATTGCGGGAAATCAATATCAAACGGAGTCCAAACGGAACGAAACTCCTGGAGGATTTTTTGGGCCAGAAGAAAGCCAGTGGGCCAAGGAAGCACCTGGCGGGCTGCTCGAGGGGAGCAGCACCCACCAGGGCATGCCAGGAGGCCCAGGCGCGCCCTGGTGGATCCTGCCCACCTCGGGTGCCCCCTGAACTGCCTCTTCGCTCTATAAATACCTCAATATTCCAGAAACTCTAGGGGAGTCGACAAAAAACAATTCTAGCCGCCGCAGAGTCTAGAACCACCAGATCCAATCTAGACACCGTCATGGAGGGGTTCACCACTTCCATTGGTGGCTTTCCTATGATGCGTGAGTAGTTCTTTGTAGACATTCGGGTCCGTAGTTAGTAGCTAGATGGCTTCCTCTCTCTCTCTCTCTCTCTCTCTCTCTCTCTCTCTCTTGATTATCAATACAATGGTCTGTTGGAGATCCATATGATGTAAGTCTTTTTGAGGTGTGTTTGTTGGGATCCGATGAACTTTGAGTTTATGATCAGATCTATGTATTTATCCATGAAAGTTATTTGAGTCTTCTTTGATCTCTTATATGCATGATTGCTTATAGCCTCGTATTTGTTTGGCCAACTTGATCTATTTATCTTGCAATGGGAAGAGGTGCTTTTGTAGTGGGTTCGATCTTACGGTGCTTAATCCTAGTGAATAAAGGGAACCGACACGTATGTATCATTGCTACTAAGGATAATAAGATGAGATCTATATCTCCGCAATAGATAAACGGATCTTGTCTACATCATGTCATCATTCTTATTGCATTACTCCATTTTCTTACGAACTTAATACGCTAGATGCATGCTGGATAGCGGTTGATGTGTGGAGTAATAGTAGTTGATGCAAGCAGGAGTCGGTCTACTAATCTTGGACGTGATGCCTATATAATGATCATTGCCTAGATATCGTCATGATTATTTGAAGTTCTATCAATTGCCCAACAGTAATTGTTTTCCCACCGTTTGCTTTTTTTCTCGAGAGAAGCCACTAGTGAAACCTACGGCCCCCGGGTCTCTTTTCATCATATTTGCCTTTGCGATCTATTTTCTCTTGCATTTATTTTCAGATCTATTAAACCAAAAATACAAAAATACCTTGCTGCAATTTATTTGTTCCGCGACCTATTTATCCTATCTACACATTTTACCTCACTTTATTTGCCTATCTTGAGGCGCCGTACCCGGAAGAGATTAACAACCCCTTTAACACGTCGGGTTGCGAGTATTTGTTATTTGTGTGCAGGTGCTATTTACGTGGTGTGAGGAGGTTCTCCTACTGGTTCGATAACCTTGGTCTCATCACTGAGGGAAATACCCACCCTCGCTATACTGCATCATCCCTTCCTCTTTGGGGAAATACCGACGTAGTTCCGGCAGAGATCACCTCCCGTTGTTCTCCGGAGCACATTCGCTTGGCTATTAGCCGAGACATGTATCTGGAGAACAGCGGGAGGTGTTGCCGAAATTTTTTCTCGGAATGGGGTAGAGCATGAGAACATACTCAATCTACACATCCTCGAGGGATTAGGACCGATCTTTACCTATTAGAGATGTAGGTGGTTTCAACATGGTAGAAAATGAAAATTCGATGTGATTAATTTAAATGAATCCTTAATTTTGTTTGTGGCTCCCAATAAAGCAGAAGATGGCAGATAATTAGTGGATGTACAGTGGTTTTATCCGTCGGAATCGAGTAACATCAGAGTGGATCGCAAAAACCGATGTGTATTTGAAGGAGATATTCCGTAGTCCAATGAGAATTATCCCACAATTCCCTGTGCGAGATGTGCCAGACGTCACCGTAGAAATCAGAAGGACATGACTGACCACCTTCGCACGCAAGGATATATGCCAAACTTTGAGATGCCGCTGATAAACTTAGCCGACCAGGACTGTGGTACAGAGCAGGTGATGCGACAACGCATCGATGGTTACGCGGACGACGGGGTAAGGGACATGCTAGATGATGTCATTGCTACAGAAACGACAATGCGATGATAACCCACAAGTATAGGGGATCGCAATAGTTTTCGAGGGTAGAGTATTCAACCCTAATTTATTGATTCGACACAAGGGGAGCCAAAGAATATTCTCAAGTGTTAGCAACTGAGTTGTCAATTCAGCCACACCTGGATAACTTAATATCTGCAGCAAAGTATTTAGTAGCAAAGTAGTATGATAGTAGTGGTAACGGTAACAAAAGAGTAATGAAAGCGAAAGTAATATTTTTGGTATTTTGTAGTGATTGTAACAATAGCAACGGGAAAGTAAATAAGCGTAAACAAGTAGATGGAAAGCTCGTAGGCATCGGATCTGTGATGGATAATTATGTCGGATGCGGTTCATCATGTAACAGTCATAACATAGGGTGACACAGAACTAGCTCCAATTCATCAATGTAATGTAGGCATGTATTCCGTATATAGTCATGCGTGCTTATGGAAAAGAACTTGCATGACATCTTTTGTCCTACCCTCCCGTGGCAGCGGGGTCCTAATGGAAACTAAGGGATATTAAGGCCTCCTTTTAATAGAGAACCGGAACAAAGCATTAGCACATAGTGAATACATGAACTCCTCAAACTATGGTCATTACCGAGAAGTATCCCGATTATTGTCACTTCGGGATTGTCGGATCATAACACATAATAGGTCACTATAGACTTGCAAGATAGGATCAAGAACACACATATATTCATGCAAACATAATAGGTTCAGATCTGAAATCATGGCACTCGGGCCCTAGTGATAAGCATTAAGCATAGCAAAGTCATAGCAACATCAATCTCAAAACATAGTTTTTTTTTGAACATAGTGGATACTAGGGATCAAACCTACGATGGATACTAGGGATCAAACCCTAACAAAACTAACTCGATTACATGGTAAATCTCATCCAACCCATCACCGTCCAGCAAGCCTACGATGGAATTACTCACGTACGGCGGTGAGCATCATGAAATTGGTGATGGAGGATGGTTGATGATGACGATGGCGACGAATCCCCCTCTCCGGAGCCCCGAACGGACTCCAGATCAGCCCTCCCGAGAGGTTTTAGGGCTTGGCGGCGGCTCCCTATCGTAAAACGCGATGAACTCTTCTCTCCTATTTTTTTCTCTCTGAAACCCAATATATAGAGTTGGAATTGGCGTCGGAGGGTCTCCAGGGGGCCCACGAGGTAGGGGCGCCCAGGGGGGGAGGGCGCGCCCCCCACCCTCGTGGACAGGGTGTGGGCCCCCTGGTCTTCATCTTTGGCGAGGATTTTTTATTATTTATTCTAAGACATTCCGTGGAGTTTCAGGACTTTTCGAGAACTTTTGTTTTCTGCACATAAAACAACATCATGGCAATTCTGCTGAAAACACCGTCAGTCCGGGTTAGTTCCATTCAAATCATACAAGTTAGAGTCCAAAACAAGGGCAAAAGTGTTTGGAAAAGTAGATACGACGGAGACGTATCAACTCCCCTAAGCTTGAACCCTTGCTTGTCCTCAAGCAATTCAGTTGACAAACTGAAAGGAAGAAAAGAAAAACTTTTACAAACTCTGTTTGCTCTTGTTGTTGTAAATATGTCAAGCCAGCATTCAAGTTTTTAGCAAAGATTAGAACTAACCACGTTTGCAATAATTCTCATGTCTCATGATTACTCATATCAATGGCATAATCAGCTAACGAGCCATAATAATAAAACTCGGATGACAACACTTTCTCAAAATAATCACAACATGATATAACAAGATGGTATCTCGCTAGCCCTTTCTGAGACCGCAAAACATAAATGCAGAGCACCTTTAAAGATCAAGGACTGACTAGACATTGTAATTCATGGTAAAAGAGATCCATTCATAGTCATACCTAATATAAATTAATAGTAATGCATGCAAATGACAGCGGTGCTCTCCAGCAGGTGCTTTTTAATAAGAGGGTGATGACTCAGCATAAAAGTAAATAGATAGGCCCTTCGCAGAGGGAAGCAGGGATTTGTAGAGGTGCCAGAGCTCGGTTTTTAAAACAGAGATTGAATAATATTTCGAGCGGCATACTTTCATTGTCAACATAAAAACTAAGAGATGACGATATCTTCCATGCTAAACAGATTATAGGCGGTTCCCAAACAGAATGGTAATAAAGTTTATACTCCCCCTCCACCAACAAGCATCAGTCCACGGCTTGCTCGAAACAACGAGTGCCTCCAACAATCAACAGGTCCCAGGGGGAGTTTTGTTTGCAGTTATTTTGATTTAGTTTTCATAAAGCATGGGACTGGGCATCCCGGTGACCAGCCATTTTCTCGTGAGTGAGGAGCGGAGTCCACTCCTCTTGAGAATAACCCGCCTAACACGGAAGATAAGGGCAGCACTAGTTGATACATGAGCTATTCGAGCATACAAAACAGAATGTTTATTTGAAGGTTTAGAGTTTGGCACATACAAATTTACTTGGAACGGCAGGTAAGTACCGCATATAGGAAGGTATAGTGGACTCATATGGCATAACTTTGGGGTTTAAGGAGTTTGGATGCACAAGCAGTATTCCCGCTTAGTACAAGTGAAGGCTAGCAAAAGACTGGGAAGCGACCAACTGGAGAGCGACAACAGTTATGAACATGCATTAAAATTAATAAACATTGGATGCAAGCATGAGTAGGATATAATCCACCATGAACATAAATATTGTGAAGGCTGTGTTGATTTGTTTTCAACTACATGCGTGAACATGTGCCAAGTCGAGTCACTCAATTCATTTAAAGGAGGATACCATCCCATCATACCACATCACAATCATTCTAATAGCATGTTGGCACACAAGGTAAACCATTATAACTCATAGCTAATCAAGCATGGCATAAGCAACTATGATCTCTCATTGTCATTGCAAACATGTTTATTCATAATAAGCTGAATCAAGAACAATGAACTCATCATATTTACAAAAACAAAAGAGGTCGAGTTCATACCAGCTTTTCCCATCTCAGTCAGTCCATCATATATAATCATTATTGCCTTTCACTTGCACGACCGAATGATGTGAATAATAAGAGTGCACGTGCATTGGACTAAGTGGAATCTGCGAGCATTCAATAAACAGGAGAAGACAAGGCAATATGGGCTCTTGGTTAAATCAACAATAATGCATATAAGAGCCATTTCAACAGTTTAATCATGGTCTTCTCCTATCGACCCCCAAAGAAAAGAAAAGAAATAAAAACTATTTACACGGGAAAGCTCCCAACAAGTAAAAGAAGAACATGAAATATTTTTGGGTTTCCTTTTTAATTATTACTACTACAGCAGGAAAAGTAAACTAACTAGATGCTACACTAATTTTTTGTTGTTTTCTTAAAGTTTAACAAACACACAAGAAGAAAGCAGGAAAAAGAAAATAAACTAGCATGGATATTACAGTGAAAGACTATGAGCACCGACATCTAGCAATGAGTGTGTGTGAACATAAATGTAATGTTGGTGAGAAATACGTATTCCCCCAAGCTTAGGCTTTTGGCCTAAGTTGGTCTATTGCCAGGGATAGCCTGGCTAATACCCGTATGTGTAGCTGGGGTCGTACTGCGATGCAGCGGCTACCGCCTCCTGAGATGCAGCGTGGCGTCGAGCCGCCTCCGCTCTCCTCTCGTACTCATCTGCCTCCTCTCTGGTAATAACATATCTTCCTTTTGTCTGAATATCAAAGAAGGCAGGGGCAGGAAGAGTAATACGGACAACATGCCGTTTGTTAAAGATTAGTCGATACTGAAGAGGTGATTCAGTCCTCTCGACAAACTGGTGGTGGACCATAGAATCAAAATCTAAATAAGTAGGGGGAAACTCCATATCACCCTCACGAATATCTATCTCAAGAAAATTAGCTAAGCGGGTTGCATAAATTCCTCCAAAGAAATCTCCATTATATCTATTATGATGCAACCTACGAGCTACAATGGCTCCCATATGATAAGATTGGTCTCCTAACACAGCACTTCTGAGAATACTGAGATCAGGGACACACATGTGACATGCTTCATCCTTAGCATTTATGCACCTACCGATGAAGAGAGCAAAATAATGTATAGCAGGAAAGTGAATGCTCCCTATGGTGGCTTGCGTTATATCTCTAGATTCCCCTACAGTTATACTAGCAAGAAAGTCTCTAAATTCAGATTTACGGGGATCAACAGTACTACCCCATTGTGGGAGTTTGCAAGCAGCAGTAAAATCCTCTAAGTCCATGGTATAAGATTTATCATAAAGATCAAACATGACAGAAGGGGAATTACGTGAAGATGAAAACTCAAACCTCCTCACAAATGAGCTAGTGAGATCATGATACTGTGGGCATTTGTCTGCCTCAAAGTCCACCAGATTAGCGTTACGCAAATATGCGTTAAATTCTTCTTTTATTCCCGCACGATCCATCAAATTTTCCGAAGGCCACTCACAAGGCCGCACTAGAGCGTCTCTTGGTGGTTCCTCGTCAGCATCACGCATAGCAAGCCTGGGGCCTTGCTTCCTTGAAGAGCCACCTTGGAACATCTTCCTAAGCATATTGTTTTCTCTGAAAAATTTCTGAAATTTTTAGTAACCTCACACAAAAGTGAACCAACTTCAATAAAATTGATAGCAACTACTCCTACAAGTGCCTAGAGCCTTTATCAAGCATTAGAACTACTTGGAACCATATAAATTTGACATGCAAGCTCAAGAACATGGTCACCTATGTAGCACAAATTTGCAGTGAATAAAGCACTAGAACAAAAACTAATTGGACCAATGGAGGAGTCACATACCAAGGAACAATCTCGCCAAGCAGTTTTGTGAGAGATGATTTGAGCAAGGAGATCGAAAATCACAGCAACGGGGCTGGAACTCGTGCTTGAGTTGGTTTTTCGTGTTTGTGGGAGGAAGAAGAAGAAGATGGGTGCAAGAATAAGTGGAGGAGCGCCACCGTGGGCCTACGAGGCAGGGGGCACGCCCTGGGGGGTAGGGCGCGCCCTCCACCCTCGTGGCCAGGTGGCAGCTCCCCCCCGCCGTAATTTTTGCACAGTAAATCCTCAAATATTCTCGAAAAAATCATATTAAATTGGCATGGCATTTTGAGGACTTTTATTTTCGGGATATTTTTATATTGCACGGATAAATCAGGAAATAGACAGATAAATACTATTTTTACTTTATTTCAACTAAATAACAGAAAGTATAAAGAGGGTACAGAAGGTCGTGCCTTCTAGTTTCATCCGTCTCATGATCATCAAAAGGAATCCGCTAACAAGGTTGATCAGGTCTTGTTAACAAACTCATTCCGATTAACATGGAACCGGAGAAATTTCGAATAACACTATGTTACCTCAATGGGGATATGCACATCCCCTATAATAAGTATATCATATTTCTTCTTGACAGTAGGAAGAGGAAATTCAAAACCTCCAAAAATAATAGATGGAATTTTTCCAATAGAATTGATACTGTGGACTTGAGGTTGTTTCCTCGGAAAGTGTACCGTATGCTCATTACATTAACATGAAAAGTGACATTGCCTTTGTTGCAATCAATAACAGCACCTGCAGTATTCAGAAAAGGTCTTGCAAGAATAATAGACATACTATCGTCCTCGGGAATATCAAGAATAACAAAGTCCGTTAAAATAGTAACGTTTGCAACCAACACAGGCACATCCTCACAAATACCGACAGGTATAGCAGTTGATTTATCGACCATTTGCAAAGATATTTCAGTAGGTGTCAACTTATTCAAATCAAGTCTACGGTATAAAGAGAGAGGCATAACGCTAACACCGGCTCCAAGATCACATAAAGCAGTTTAACATAGTTTCTTTTAATGGAGCATGGTATAGTAGGTACTCCTGGGTCTCCAAGTTTCTTTGGTATTCCACCCTTAAAAGTATAATTAGCAAGCATGGTGGAAATTTCGGTTTCCGGTATCTTTCTCTTATTGGTAATGATATCCTTCATATACTTAGCATAAGGATTTGTTTTGAGCACATCAGTTAATCGCATACGCAAAAAGATAGGTCTAATCATTTCAGCAAAGCGCTCAAAATCCTCATCATCCTTTTTCTTGGATGGTTTGGGAGGAAAAGGCATGGGTTTCTGAACCCATGGTTCTCTTTCTTTACCATGTTTCCTAGCAACAAAGTCTCTCTTATCATAACGTTGATTCTTTGATTGTGGGTTATCAAGATCAACAACAGGTTCAACTTCTACATCATTATCATTACTAGGTTGAGCATCATCATGAACATCATCATTATTATTTTCTCTAGGTTCATGTTCATTACCAGATTGTGTTTCAGCATCAGAAATAGATATATCATTTGGATTCTCAGATGGTTCAGCAATAGGTTCGCTAGAAGTTTTCAAAGTCCTATCATTTTTCTTTTTCTTCTTTTTAGAAGGACTAGGTATATCAGTATTATTTCTCTGAGAATCTTGCTCAATTCTCTTCGGGTGGCCTTCAGGATACAAAGGTCCCTGAGTCATTCTACCAGTTCTAGTAGCCACTCTAACAGCATAATCATTTTTCTTACTATTCATTTCACTGAGCAAATCATTTTGAGCCTTAAGTACTTGTTCTACTTGAGTGGTAACCATAGAAGCATGTTTGCTAATGAGTTTAAGTTCACATCTAACATTAGCCATATAATCACCCAAGTGTTTAATCATATAGGAGGTTTGTTTCAACTGTCTACCAAAATAAGCATTGAAGTCTTCTTGCTCAAACATAAAGTTATCAAACTCATCCAAGCACTGACTAGCAATTTTAGTACGAGGGACTTCAGCTCTATCATATCTATAAAGAGAATTTACCTTTACTACCTATGTCGGGTTATCGGGATCAGGGGGTTCTTCAATAGGTAATGGATCAAGATCATATGTTTCTTCAACAGGCGGTAAATTAAGACCATGTATTTCTTCAATAGGAGGTAAATTCTTAACATCTTCAGCTTTAATACCTTTTTATTTCATAGATTTCTTTGCCTCTTGCATATCTTCCGGACTGAGAAATAGAACACCTCTCTTCTTCGGAGTTGGTTTAGGACTAGGCTCAGGAATTGGCTCAGGAGCTGGCTCAGGAAGTGTCCAATTATTTTCATTTGTCAACATATTATTTAATAGAATTTCAGCTTCATCCGGTGTTCTTTCCCTGAAAAGAGAACCAGCACAACTATCCAGGTAATCTCTGGAAGCATCGGTTAGTCCATTATAAAAGATATCAAGTATTTCATTTTTCTTAAGAGGATGGTCAGGCAAAGCATTAAGTAACTTGAGAAGCCTCCCCCAAGCTTGTGGGAGACTCTCTTCTTCAAGTTGCACGAAGTTGTATATTTCCTTTAAAGCAGCTTGTTTCTTATGAGCAGGGAAATATTTAGCAGAAAAGTAATAAATCATATCATGGGGACTATGCACACAACCAGGATCTAGAGAATTAAACCATATCTTAGCATCACCCTTTAATGGGAACGGAAATATTTTAAGGATATAAAAGTAGCGAGATCTCTCATCATTAGTGAACAAGGTGGCTATATCATTTAATTTAGTAAGATGTGCAAACAACAGTTTTAGATTCATAACCATGAAAAGGATCAGATTCAACCAAAGTAATTATATCAGGATCAACAGAGAATTCATAATCCTTATCGGGAACACAAATAGGTGAAGTAGCAAAAGCAGGGTCAGGCTTAATTCTATCTCTAAGAGATTCTTTACTCCATTTAATTAATAACCTCTTGAGTTCATATCTATCTCTGCAAGCTAGAATAGCTAAAGAAGATTCGTTATCAAAAAGATAACCTTCAGGAATAACAGGCATATCTTCATCATCACTTTCATTAATATAATCAGTTTCAATAATTTCTTTCTCTCTAGCCCTAGAAATTTGTTCCTCAAGAAATTCACTAAGTGGCACAGTAGTATCAGGCATAGAAGTAGTTTCATCATAAGTATCATGCATAGCAGAAGTGGCATCATCAATATCATGCGACATATCAGAACGAATAGCAGAAGCAGGTTTAGGTGTCGCAAGCTTACTCATAACAGAAGGTGAATCAAGTGCAGAGCTAGATGGCAGTTCCTTACCTCCCCTCGTAGTTGAGGGATAAATCTTTGTCTTAGCGTCTTTCAAATTCTTCATAGTGTCCAGCAGATATAAATCCCAAGTGACTCAAAGAATAGAGCTATGCTCCCCGGCAACGGCGCCAGAAAAAGGTCTTGATAACCCACAAGTATAGGGGATCGCAACAGTTTCCGAGGGTAGAGTATTCAACCCAAATTTATTGATTGGACACAAGGGGAGCCAAAGAATATTCTCAAGTGTTAGCAACTGAGTTGTCAATTCAGCCACACTTGGATAACTTAATATCTGCAGCAAAGTATTTAGTAGCAAAGTAGTATGATAGTAGTGGTAACGGTAACAAAAGAGTAATGAAAGCGAAAGTAATATTTTTGGTATTTTGTAGTGATTGTAACAATAGCAACGGGAAAGTAAATAAGCGTAAACTAGTAGATGGAAAGCTCGTAGGCATCGGATCAGTGATGGATAATTATGCCAGATGCGGTTCATCATGTAACAGTCATAACATAGGGTGACACAGAACTAGCTCCAATTCATCAATGTAATGTAGGCATGTATTCCGTATATAGTCATACGTGCTTATGGAAAAGAACTTGCATGACATCTTTTGTCCTACCCTCCCGTGGCAGCGGGGTCCTAATGGAAACTAAGGCATATTAAGGCCTCCTTTTAATAGAGAACCGGAACAAAGCATTAGCACATAGTGAATACATGAACTCCTCAAACTATGGTCATCACCGAGAAGTATCCCGATTATTGTCATTTCGGGTTTGTCAGATCATAACACATAATAGGTGACTATAGACTTGCAAGATAGGATCAAGAACACACATATATTCATGAAAACATAATAGGTTCAGATCTGAAATCATGGCACTCAGGCCCTAGTGACAAGCATTAAGCATAGCAAAGTCATAGCAACATCAATCTCAGAACATAGTGGATACTAGGGATCAAACCCTAACAAAACTAACTTGATAACATGGTAAATCTCATCCAACCCATCACCGTCCAGCAAGCCTACGATGGAATTACTCACGTACGGCGGTGAGCATCATGAAATTGGTGATGGAGGATGGTTGATGATGACGATGGCGACGAATCCCCCTCTCCGGAGCCCCGAACGGACTCCAGATCAGCCCTCCCGAGAGGTTTTAGGGCTTGGCGGCGGCTCCGTATCGTAAAACGTGATGTACTCTTCTCTCCGAAACCCAATATATAGAGTTGGAATTGGCGTCGGAGGGTCTCCAGGGGGCCCACGAGGTAGGGGGCGCGCCCAGGGGGGAGGGCGTGCCCCCACCCTCGTGGACAGGGTGTGGGCCCCCTGGTCTTCATCTTTGGCGAGGATTTTTTATTATTTATTCTAAGACGTTCCGTGGAGTTTCAGGACTATCCGAGAACTTTTGTTTTCTGCACATAAAACAACATCATGTCAATTCTGCTGAAAATAGCGTCAGTCCGGGTTAGTTCCATTCAAATCATACAAGTTAGAGTCCAAAACAAGGGCAAAAGTGTTTGGAAAAGTAGATACGACGGAGACGTATCATGCGAGACCTTCAGAGAATGAACCGGAGGAGCCGGAGGCAACCGCAAAGGCCTTCTTGGAGGTCTTGGCCTCGTCTAAGAATCCTCTTTATGCGGGTGCGAAAATATCTCAGGTGGATGCCATCTCGCAACTGATTGCAGTCAAGGATAAGTACGGCTGTAGCAAGAAATGCTTCGAAGCATTACTGGGAGTATGGGCTAAGAGCCTCCCTGGGGGTCATGAACTGCCGAAATGCATGTACGCTACAACGAAAATTATGAAGGCACTCTCTATGGATTATGAGAAAATAGATGTTTGTCTGAAGAATTGCCTTTTGTTTAGGCACGAGTATGCAGATGACAAGTACTGTAGGGAGTGCGGTTCGTCTCGGTACCTTGAGGTGGTCGGTGAGGATCGTGAGAAAAGGCAGCTAGCCATCCCCGCTAAGGTTCTTCGGTATCTCCATTTCATAGAAAGACTGCAGCGCATTTTCATCACGGAGGAGTCTGCCAAAATGATGAAGTGGCACAAGGAAGGTATAAGGTACAATTCAAATAAAATCGTACAGCCATCGGAAGGTGAAGCATGGAAGTCGTTCGATGAAGAATACCCCGAGGAAGCAGCCGAGGCTAGGAATGTAAGAATAGCCATATCAGGTGATGGGTTCAATCCATACGGTATGTCGTCCAATCCATACAGCTGCTGGGCCGTGTTGGTAATTCCGCTCAATCTCCCTCCCGGTGCCCTAACGCAATGCAAGACCATGTTCTTGTCGCTCATCATTCTGGGGCTTGAATACCTGAGGAAGCAATTGGGTGTGTTCATGCATCCGCTGGTGGATGATTTGCACCATTCTTGGTACTTTCCGAGGTTAACATAAGACCGGGATCTGCAGAGAAATTTCTTGATGAAAGTTTGGTTGCACTATTGCATGCATGACTTTCTCAGCTATGCTCTATTCTACGGATGGTGTACAAGTGGGAAGATGCCATGCCCAGTGGGCATGCAAGCTCTGCGAATGATTTGGCTGAGTAAGGGTGGCAAGTATGTAGCCTTTGACCCGCATCGATAGTTCCTCCCTCCAGACCATCCAGACATGGAAGACAAGAAGAACTTCACGAAAGGTCGGGTTGTGAAGTAACCGAGATTCCAACATTTTCGGGGGCAGATGTTCTTGCTCAGCTAAAACCTCTCAAGCCTAAAGTCAAAGCCAAAGCCAAAGCCAAAAGCTTCGAGGGATATGGTGAGACGCACAATTGGACTCACATTACCCCCTTATCGAAGCTTCCCTATTTCAAGGACCTCAAACTTCCTTGCAACATCGATGTGATGCACACCGAAAAGAATGTCGCAGAGTCCCTTTTCCGCACGATCCTCAACACTCCTGATAAGACGAAGGATAACGTTAAAGCTAGGGCCGATCAACAGAGAATTTGTGATAGACCACGTCTAATCATGAAGCCTCCCACAGGCGGTCAAAGAAACTGGTTCAAGCCAGATGCTGACTTTGTCCTTAAACCACCAGAAAAGAAGGAAGTACTTATCTGGCTAAAACACATTTTGAAGTTAACCGATGGTTATGCATCGAATATAAGTAAGCGAGTCAATATTTCAACGAGCAAAGTGACCGGCCTGAAGAGTCATGACTACCATGTATGGATTGAGCGGATAATGCCGGTGATGGTTCGAGGCTATGTCCCCGAGCATGTCTGGCGAGTGCTTGCCGAGCAAAGCCATTTCTTCCCAACGCTTTGTGCTAAAGAAGTAAGTAAAGACGTGATTGAACAATTGCATAAGAAGGCACCAGAGTTGATAGTCAAGCTAGAAAAGATCTTTCCGTCAGGATTCTTTACTCCGATGCCACATCTCATTCTGCACCTCGCGAACGAGGTATTGTTGGGGGAGCCTGTGCAGCGTTGGCAGTATGGCCCTAAGAGACAGAACAAGCATCTCCAACAGAAATGTGGAAACAAAGCTAAGATTGAGGCTTCCATAGTTGAGGCAGTTATCCTAGAGGAGGTGTCAGACCTCAGGACATCGTACTATCCAGACCACGTTCCCCATCTGCATAATAAGATTCCTCGATACAATATAGAAGAGTCCAAGTATCAACCCAAGCTCCATCTATTCAATGGGCAAGGTGGCAGGGCTGGGGCCTCGAAATCTTATAACATGCCACGACAAGAGTGTGAGGACCTCATGTTCTATATCTTGCACAACATCAAGGAAGTTGAGGAAGTGTGGATGAGGTAATACCACTACACCCTTTTATGTCTTGCACAACATCATATTCTATGTTCACTTAGTCCCAGTCTAACACCGCTTTTCTTCTTGTAGTGATTTCGTTCAAGAGGAATGGACGGCAATGAATCCTCCTACTGAGGCGGGGGCACTTACTCTTCCCTGTCATGGAAACCCTGGACGTAAAATGTTTGTTGTATGGTTCATGGAGAAAGAAATTTTCCACATTCCCCTATTAAATACCTAGTACAACATTTATGAGTTAACCGAACTAATGCACCCATAAATTTCAATTATACTTGTAGGGAAAAGATCCGAACATATTTATGGATGATGAATTGAGATGGGTTTCCATGGGTTTTGACCCTGCCGTCATGACATGTAAAAAGTATGATGTGAATGGGTATCGCTTCCATACAGAGGAGCACCAGAACAGTCGGCATGATCCCAAAACTATAAATACCGGAGTGTACACCCCCGGTCAAAATTCAGTAGACTACTACGGAAGGGTACAAAATATATACGAGATTACATTCCGCAAAGGGCGCGAAACCCTAAGTCTGCCTGGGTTCAAATGCCGATCTTTCGATCCGCGGGAGGGGGTAAAACATACGCCTTCCATTGGTTTGGTCGAAGTTAAACCATCAACCGTCTATGCCGGAGCCAATCTCTTCATTGCGGCTACCCAAGCTACACAAGTTTATTATCTGCCTTACCCATGCCAGAAAGAGTACCTAAAGGGTAGGGAAGTTGTGTTCAAGGTGTCGCCGCATGGTAAGCTACCGGACCCGAACGAAGACGATTACTACAACATTAACCCCATGACATACGAGGGAGTGTTCTATCAAGAGCAACCTGACGATGATGTGGTCATAAACGATGACGCTAGACCATTGGGTGATGATGATGTGGATCCAAACGACGACGATGCACGGAATGATGGTGAGACTATTGTTAATGAAAATGACATACTTATGCCACTAGTAGAAAACGGTTCAATAGTCCCGGTTCTAGAGGACCTTTAGTCCCGGTTCTGGAACCGGGACTAAAGGGTCGAGACTAAAGCCCAAACAGCTCCACGTGGCCGCTGTGTGGAGCTCCACCTTTAGTCCCGGTTGGTAACACCAACCGGGACTAAAGGACTTTTTTGAAATTTTGTTTTTTTGAAAAAAAATGATTTTTTTTCAATTTTTTATTTTCAAATTTCTGAATTATTTGACAATTTAATCTCTAATCACTGCTCAATTATGAACCACCCATTCCAAATCGTCTAACTTCCCGGCCGGTCACCCATCCTCTCACTACTCCAGCCTGAGCACGCTTAACTTTCGAGTTCTATTCCCCCTAGTTTCCAAGTCTGGACTAGTTGTTCTCCTAACAATACTAAGCTGTCAATTCTATGAACCCTTAGAAGTTGAACTTGAGCATTAAGCACCGTTTGAGTTTGAAACTATTATTCTATTATTCTAGAAAACAATAATTATTTAGTAACACTAATATTTCTTGAATAAGTAGTTTGACCAAATTTGACCATAGTTTGACCACAGTTTGATCAAAAGTAAAAAAACTAAAAATAATTATTTATTAACACTAATATTTCAAGTAGTTTGACCATAGTTTGACCCCAGTTTGACCAGATTTGACCATAATTTGACCATAGTTTGACCAGAGTTGACCATAATTTGACCACAGTTTGATCAAAAGTCATATAAACTAAAAATAATTATTTATTAACACTAATATTTCTTGAGTAGTTTGACCACAGTTTGATCTGCAACAATATATTTTCGGAAATACTAAAGCCCACACGTGATGACGTTTGCATCTTGCCCACACACGTGGATCCACGTCCGTTTGTGGTTGCACGAATCTTGGCATGTTTGTGGTGCCACGTAGGACTGGGCTGGTGGGTGGGCATTCATCCGGTCGCCCACACGTCCGTTTTCACCACACGGAGGGACCGGTGTGTGGGTGTTTAGCAGTTTGCCCACACGTCAGTTTTCACTCACGCACAGGGGCTGGTGTGTGGGCATTTATCAGCTCGCCCACACGCCCGTCTCCTCTCCCACACCCAAAGCTGCCAGTTGCCATGTGTTTTGCAGGGTACATGGCAACTGCCCTAGTGTGCTTGTAAGCAGATGGCAACTCTCTCTTTTACCTGAACATGTCAGTTGCCATGTGTTTTGCAGGGTACATGGCAACTGCCCTAGTGTGCTTGTAAGCAGATGGCAACTCTCTCTTTATCCGAACATGTTATTTTGCCACGTCTTTTTGTAGCGCTACACGGCAACTGCCTAGTGTTAGTAGCTGGCAACTCCTAAAGTTTTCAAATCATGGCAACTGTAGTAAACTAGACCATACATGGCAACTGCCTAGTGTTAGTAGGTGGCAACCCCTAAAGTTTTCAAATCATGACAACTATAGTAAACCAAACCATAAATGGCAACAGCTGCAGTTGTCCAAAAATGGCATCTGGCACTTGACCTGAGATGGCAACTGCATTTGAGCAACCATGGCAACTGTAGTTGTCCGACATGGCAACTGTAGTTCAGCGACATGGCAACTGCAGTTAAACGAATATGTAAGCGGGTCCGGACCATGGCAACTGCGGGACGCGTGGTGACTGTCACGCGGGGCGTGCGGGACCATGAGTTAGGAGGCCTGTTGTACGGGCGTGTGAGTGTTATCTATTTTGCCCACACGTAGGCGTGTGAAAGGGACCGCGAGGAAAAAAAGAGACGTGTGGGCATTACTTGTTTTGCCCACACGTAGGCGTGTGGGCTGATCCTCTTAGACACCACACAAAACGTGTGGGCAGACCCCTTAATGCCCACACGTGTGGGCGTTATCGGCATCCTATATTTTTTAGAACTTCGGCAACTTTATGTAATTAATAATCATGTCTCTTACAATAAGAGGACTAGGAAATCAGGAGGTTCTGCAGCAATATCTTTATTGCAAAAACTCTGCAACATGAACTCTGTTGCAAACGTCCGAACGCAACATCATCCTTGTTGCAAAGGTGGTAGTTGAACCTTACGATCATCTCACTTTGTATCTAATGGCTCACGTGGCGGCGGATCTTTGCAACAGATCCGCCAGCCGATGCGTAGCGTTGCCCAACTTTAATACAAAGTTATACGAAAGTTAAGACATTTATTTTGGGGAAAAGCTTACCATCATCCGGTGGATCGCAGTGGCCGTGTCCGCCACCTCCCCTGCATGGCACGCGTCCAAGTGAAGGCTATCATGCCGTCCTTTGTTGAACACGCTTCCGAAACAGAGGCTATGTTTCAGAAACATATGCGATGTTGCAATGGTCTACGATGGGTCTAGTTTTGCAACAAAATCTCTGTTGTGGAAATTTTCGGCAACAAAACCTCAGCTACAAAAAGAGTTGCAACAAAACCCTAGCTGCAATTTTCTTTTCGCAACAAAACAGCCATTGCAAAAAAAATTTGCAACAAGACCTATGCTGCAGAAATAATTCTGCAACAAGATCCGTGTTGCAGTTCTGGAGGCGCCCTCGGTCGCTTGCGGCAAATCCGACGGTTCGTGACCCGGCTGATCTTTTAAAAATATGAGCCGGCGGACGCGTAGGATGTCCCTTTATTTTAAGGCGAAGAAAATATTATATATAGGACATGTACGTACCTTTATTTTGAAACTAATCATTGTTTTGCCTGACGGGCACGGGAACGGAAGCCGACAGCGGCGGCGCGTCAGCCTTGGCGCCGGGGGAAGAGAGCCAGGACCCCATCGTCGTTCGTCGTCCTCAATCGTCAATCAATCTCCCAACTGTAAGCCCAATCTCTATAGGATCAAGTTGATGATTGTAAGGATTATGTGATTGAGTAATACTAGCAAAAATGCCCGTGCGTTGCAACGGAGAAAAAAAATAGTACAACTCTACAACAAGACGAGCATACGGCACATTTATGATGTCATCACCACATAAGCAATGGGTTGTACATCTTCACTCCTTGACGAGAATAGATGACACTTGTGTGGTTGCACAATGCGCCGATTGCCGACACCATATCTTTTTCCGAAAAAATATCAAGCACCCTTACCCTGAAGAACCCTCTCCATCGGTCCACGTCCTCAATTTGAAAATGGATCCTACATTGGCACCGCTTATACTTCATCTCACCCTTGACAATGATACCCTACGGATGTGTAAATAACAACTCTGCTAAATTATTTAGAGGCCTGTATTTACATCCCATCTCACATCAAACTAACATAAGAAGATGTAAAAAAACATACCTTGAAAGATATTGTCTAGATTATTATGATGTTTATAATTGTTATTATTATAGAGTTTAAAATAAGTAAATTTGAATTAGCAAGTTGGAAGGAAACCATACACTGTATTTCAAACCAGATTGACCAGTCAAAAGTAGATTTTTTTTTCTTTTTTAAAAAGGAGGTTGAAACTTCCGGTCTGTAAACCCCTAACATCATCTGTAAATAACACCGAGAGCTTCTTCCACGTATTGTAGATGTCACGGCACCGCAACCGCACAGACTCCGCAATGTTTGTAGCGGAATCCCTTGCATCCATATTTTCTGGAGGCGGTGAGGCGGTCGTCCACAGCTAGCCGTCGATGGCATGCACTCGATGGCATCCTTGACTGATGAGAAAACTGGTCGGTCTGGTTATGAAAATTAGGCCCGACAAACTCTCGGTCCGATCCGGTTTTTGACCGAGTCTCCAAGCAGGTCCGACAAAGCACAGTCGCCGCGGCTGCCGTTCCTCGTCGTTGCGACCACCGGCAACCCCCTGAGTGAACCACCGCATACCCGAGCACCGTCAGAAGCCATCAGCGTTGTTGATCACGACGACGCAGAGTCAGAAGCCATGAAGCTCGGTTCCTGTTCTGCGAGTCTGAATAAATAGCAGAGAAATAGAACAGAAAAGTTGTCAAGTTTGTGCAGGCAAAACAACTGCTTCTTCCTTCTTCCTAAAGCAATCTCTCAGTTCACATGTGTTGATTCCAAGGGCATCTCGGGTGCCGACAAACACATCGGTGAGCACATATACGTTGGTGTGCCCCGTCTTGTTCCCGCAGGAATAATAAGTTGATCTCGTCATGGTCGTCCCCCACAGATGATGTCTAAATTTGCAATGATGTACGTACAGTTGGTATTGCAGTACAAGCTGATTAGTAATCTGAAATTTGAAGCAACGATGTACGTATATAGTATGTGGTGACGGTGCCGCCGGGCGGCGGAGTTCCACAGGATGAGACGCTACCTGCCATAGATGGACTGCCTCTTTGTCTGCAGCAAGCATCCGGAGGAGTTGCTCTTTAGGACAGGGTATGGCACAAACGCACGCAAGCACGCACAAAGGCGCACACACACGCACGCAGCTAGCGCTCCCTCGCCATCGCTAGATCGCTCACCCTGACCGAGCTACACACACGCAGCTAGCGCTCCCTCGCCGTCGCTAGATCCCTCACCCTGACCGAGCTTTCGCCTCGCCGGTCCGGTTCAGGGGGACAGGCCCGCTGGGCACTTCGGTCCGGTCCGGTCCCGACTGGTCCCAGCGGCAGGTCATCGTCATGCTAGATGCTAATCCATGCGGGCAGCTTGCACAGAGCTCGTTCTCCGCGTCCAGTCCCACCTGCATCTACATCCTTGCCATTGTCATCGTCAACTTCAACCATGGTGGCAGGTTCTGCTGTGCTAGCCGACGCCTCAATCTCGATGGCCCTCGTCCTGCTCCATGTCCGTCTCCACGTACGGCCGTGCTGCGGCAGGTGATGAATCCATTAAATAGCTCCTTGTCCGCCGCTGCCAGTCTTGCCGACGATTGCGAGCGCTCTCACCTCGGTTGCAGTGGACCTAGGACGAGAGATCACAATCGATCCAATGTTATGTGAATCAAGCCAATCGAAAAGGCAGGATCCAACCGGTGCGTGGACCGTAGGTGTTTCCGGTTCTTATACAAAACGAAACGTTTTTACGTGGGTGTAAGGGACGGCTCATGGGCTGTTTCGTTCGCTTGGCCTTTTCTGGATGGGCGTATTGTGACGGTGAACCTGACAAAGTCAATCCGTGCTTTATTATTAGGGATAGATAAGTTTTCATCCGCAAAAAAAAGAGTTGATGATCTATATAGGCCGGATCGAATCGCTAGGTATCCTCCTACTCCGATGTAAACTTTTTCGCAGCTGAATCGCGCTAGCGTGCCGGGTGGGCTGGCCCAGTACGAGTCTTCCCCTCAAAAGAAAAAAAAACGTACGCACGTGTCTCCAATTGGGCGTTGTGTAGGATTCATAGTCCGTGTAGGCCAGCTCCCTCCTCGTCCTTACCCAACGAGAACCAGATCCATCCAACAAACATATTTTAGTTTCCCACAATTTGTGTGTATAAATTCGGTCGATTGGGTTGCAGCTGCGTGACACGACGACCGATAGACAAAAGTAGGCGGACAGAAGAGCGTATACGTACACGATCGACGATCGTTATAGCTAGGAAGGAGAGGATCGATCGATCCATTGGGATGGGATCCTGGTTCTCTTCCGTCGCCGGCGCCGAATACGTGGATTACACGCGCACAATCGCCGTTCCAAAGGATGTTGTCGCTCGGCTTCAACGGCTCATGGACGAAGCACATGCAGTCCCCAACCCGCGCACACAAGAGTACGTAGTACCTACTACTCCTTCCTTGCTCATCACCCATCATCACTCCATGCACTGAATATACTCCTAGCTAGTATATCTTTTCATGTTTGATTGATGACAAAGAAAAAAATGTGCATGTTTGGAAGAGCTACATTTATTCTTAATAATGTCTAAAAGTTTGCTTTCCTTACTTGTGTTGGATGACAGAGAGCTCGACGCCTGCTTCATTTGTAAGCTTGCCGACCACGCCCTCCAACATTACAATTCCAACCACCAGGTACGTACGTGCGCACCAACTGCTAATTCAAAAGCAACTATAGTAGTACTTAACCTGAAATTCTTACTTTCCTCTTGCATGAGTGCATGGGCATCAATGAAGCATCTACTAGTTTCGTTATCCTTTTTGTTGAGATTGATCGATATTGTGCATGCAGGGTGCCGACTTCCAGTGTCCTCATCTGCCCATCACCAAGATGAAAGCCGACTGCGTTGGTTTCAGGAAAGATCTTTGGTACCACCTCAACTTCAAGGCTCGCCGGAGGGACAACTACGACGAGGAGCAGAACTTCTTTGCCGAACTGCGCTACGACCAATGTTCCGATGACCTGATCGTCCATATATGCACCATCTTAGGTATGTGTATATGCATATCCCGGCTTGCAAAACCCAGATCGACGAGCCTTGGCCTCCCTTACAATGTTGGTTTTTTGGACAATCTGGAACGAGTGTAACGCTCGGATCTTCCGTCGCAAGAGTGCATCACCCCCGGTCCTCCTTCGGACTATCATCGACGACGCCAAGCTTTGGGTTCTTGCGGGTGCTAAAAAACTAGGGTCCATTATTGTACGCGAGTAGTTGCCATGCCGTGTGTGTGGTCACTTGTAACACCCTAAAACTCTTCTTTCTTATATAATGAATGAGGCAAATCTTTTGCCTCCGTTTAAAAAAAAAATCCCCACAGCCTAATGTTGAAACGCTTTGGCTCCTACCTAATTCTCACTTTCTCTCTCCACAGAACAAAAGCCGTTATGTCGCTTCAGAAGCAGCTGTGCATTCTGTCCGGACGAATCCAGGATTTTGCATCCAAGCAATACAGAAATTGGCTGCGGAAAGGAGGGGCATGAAATGGAATTTTTTTCGTGAGAGGCGTGGAATCAACGGACATACGAATGAATTCTTCAGCAAGAGCGATATGCTGAGCATACCCTTCTTGCAAGGAGGACGCCTACCTCGATATAGACACAGTCTACAATGATTTATGCTTTTCGCACAATTATCATTTGTTGGAAATTATGGACTTAAACCCATATAATACAACAACTTCTAAAAAGTCTCAAAGGCCCATGTACCACATGAGTAAAGGAGAGCTGAGACCAATATAAAAGGGTGTACTCGCACTCTCCTTTGTATGTACTCATATGTCTACCTTGTCATATGTGATGAATAAAAAAAATATTGCTAGCACTATTCATATGATATTGATTGAGTTAATTGCTAGTTGTCTCAACATGGCATTTTTTGTTTAATTTCCTGGATCACTATATAGAAATAAAGTACTCTATTTGTTTTGACAAAAAGAGCACCATACTGTAATTGGCAAATGTCTACTTTTAGGCTTGTCAATCTTATCTTTCCTTCAATGCATCGTGACATGATTTTTTGTGTCTTTTAGCGAGAAAAATTGACCTCCAAAACTAGATCCATGAGTAAATAACTTGGGGGAACTTTGGCGGAGAGAAGTCTGGGATTACTGAAATGGAACTTGCGGAACCTATAGACGACTAGCTCAGAAGCCATTTGTTTCATCTCTAATACTTCTTTGAAATATTTGTGAAATAATATGTATTTTGAGTGAATCCATTGTGACATGTGCTGATATTAGTTATTGCCCCAAACTCGCATTCTAGGTTTCTTTGTGAACATGGTGACAATGTCCTGGACTAGGGTGTACTCACCACGTTGGCCTACCAATCATGGGCCGGACCAAGGACCCACCGCCAACTGAAGAATGTGTCACATTTGCCATGGACCTCGGTGTACTCAAGATAGGATCTTCCGCAGTCTTGGGGCACACTTCAAGGCATATTCAAATATTCGACATATTTATCTCGAGATGGAACCAGCCATGTAACCCTAGGTACCCCCCCTGCCCCTATGTAGCCGAGGGGTGTAGTCCGTAGAGGAAAGGGCTTTAGATACATTCATATGATCTCGAGGTACATCCCTTGTACTTTGTACCCCATCCACAAAATATAAACAAGAGCAGGAGTAGGGTATTACCTCTTTGGGAGGGCACGAACCTGTGTAAACACCACGTCCCTCTTCTTCCTGTTACCATCTAGCCGACACCACCAGCTCAGGACCCCCTACCTGAGATCTACCAGACTTAGCTCCAACATTGGTGACCCACACATGTTCCACTGTGTGGTCACAAATGCTTGATGGCTCATCTTCGAGTCGACGACATCATTGGTTGTGGGAAGACTTTCTTTCCGGACAGCTTTTTGCCTTCGGCAGCATCGTGCTTCACGCCAACTCAGCTAGCCACCTTGACCAGGTCGAGAATTTCGCCCCAGGCCAGTCCATTAGGTTTGGGAATCTGGAGTACGCCACAGACTCCCCTAGCGAACTTGCCTTTTCGGGTTGGGTGTCAGACCAGTCCTAAGATCTCATCGACGCCATCGTCCTAGCACCAGATTCAATCTTGAAGCGGGAACTTGGAACCGTCAACACCTCGGATCTAGCCTTGAGCTCAGATGCCAACACTACCCCGATGAATTGGGTGTCGGATCTGACCACCGAAGCCCCCGAGGACACATGAGACAACACCTCGGGAAAACTTCCGAGCCCCGCCTACTTTCAAGAGATGAAAGATGTCAATATCACACTTATGAACGAGATGTTAGATCGAATTCAGAACCTTACAATCTTAGACGATCAACCCTCAATCTGCGATCGGATCTGGGAGAAACCCGGAGTGGTCGGAACTTTCAACCCACCCCCAAACTCTAGTTTCATTTTTGTGTCTTTTCCATTGTGTAATTCGGCTTTTTCTGGTTTTCCTTATTTAAGTGGGAGATCCTCTTCTCCTTATATGAAATGACGGAGCTCCTGCCCTTTCCTTGACAAGTTGCTCAGAAAAATCTCCACCAATAGTAGACCATGTTCTATCGAATGAAATATATGCAACATCTCAAGCTACATCAGCCAACCCAGCATGCGGATATGTAGGGGCTTTGCCTTCTACTGGACTGACTATGTTGGTGGGTTGGGTCAACATGTGTTCAAATTTCCCCATTTTCTTCGGTTTGATGCCCAATTAACCGTGATCCATATGTTTTTTAATTCATTTACAAAGGATAACAATAGTACTTACATTCCAGAACCCAAGAACAGTCTTGGAACATGTACATGAAGTGCAAGAAACAAACAATTTCATGGTCGTACAACTATATGTACAATTTTTCCCCAACCCCCTCGTAAACGAGAAAGTGAACAAAGTGATAAAACAATCAATGGAATGGATCGTCCATGCATCCTATTGATACGTCTGTGAGTGCTTTCATGACCAATTTTGCAAGAATAGAATACGGGATGGTCGCCCGGCTGGGTTTGAGGCCAGGCATTTCAGAGGAGCTTGTAAACTACTCCCTCTGATTTTAAATATTTGTCTTTCTAAATATTTCAACAAGTGACCACATACGGAACAAAATGAGTGAATTTACACTCCAAAATATGTCAATATACATCCGTATATGATAGTTGATTTGAAATCTCTAAAAAAAACAAATATTTAGGAACAAGGGAGTAGTAGATTGTAAATCTCTAAATAATACGTACTGCACAATTGTGTGGGTCTAGTTGATTACATGTGTACCCTCGACCCTAGTTAACGGGCGATCTGGAGGCGATAGCCTCGCCGTCGGCACCGCCGGCCGCCGCGCCCGCTGTGTGCGGCCTCCCTTCCGCGTCCAAGCCCAGGCTGGCCGTCGGAACAGCAGCGGCCATGTCCGCAGACCGATCGCTTGGCCCCTCGGGGCCTAGCGTTCCAGCCGCCTCTTCACTAGGGTTTCTCGCCCTTGGCGATCTGGAGGCGACCGCCCCGCAGCCACCACCGCCGGCCACCGCGCCGGCTGTGTGTGGCCTTTCCTCCGCGTCTCAGTCTAGGCTGGGCGTCGGAACAGTCGCGGCCGAGTCCGCTAATCGATCGCACGGCTCCCCAAGGCTCTGCGATCCCGCATACGTCTTGAAGTACGAGGGGTGGAGTCCTGCTGAATCACGGCACGAGGAGGATCAGGGACGCCCTAACCCCAGCCGCAAGGAAAGGAAGTCTTCTTCTTCCTACAAAAACTCATCTAGGGCTACGAAGGGACTGCACAAGGAACCACGCAAGCCGCCGGATCGCAAACCCCACGCGTCTACGCCGCCGCAGTCTGCTGGGATGTCGTCGTCGTCGTCTGCTCACGAGGCCGGCAAGGAGTCGCTGGTGGCCGAGGTGAACCCGGAGGTCGGTGGGGGCGCACATAGGGCTCCCTCCATGGATGCTGCTCGCCCGAAGCCTTCCGACGGTGGATCGACGGCTGCTGGGGCGTCTCAATCCGCGGCTGCAAACACTGGCGATTGGGAACCAGATGAAGACGGCGGGTGCGGCAGAGGAGTATGCTGCTGATCATGCAACGGGTAACCCATCTGTTGATGAGTTGTTGGCTGAACTAAGGAAGTCCATGTCGGGTTGCAGCAAGGGTATAGCTGAGAAACAACATGCAGCGACAACAGCCAACATATATGCACGTTCACCCAAAAAAGAAGAACGGAGGGCGGACAAGACATACAGGTTGTGGATGGAGGGGCGTCCATGAGCCAGGAGACGCAGATAGAGGCGAGCACTATGGAGGCAACCGACCCAGGGGCCGTCGGTGAACTGATGGGGCCAACAGAGCCCCGTCAGGAGCAATGAATATTTTAAGTTGGAACTGTCGGGGAACGGGGAACCCCCGGACAGTTCGTGATCTCGTGAGTCTTGTCCAGGCTCACTCCCCTAGTATCGTTTTTCTTTGTGAAACTAGGCAGCCAAAAAATAAAATGAAGAGGTACCGTGCTCGGTTAGGCTTGAGTGGTTTTGATGCTTGTGATAGCGTTGGTCGTAGTGGTGGACTTGCTTTGTACTTGCATGAGTCGCTGATCGTCGATGTAAAAGATATTAATGAAAGATATATTGATGCGTATGTGACTGCGGCGGCGGGTGAGCCACCCTGGAGGCTTACCTGCGTCTACGGCGAGCCACGGACGGAGGACCGTCATCACATGTGGTCCCTCCTCCGTGACCTTCACCAGCAAGCTGATATGCCTTGGGTCGTGGCTGGTGACTTTAACGAGGCCATGTGGAGCTTCGAGCATTTCTCCGAAACGCCACGCTCGGCAGGTCAGATGATTGATTTTCGTGATGTTCTTGAGGTTTGTGGTTTGGGTGATCTCGGTTTTGCAGGCCTGCCTTACACTTATGATAATCGTCGCGCTGGGCGGGCAAATGTTAAAGTTCGACTTGATCGTGTCATGGCTAACAACACTTGGCGTGACATGTTCTCTGAGGCCAAGGTGCAGCACCTTGTGGCGCCGAGTTCAGACCACTTTGCCATCCTGCTACGATGCGTTCTTGAGGAGCCCGTGCAGCAGTTTGGCAGGCGCTGCCGGCAATATGAGGTGATGTGGGAGAGGGATCCGTCCCTCCCTGAGGTAATTATGAATACTTGGGCAGATTTGGGTTCCTTGCTTAACCTGGGTGATATTGCGGTCGGCCTGGGTACTATGATGAGAAAATTGCAGGACTGGAGCCGTAAAAAGTTTGGCAATGTTATTAAAGAAATTAACAAATCTCGTACCCGCTTGGAAGAGCTTATGTATATGAATGCAGACAGGAAGGAGATTCGGGAGGCCACTGACAGGATGAACGAGCTTCTGTATAGGGAAGAGATGATTTGGATGCAGAGATCCCGGGTCGCCTGGCTCAGGGAGGGCGACCGAAACACACGGTTCTTCCATCGGAAAGCGGTGTGGCGGGCTCGAAAAAATCGCATTAAGTCGCTTGTGGACGAGGCAGGAGTGGTCCAGACGGACCACAATATTATGGCGTCCATGGCAACATCGTACTTCACTAAGTTTTTTACAGCCGACACTACACTCTGTGCGGACCGGTAATTGATTTGATTAATACTCGTGTGACTGACAATATGAATGATGGTCTGTGTGCAGACTTCACGGATAAGGAGATATCAGACGCTCTTTTTTAGATTGGACCTCTCAAAGCGCCGGGGCCGGATATATTTCCCGCGCATTTTTTCCAGAGGAACTGGGATGTCATGCGAGAGCAGGTTATTGCAGGGGTGAAGGAGTTTTTCAGTTCTGGAAGAATGCCTGAGGGGGTCAACGACACTTCCATTGTTCTTATCCCGAAGGTAGACAAACCAGAGCGGCTGACAGAATACAGACCAATAAGCTTGTGCAATGTCATATACAAGGTTGTGGCTAAATGTTTGGTTAACCGGCTCCGCCCCATTTTGGATGAAATTATTTCGCCAGAGCAGAGTGCCTTCGTCCCTGGGCGGATGATTACTGATAATGCATTGGTGGCCTTTGAGTGCATTTATTCCATTCAGCAGGAGAAGAAGCCAGAAAACAGTTTTTGTGCCTATAAACTTGACCTCTCAAAAGCATATGATAGGGTGGATTGGATTTTCTTGGAGCGAATGATGATAAAGTTGGGTTTTGCTCGCCGTTGGGTGGACTGGATCATGACATGCGTCACCTCGGTGAGATACACAGTTAAATTTAATGGAACCCTCTTGGACTTGTTCGCACCGTCGTGTGGACTTCGGCAAGGTGATCCTCTCTCCCCGTTTTTGTTTCTCTTTGTGGCTGACGGTCTCTCTGCGTTAACGTTGTTAAAGGAGAGCGAGATGAAAGGAGACTTAACTCCATTGAGGGTTTGTCGTAGAGCGCCGGGCATCTCTCATTTGTTATTTGCAGATGATACACTGTTGTTTTTTAAAGCAGTTGAGGAACAAGCAACTAAAGTGTGCGAAGTGCTACACTCATATGAGCGTGCTACAGGGCAGTATATAAATCCGGCCAAGTGCAGCCTCTTGTTTGGTAATTCATGCCCCGCCACCAAACAGGAAAGGATCCAGTCTGTTTTGCATGTGGACTTGGACACGTTTGAGGAGAAATACCTAGGCCTCCCTACCCCAGATGGTCGTATGAACAAAGGTAAATTTCAGAATTTGCAGTCTCGCCTTTTGAAAAGAATTATTGCTTGGGGTGACACACTCTCCCTTGCCGGCAAAGAAACCATGATTAAAGCAGTTGCACAGGCGATTCCTACATATATTATGGGTGTTTTCAAGCTACCAATGTCAGTCTGCAATGATCTGAATAGGATGGTCCGTAATTTTTGGTGGGGCTCTGTAGAGGGCAAACGGGAAACTCACTGAACTGCGTGGCCAAAGATTCAACAACAGAAAATGAAGGGCGGACTAGGGTTTAGAGACTTCCGTCTCTTTAACCAAGCCCTCCTTGCCAGACGGGCCTGGAGGCTCTTAATCCCTCCTAACAGTCTATGTGCGCAGGTACTGAAAGCCAAATACTATCCGGAGGGGCGTCTTGAGGACACGGTCTTCCCCGGGAATGCATCCCCCACTTGGCAGGCCATCCAGTATGGGCTTGAGCTGTTGAAAAGGGGCTTAGTCTGGCGCGTGGGTGACGGACAAAGCATCAGGATCTGGCGGGACCGTTGGCTGCCCACGCAGCCGACTGGGCGCCCGATCACGCAGCAAGGAACATGCAGGCTTCGACGAGTGGCAGAGCTCCTGGATGCGTCTGGCGCTTGGCGGCTGGACCTCCTACAACGCCACTTCCTACCGGCGGACGTGCATACCATCACCAACATCCGCACGTTGACCCGCATCACCAACGACATGATCGCCTGGAGCCCGGAGAAGAATGGTATCTTTACCGTTCGCTCCGCCTACCGCCTTGCCATGGACGAGCGCGAACATTCATCGGTGACAGCCACGAGCAGGGCACCGGATGGTCATCGCGCCATATGGAAGATCATATGGGGGTGCCCTGCTCCCCCTAAGGTATGCGTGTTTGCTTGGAGAGTTGTGTCCAACTCGCTTGCTACTTGGGCCAACAAATTTTCTCGCCATCTCGAGCTTACTGACATATGCCCCCTATGTGGTATGGAACGTGAGGACGGGTTCCATGCATTCTGCAGGTGCCCATTGGCTCGCGAACTGTGGCATGCCATGGCCTTGGATTGGCCAATCCCGGAGGTGGATACTATATGCAACAATGGTCCGGAGTGGCTATTCTCCCTCCTTGAGCCGATGTCTGAAACAGCGCATACGGTTGTCCTTAGGACCATGTGGAGAGCTTGGTATGTGCGGAATGAGATCACGCATGATAAGGCGCCACCCCCAACAGAAGCATCCCGCCGTTTCCTCCATGGGTACATCACATCTCTGCTTTGTATCCATCAGCACCCTCAGGGCGACTTGGAGAAAGGGAAAATGGTGGTGCATGATAGCCTGCCGGTTATACACACAAGGGAAGTTTCCAAGCCGGAGTTGCACTGGACCCCTCCTCCACCGGGGTGGGCTAAGCTCAATACAGATGGCAGCCATGTCCCTCCAACCGGAGAGGCAGGGGGTGGTATGATTCTTCGTGATGATAGAGGCAACATTATCTATACTGCTTGTAGACAGCTCCTTACATGTGATAATGGCCTTGAGGCAGAGCTGGCTGCGTGCAGAGAGGGCCTGGAGCTTGCGCTTTACTGTACGAACCTGCCCATTATATATGGTTGAGCTTGACTGTGCCGAAGCGGTGTCTATGCTGCTAGCACGTACCGGAGATAGATCGCAGCACCGTGTGCTCGTTGAGGAGATTCAAAGACTAGCACAAGACGCTCGTATGGAGATTTCTTTCACTCTTATTAGTCGTTCGCAGAATAAGGTTAGTCATGTGATTGCCGCGTATGGACGTGCTACACCCCGCACTGCAGTTTGGCTGTGCTCGGGGCTGGACTTTGTTGTAAACCTTTCGAAGGCTGATATGCCTCCTTGAGTAATGAAATCTCCCTTTCCCCCGCAAAAAAAAGTAGATTGTAATACAAAAATGCTAGACTTACGGGGCTCAGCCTACAGACGAAGGTTACGGGATGAGGTGCTCTAATCTCATTGATTCTCGTCTTCTGATTTTAGCAGCGGGCCCAAAATCATGATGAATGCTAAGTCTCCACCTCATCTCCGTAACAACTTTCCGTTGAAACTTCCCGTAGCTGTAGCAAAGTTCATTGTAATATCCCACGTTGAGTGATATACATGTTACTAGTTGCAAAAGAGAGAGAGAGAGAGAGACGGTACATAGCTATATCCAAATGTAGCTCGGGAAGCCAAGTAAAGAGTTGAAACTTTCCACCCTAGCTGAAGGTTTTGTCTTGTTCAGTGTATCTACGCATGAAAGCCCTGCCAAGCATCTCTCTCTCTCCCTGAAGGAATTTTTTTGTGCCTCTTCTTTCCACATGTAAACTCGGTGCAGCTTGGGTGGAAAATCTGAAATTTATCCGGGCGAAACGCACAACTGCTTTTGAAACGACATAGCGGCTTTTCTGTCGAACACAAAGAATATAGAAAAGTAGTGAGCATGCATGCGTGCAGCCAGGACCCCATCGCCGTTCGTCGTCCTCGATCGTCAATCAAACTCCCGACTTTTGTAAGGCTAGGGCGCTTGTGTATGTCGGTTGATCGTGTGAGGCACCGCACGGTCAGGCCAATCTATCTATAGGATCAAGTAATCTATCTACTCCTAATCGAGTGTTCGGAGGCTTCTCCTGAACCGGGGAAGCAAACAAGCGGCCAGTGCTGGTGGGTGCTCCTTCCTCGAGTTTTTTTTTTTTTTTTTGAGGCTTGCTCCTTCCCATTTTCTTTGAGTAACTGGCTTCCTCCTTCCTCGAGTAGAAGGGTGGGCAGGTTGGCGAGGGACCTCCTTTTGCCATTTTGGGCCGGGACACCCACTGTATTTTTTCTGTTTCAGTTTTTTCTTCGTAAAATAATTCGGGATCTCAAAAAAATTCCAAAAATATCAGTAAATCTAGAAAAATTGTTCAAGAAATCTAAAATTCTTCGTGCACTCAAAAAATGTTAGTGATTTTGAAAATATGTTCACATATTCAGAAAAATGTCATGATTTTTGGATTTTGTTTTCGTGAAATAAAAAAGTTCATGAATTTAAAAAATGTTCGTGTATTCCAAAAAACGATCATGAATTTAAAACCAATGTTCATCACATTTTAAAACTGCTATCAAAAATAAAAGAATGTTCATGAATTACAAAAGAAGTTCATCGATCCAAAAAAATGTTCACTGATTTAAAAAGTTCATGCATTTCAAAAACAAATCATCAAAACAAAAAAATCTTTCGTGAATTTTATAAATTGTTTCCAATTCTCAAAAAAAATGCTGATTCAAAAATATTCATGATTTTCAGAAAATTTTCATGATTTTATAAAAATCACAAATTTGTAAAATTTGGTCATGAATTTCAAAATGTTCACAAACTGGAAAGATGTTCATACAAAATAAAAATAAGGAGAAAAGAAAGAAAAGAAACACTAAAATGAAATGGATAATATTTATATGATATGGATGCTTTAATTTATTTATTTTAAATTTCTATTTTCTAAATTGGTATGATGCATGAGTTTGAGAGGATATGTGTGAATACCATCGAAGATGAGAGGATATACTAGAAATGTGTAAGAACTCAACTACGGAACGAGGACAACCAGTGAAAATACATCAGCTTCTTGTTGCTCTAGATTTCTAGTACCATGATTCTTTATGTTTTGTTAAGCCCTGCTGTGGTCTCTGGTTTGATGGTTGTACTTGCGAAAAAATCGACTCCAAGCAGCATCTCAGTCTTGATATTTGCCCTTTTGAAGACGAATTGGGATAAGCAAGTAAACCATGTCCTAAAGAAGTAGTAGCAGTGAATGCTTATAAAGGAAGGCACAAGCATAAGAGAAAAGTTCTATTGAATGGGCAAATCCATAGATTGGAAGGTGTAGGTCACTCACCCGTGTAAACAAAGCGAAATCATAGAGCATAGCTCATTTGCAATACCACTGTCCAAACTGACCACATGATTTAGATCACGGCCTTTTCACACAAAACCTCCGATATATCATAAAAAATGGTCTTACAGTATGGGAATTTGTCTGAATAGTCCCTCCAATTTGAAGTGATCAAGTTGCCATTAGTACCAGCAGCGTGAAATTGATACTACCACCTGCTCTGGCTGTAGCCGAGCTCTCCAGTTCTTCTCCATGGGTGATCAATGGACGCATCTCAACATCCTCTGTGACCGCTGGAAATGCAAGAGCCAAGATAGTGCAACCACTGCATAGGACAACTGCGAGAGGCCATTCAAGTATACTAGCTTCCTATTAGAGAACTATAGGAGCTTTGTCTGGCCATGAATGGATGCATCTGCTGAGGAGATATGGTGCTTTGGAAGGTCATCAGTCTACAAAATATGGGTTGTTTTATGTTTCTTAATTATGCTCATATAAGTTGACGTGTCAAAGGCATTGGTGACCTTTGTTGGAGGAGATGGCAGATTCACTAACAAGGTCACCGAAGTTTCGTAAGACAAGAGGAGAATGTCAAAATGGAGTTGGAGGAGAGATAGCTGGGGCAAGGCACGTTCCAGAGAGCACATCTTTACACGATTTTTTGTTGAAAAAGACCCCTTGCCCAACAGAATTGACAAAAAAGACCCCTTCCGGATGAAATTGACAAAAAAGACCCCCTTAGCCGTGGCGGCAGGCGCGCCGGGCGACACGTGGCACCTGCCGCCACGGTGGGAGGCGGCAGCCCCTGCCGCCAGCCGGGCAGGCGACGGACCGCAGATTACGGTGCAGTTGCTCGCGCGACGTAACGGAGGCCCGATGGTGGGGCCCGCCGCCTGTGGCTGAGCACAGGTAGGTAGCCTCGTCGCGTCGTGGCGCACATCACAGTGGCCTAGCCTAGCTACGTAGCCTCGTCGCGTCGCGTCGTCGATCTGAAATACCTCGCATACAGAGAGAGACGATGGAATTGTTTTCGTAGCATGCATGAGAACGAACATGAAAACTTATGACGAGACGACAAGAAATGATGCATGGCAGATCAGACTCGGCTTAATTAAACTACTTATGTAGTTGCCTTGCCCCATGCATGTTTATTTAGCACTGGTACATAGAGCACGCATGCATGTTCCTTACTCCGTACTGGTCTTAGATTAGCGGCACCGTAGCGCGCATGCAGGAACCTGCCGCTAGCCAGAGAGGCGGCTAGGCTTACCGGCACAGTCCTGCCGCCAGCCCCTGAGGCGGCCAGGCCCACATCGCCAACCCGTTCCGTCGTGCCAGCCCTTTGCGGTTATGCCGAGCCTGCCGCCTGGCACCGTGGCGGCAGGCGCCACGTGTCACCCGGCGCGCCTGCCGCCACGGCTGAGGGGGTCCTTTTTGCCACTTTCATTCAGAAGGGATCTTTTTGACAATTCTATTTGGCAGGTGGTCTCTTTTAACAAAAAATCTCTTTACACATGAGGTGAAAAATGAGCATACGTGTTTTGTCACCACTAGAGTGATTGCAATTGATGCATATATTTTTTTCTATGGAAAGTGTTATTTCGTGGCAACGCAGACACTCAAACAGTCTCAGTAATAACAAAGAAAAGGAAGTTCTACGTGCGCAAAGCTTGTCTAGTCAATAATTTTACGGAATGCATTGCTTACATTGAACAGCCTAGAGGTGAAAGGAAAGGCTAACTTCTTTGTGCCAAAACTGCCACAAATTTAATTTCTCACAGATTCATTCGTGGAGGTCCATTTCTTCTAGAGAAAACACAAAGCTTGTACCCCCAATGCATCGACGATAGGAAATAATAAATTTACAAGCCTAAAAGTAGTAGAACATTACAACTGAACTGAAAGTAGGAGTAAATCATGGTTACTCCATTCTATATCGAGGCACTGGTCCTCCTAACTTGAAGGGTATCGCTAGCATCTCCCTCGGACTGAAAAATTCCTTTACATGTCCGTTCCATCCACACCTCTCGCGGAAGAATTCCTCTTGGTGGCCGTCCTTCCCACACCCAAGCTCCACATCGCTTGGATGCAAAATCTTGGATTCATCTGGACACAATGTGCAACTGCTTCTAGAGCGGTAAAACGGTTTTTCTGGAGAGGGAGGAGGGGGGGTTGTGATCAGCTAGGATCAACCGAGTTGTGTAACATGAACATTAATAGAACCACACATATCTGCGTACCTAAGATGGTGCATGTTTCGATGATTATTGTGCTGGAACACCGGTAGCTCTGCTCGTCGCTATCGTCCTTTAGGCAGGCCAAGAAGTTGAGGTGGTACCAGAGATCTTCCCTGAAGCCAACACAGGCTGCCTTCGCCTCGGTGGTGGGCTGATCAGGGCACCGGAACTGAGCACCCTGCACACATAGACATAGACACAGACACAGACACAGACACAGACACACAGACACACAGACACAGACACAGAGACACACAGAGACACAGACACAGACACAGACACAGACACAGACACACAGGCAAGCACGCACGCACGCACGCACGCACGCACACACACACACACATTATTACAAGCATAACCAAGTAAAACAGGACATATATGCGCTGCAAGAATCGAGATGGATGAAACACTAGCCGGAATTGTACCGGGTGGCTGGAGTTGTAATGTCGGAGGGCCCAGCGTGCGAGATGGCGAATGTGGTAGGCGTCGAATTCTCTGTCATCAAACAGAAAAATCAGGGATCGTTTTGTTGATTCAACACAACCAATTGAAGCAAACAAGTAAGTAAAATTTGCATACTCTGGTGTGCGCGGGCCGGGGCGACCCACGTTCTTGAGTCGACGCATATCAAAGGGAGTGGGATCCAATCCAGCTGCAACCACCCACTCTCTTGGAATCGCACGCCCATCGTTACCAGGGAAAGAGAACCAGGCTCCCATGGTAGAGTCGGTCGATTCACCTGCTGCCTTCCTGTGCGTCGTTGATCAGTGCTGAGATCAATGTAAAAAATAGCGTGGCCCTTCTCCAAATGCTATACAGGTTATAGCGTGCTATATTCAAAATAGCGTTGTGAAAAAAAATATGCCAAATATATCCCAGAAATTAAGGATATCAACATCAGAAATTTGTAGTTACAAGGAGATCAGACTATTGCTCTAAGCCCTGGTTAAACTACAGGAAAAACAGGGAAACAGGGCATGTACAGGCAATGGTTAAACTAAATCAAAATTTGTAGTTGTATCATGCAATGGTCAAACTACAGGAATTAACAGGGAAGGGAACAAACTTGCTTCCAAAAAGGGAAGGAACACTAGTGGAAAAACAGGCTTTCCGTCCAGCCCATAAGTCGCGAAGCTGTAGGAACATGATTAATGGGACCTTTAGTCATGATTCGAGGTGAACCGCGACCAAAGGCCTGGGCCCTGGGCGCCGGTGGCCAGCTGGTGCACGTGAGGGGCTTTAGTCGCGGCTGGCCAGGCCAACCGCGACTAAAGGTTTTGGGCACCTTTAGTCGCGGTTGGCCTGGCCAACCGCGACTAAAGCCCCTCCCCTATATATACCCATCCAGCAGCCAACACTTAGCCATTTGGAGCCATTCTCTTCACAAGTGGGTGTAGGTTTGCTTTTGGTTCCTCTTATGCACATAAGGTGTTTGATGAAATGCCCCAAGAGCATGAAACAAACATGACATGAAGTGTTGGAGCCACACTCTTCGATCGCGGTTAGCAACTTGATGAACCTTTGATGTGTCAATATGCATGTGTGTGTAGTTCATAACAAATGCATGATGGTTAATTATATATTTTATATTATAATAATGCAGATGAATCGGCAATGGATGTACGGTAACCGACTCTCCGCGAGTTCACTACGGGTTTGAAAGATTTCCTCGTAGTGGCTAATGCGAACAAGCGGGGGTTTTGTTATCTGTCCATGTGTTATCTGTAAGAATGAGAAGGGTTACTCTTCCTCAAGAGTTGTTCACATGCATCTGCTTTGAAGGGTTTCATGCCAAGCTATAATTGTTGGACCAAGCATGGAGAAAGAGGGTTATAATGGAAGAAGATGAAGAAGGGATGATTTCATCGATGAAAGCTATCTTGCTCATTTCGGTGATACTTTCATGGAGGATGCTGAAGGTGAAGGGAAGGTGAAGAAGAGGCACGTGATGATCCCGCTGATGATCTTGGTCGGACCATTGCTGATGCACGGAGACGCCTAAACTGAAAAGGAGAGGAGAATTTGGATCGCATGTTAGAGGATCACGAAAGGCGCTGTACCCGGATGCGATGATGGTCTGAAAAAGCTGGGCTGCACAATGGATTTGCTGAAATGGAAGGCAGAGGCAGGTGTAGCTGACTCGGCATTTGAAAACTTGCTGAAAATGTTGAAGAATATGTTTCCAAAGGATAACGAGTTGCCCGCCAAGACGTCTGAAGCAAAGAAGGTTGTCTGCCCTCTAGGTTTAGAGGTTCGAAGATACATGCATGCATCAACGATCGCATCCTCTACCGCGTGAATACGAGAATTTGAATGAATGCCCGGTATGCACTGCATTGCGTTATAAGATCGAGTCGATGACCCGGTGACGATGTTGAGGGCCGAAACCCGGAAGAGGGTTCCGCCAAGGTGATGTGGTATGCTCCTATAATACCACGGTTGAAACGTCTGTTCATGAACAAAAAGCATGCCAAGTTGTTGCGATGGCACAAAGAGAAACGTAAGTCGGACGGGAGTTGAGACACACCGCAGATGGAACGCAATGGAGAAAGATCGACGATGGTTCACAGATTTTGCAGCCGACGCAAGGAACATAAGATTTGCTCGGCACGGATGGCATGAATCCTTTTGGCGAAAGCGAGCTCCAGCCATAGCACCTGGCCCGTGACTCTATGCATCTACAACCTTCCTCCTTGGTTGTGCATGAAGCGGAAGTTCATTATGATGCCGTGCTCATCCAAGGTCCAAGCAACCCGGCAACGACATCGATGTGTACCTAAGGCCATTAGTTGATGAACTTTACAGCTGTGGGTGGTGTCCGTGTGTGGGATGAGCACAAACAAGAGGAATTTGACCTACGAGCGTTGCTTTTCAGTAACCATCAACGATTGGCCTGCTCTTAGTAACCTTCGGGACTGTCAAATAAGGGATACAATGCATGCACGCACTGCTTACATGAGACTGAAAGTGTACATTTGCCAAATTGTAAGAAGAACGTGTACCTTGGGCATCGTCGATTTCTTCCGAAAACTCATCCAGTAAGAAAGAAAGGCAAGCATTACAACGGCAAGGCAGATCACCGGCCGAAGCCTGCGGAACGCACTGGTGCTGAGGTATTTGATATGGTCAAGGATTTGAAAGTCATCTTTGGAAAGGGTCCTGGCGGACAATCAGTTCGAAGGGAGCCGACGGGCACGCAGCCATGTGGAAGAAGAAATCTATATTCTGGGAGCTAGAATATTGGAAAATCCTAGAAGTCCGCTCTGCAATCGACGTGATGCACGTTACGAAGAATATTTGCGTGAACCTCCTAAGCTTCTTGGGCGTGTATGGGAAGACAAATGATACAAAGGAAGCACGGCAGGACCAGCAACGCTTGAAAGACCCCGATGACCGCATCCGGAATGGTTTCAAGGTCGTGCCAGCTACGCTCGACCAAAGAAGAGAAGGTCATCTTTTTGAATGCCCGAGCAGTATGAAGGTCCCGTCTGGATTCTCGCCCAATATAAAGGGAATAATAAACATGGCGGAGAAAAGTTCCAAAACCTGAAGTCTCACGATCGCCACGTGATTATGACGCAATTGCTTCCGATTGCTTTGAGGGGCTCCTGCCGAAAATGTTCGATTAGCCATTGTGAAGCTATGTGCATTCCTCAATGCAATCTCTCGAAGGTAATCAATCCAGAAGTTCTACCACGGTTACTGAACGATGTGATCCAATGTCTTGTCATTTCGAGTTGGTGTTCCGCCATCCTTCTTCAATATTATGACGCACCTCCTGGTTCACCTAGTCGAAGAGATTTCCGTTCTCGGTCCTGTATTTCTACACAATATGTTCCCCTCGAGAGGTTCATGGGAGTATTAAAGAAATATGTTCAGAACCGTGCTAGGCAGAAGGAAGCATCGCCAAGGGCTATGGAAATGAGGAGGTAATTGAGTTTTGTGTTGACTTTGTTCCTGACCTTAAGCCGATTGGTCTTCCTCGATCGCGCACGAGGGGAGACTAAGTGGAAAAGGCACGATCGGAAGGAAATCAACGATATGTATGGACGGCCATTCTCGATCAAGCACACCACCTGTGCTGACCAATTCCAGCTTGGTGGCTCCGTACTTTGAGAAACACAAGAATATTTTACGCTCGGACAACCCGGGAAGCCTGAATCCTGGATTAGGAAGGCCCACATGGAGACTTTCGCAGTTGGTTGAGAAAACATTTAATGAATGACAATGATGTTGTAGATCAGCTGTACATGTTGGCCAAGACACCATCTTCGACTATAACGACTTTCCAAGGGTACGAGATAAATGGGAATACATTTTACACGATCGCCCAAGATAAAAGAGCACCAACCAAAACAGTGGTGTCCGCTTTGATGCAGCAACCGAGAATGGGCAAAAGGTCACATATTATGGTTACATAGAGGAGATATGGGAACTTGACTATGGACCCTCCTTTAAGGTCCCTTTGTTCCGTGCAAATGGTTCAAGCTAACAGGAGGTGGGGTAAAGGTGGACCAGCAATACGGAATGACAATGGTGGATTTCAACAATCTTGGTTACCTTGACGAACCATTCGCCCTAGCGAAAGATGTCGCTCAGGTTTTCTATGTGAAGGACATGAGTAGCAAACCGAGGAAACGGAAAGATAAGAAAACGATCAGTACATCATGCGATGATTCAAAGCGCCACATTGTTCTTTTCAGGAAAAGAAACATCGTGGGAGTGGAGGACAAGATGACATGTCGGAAGATTATAATATGTTTGCTGAAATTCCGCCTTCAAAGTGAACACCGACCCAAGCATTAAGTTAAATGATGAGGATGCTCCATGGATACGCACAATCGTAAGCAAGCAGGGACACAAGGGAAGAATTGATGTGTAATAATTTATTGTACCAAACTTTGTATTTGGTCGATGAACTGAATGATGTATCAAACCTTTTGTCAAACCTTCAAGGATTAGTTTTATTTTTCTGATTTTTCGATATATAATTGTATTTTAAGATTTTAAAATGAATTAGTTTTATTTTTCTGATTTTAAAAGGAAAAAGGAAGAAGAAGAAAGAAGGAAAAGGAAAAAAACAGAAGAAAAAACAGAAGAAAAAAGGAAAACAGAAGAAAAAAAACAAACAGAAGAAAAAGGAAAAACAGAAGAAAAAAACAAACAGAAGAAAAACATAAGAAAAAAACAAACAGAAGAAAAACAGAAGAAAAAAGGAAAAGGAAGAAAGGAAGAAAAAAAGAAGAAAACAAGAAAAGGAAGAAACAAACAGAAGAAAAAAAAAGAAGAAAAAAAGGAAGAAAAAACAGAAGAAAACAAGAATTTAAAATGAATTAGTTTTATTTTCTGATTTTTTGATATATAATTGTATTTTTAAGATTTTAATAACATAAATAAATAAGTAATTGGAAACTTTAATTGCAAAAATAATTATCATAAAGTAAAATAAATAAGTAACTAGAAACAAAATAAAATAAAATAAATAAGTTTTTTGTTGTAAGTAGAAACAAAACAAAATAAATAAAGCAAAAATGAAAACAAAAACAGGCAAAAATAAAAATATGCCACCTACTGGGCCACCACGGCCTGAATACGACTAGAAACCCATTAATGGGCCAGGATTCAGGCCCGCAGAAGGCCCAATAGGCCCACAGGCACAGAGTAACAGAATAGGCCCGTAAGCCTGCATTTGAGAGGAGCTCGAAGTGGTGGCGCAGCAGCCGCTTATAAACCACTGCCGATGCCTCTCGGCTAGCGAGTGGGACTAAACATCCCACCGCACCGCGCCAGTTCAAAGACAGCCCTTTAGTCGCGGTGGGGAGGCGGGCGCGACTAAAGGTACCCTTTAGTCGCGCCCGCCCCCACCGCGACTAAAGGTTCTTCTTGCTGAACGAAGCGGTGGCAAAACACTTTAGTCGCGGGCCGGGAGGCGGATCGCGACTAAAGGGTACCTTTAGTCATGGTCCGCCTCCCACCGCGACTAAAGGTTCGTCTATAACACTGCACTTAGCAGTTTGCCCCATTCGCTCTCTCTTGACGCCGAAGCGCTGCCCGACGCCGATCGACGCTGAGCGCTGCCCAGCGCCGACCGAGCGCCGACGCTGAAGCCTGCGCGCCGCCGCTCCGTCCCGATGGCGCCGCCGCCCGTCCCAGTGTGCGCCCGCGCCCCGCCCTGCCGCCGCCCGCCGCCCGATCGCCGCCGCCCCCACGCCTTGCCCGCCCCCGCCCGCCGCCGCCCCGCCGCCACGCGCCGCCCAACGCCCCGCCGCCGCCGCCCTACCCCGCCCCCGCCGCGCCCACCCGCCGCCGCTGCCGCCCTGCCCCAGCAGAAAGAAAAACAAAAACAAAAAAAGGAAAAACAAAAAACAACAGAACCGGCCAAAGAAAAACAAAAAGGAAAAATGAAGAAGAAGAAAGAAGAAGAAAGAAGAAAGAAAGGAAAAAGGAAGAAGAAGAAAGAAAAAGAAAAAGGAAAAAGGAAGAAGAAGAAAGAAAAAGAAAAAGGAAAAAGGAAGAAGAAGAAAGAAGAAGAAAGGAAAAAGGAAGAAGAAGAAAGAAAAAGAAAAAGGAAAAAGGAAGAAGAAGAAAGAAGAAGAAAGAAGAAGAAAGGAAAAAGGAAGAAGAAGAAAGAAAAGAAAAGGAAAAGGAAGAAGAAGAAAAGGAAAAGGAAAGGGAATTTTTTCTTTTTTTTTTTTTTGTTCTTTTATTTTAACTAGTTTTAGTTTAACAAGAACGGTAAATAACTTAAAACCCTAAACCCCAAAAACAAAAACAACAGAAACCGGTCAAAGAAAAACAAAAGGAAAAGGAAGAAGAAGAAAGAAGAAGAAAGAAGAAGAAAGGAAAAGGAAGAAGAAGAAAGAAAAGAAAAGGAAAAGGAAGAAGAAGAAAAAAAGAAAAGGAAAAGGAATTTTTTTTTTTTTGTTCTTTAATTTTAACTAGTTTTAGTTTAACAAAAACGGTAAACAACTTAAAACCCTAAACCCCAAAAACAAAAACAACAGAAAACCGCCAAAGAAAACCGCCAACTTAAAACCCTAAACCCTAAACCCCGCCTGTCTTGCGCTCTACGCGACACCTCTCCCACCCTTCCTCGCCTCCTTTTGCCACCGCCTTTCGCCACCGCCACCGCCACCCCCCTTCTTCACTTAATTAATTTGTTTTACTACATGTTTTCAGGATGACATAATGTCGGACGATAGAGCTGACCCGATTATGGACAACTATGATCCGGACGGTTTGAGGACCTGGAGATTGAAATTGCTACACCTGAAGGGGAGAAAAGACTTGAAGATGTCAAGCGCCATTACATTCTATGGCAAAAGAAGTTTATCAAGTTTCCAGGCGAGGCGCCAAGGACAACAAGTCCACCCCCCTACGGTGGTGGTGGTGGCGGTGGCGGTGGTGGTGGTGGTGGTGGTGGTGGCGGTTCACCTACACCTCCGCCACATCAGCCGACGCCGCCCCAGTCCACAACGTCCGCGGGTGATCATCCGCCGCCCCAGTCCTCGTCCCGGCGGGTGATGAGACGCCGCCCCAATCCACCTATGGCAAAGAAGCGAAGAAGTCCTGAGTATTAACCGGACCCTTATGTACCTAAGACCACAAAGGTACGGAGCCATCATCAAGCCTCTCCCCACAAGGCCTTGGGAACGAAGTGCCGAGGAAGTCGACGCGGGCGCGACTGCTGATTTGGAGAAATGGAAGGCGGACTGCAAGAAGAAAAGAGAGCCCGAGCCCAAGCCAGTATATTCTGATCAGCAAAAGAAGTGGGCTAAGTCATTTTTGAGCACACCGTCCCAAGCCGCGAAGAATCTCCCTAATGACTATGCACGTGAACTTAAAAAGCAGGCACTCATGTTCAAGGAGAACAAAGAGCGGGAGAAGGCCGAAAGTATAAAAAGCGGGAAACAAGTTGCCCAGCTCGGGGAACAAAGTAAACAATCGATTGCCCCGCTTATAGTGGAATCCTTCTGTCCGGATGCCCCCGAGATCATACAAGCTGCGGCAGCACAGGGATTGACTGTAACGAAAGTGCGAGAGAACAAGCGCCAACTTAGGTATTACTCTTCGTGAACTGTTAGGCCTTGATGAGTTGCCGAGAAGGAGGTAGTAATTACATATGTCAAGAATGGGCCTCTCGTCGAGCTCTGCTTGAGGAAAAGGATCTACCGACCAAATGAAACGTCTGCTGAATTGGTACAAGGGTTACATAAAAATTAAAAACGCCAAAGATTATATTTATGCGGAAGTTAGACATGAGCATCACTTCAAACATTACTATGTACAAGTTGAACTGAGTGAATTGTTCCAGCTTTTCAATCTGCGCGAGCTCGACAAATCTATCATCAGTTGCTACATTCTGTAAGTGATTTATTAATTTCTACCCCATCTCGTTCATATTGCCTGCACTATATATATGTCCTAACTATATTGTTGTGTCCTCTATTATACATGCAGAATGAAGAAAAGGAATGCAGAGTAAGGAACATCCATGATGTTGGGTTCATTGACCCACACATCGTTAATGATGTTGTGTTGGAGCATTACCCGACGACGTGGAGGCAGACCTGTGGCAGTTTCTTACAAAGCAGGAACTCAAAAGTGATATTCTATTTCCTTACCATTTTGGGTGAGTGTTTCTGTCTTGAGCACATTCTCTTTTGTTTACTCCATGCATGGTATGTGGCCGGCTAATCGATGAGTTATGCATGACGACTGTGCATGTATCGTGTCCGCAGGTTCCACTGGATTCTGCTAGTAATTAAAGTGAACACCTCGAATGTCTCGCCCACGACTCTCCGGATAAGGATCCAAAGCTTTGGGCCGACATCAGAAAAATGCTGCAGAAGTAATTATTTTCATTCATTTGCGCCTATATCGATCGGCCTATTTCGCTCATTTCCTAATATCAAGTAACTAATAACTCTCTTGTCCATTTAATTTTCTTTGCCTCGTAGGGTTTGGAGACGGTTCAGATACAAAGGTCGGTGAATTCAAAAAGAGCTAGAATTCAAAAGGGTAAAGACTAAGACTGGGGATATTCAGCCACCGCTGACCAATCTATGTGCATACTTTGTTCAGGAGATGATCCGAGATACACCTCTGAGCGGGTTGATCCGAGTGATACCAATGCTCAGAGGAATAACCTCCGTGGACGCTTAGTCCGAAGCTCGCTTCCGACCACTTCAAGAGGAACTAGCTGGATGGTTCTGCAGGAAGTCCTCCATCCTAAAGGAGAACACTATCACGAGGACTAAGAACTTTATATGGATTAAATCATGTATGGAAACTTGTTCAAAATTGTATATGGTCATCCGATGATATTGAATATATATTGTATATTCCTCTTGAATTCTTTTTGGTTCTAATTTCAAATTTATTTGAAATTGTACATTCATATGCATGTATGTAGTACCGTAGAATATATGAAACTCCTTCAAAATTAAAATAAAGCACAAAAGAAATAAAACAAAACAAATTAAACAGAAAACAGGTTTAGGGGGCTAAAACCCTAAACCTGCGGCGGCCTTTAGTCGCGGTTGGCCAGAAGAACCGCGACTAAAGGTCCTCCGCCCCGACGGCCGCCTGGCGCCCACGTGGGACGGGCCTTTAGTCGCGGTTCGAAGAAGCCGCGACTAAAGGTGGCGGCTTTAGTCGCTTTGCTGGTCGCGGTTGCGCAGCCGCGACTAATGGCCGTTGCGAACCGCGACCGAAGGCTATTTTTCCACCAGTGGAAACTAAAGAAAAAGCTGCTAGAATGATAGTGCATAAACAAACTTGCGTAAACCTCCTTAGCTAGTATTATGTTCGGATGGCATGATGCTCCAAAGCAGAGAAGGAAACAAACATGCATAAAGCACCAAACCATGTGCTATTTCAATCAAGAGAAGGAAACAGACTTGCATAAGGAAAATCTGAGATATTACAGTAGATTATCCATGTCAGGAGCTCTATTTTGCAGTAGATTATCCATAGCACGATTAGCGTCATAGCGAGTAATAAAATGGCTAAAATGGCACTGTCAGATAGGCTATAGCGAGGTTAAAACGCCGAAATAGCATGTTATTTTTTTCGTTGTCAAGATCGATCGCCGAACCAATGGGATCTGTAGATATACATATAGAGAGAGGTAGGTACTTCCTAATCGATCGGCAACTCCTAATCGGAGGCTTGTTACTCCTGGTGAGACAGATTGATTTAGGACGCCGATAACTGCCACACGTGTGGGCGTTAAGGGATCTGCCCACACGTTCTGTGTGGTGCTTAAGAGGACCAGCCCACACGCTTGTGTGTGGGCAAAACAACTAGGGCCCATACGTCTTTTTTGTTTTCCTCCCGGTCCCTCTTATACGCGTGCGTGTGGGCGAAATAGTTAACGCCAACACGCCCGGTACGTCAGGCCTCGTACCTCGTGGTCCCGCACGCCCCACGTGACACTTTACCGCGCGCACGCAGTTGCCATGGGCCGGACCCTCGTCTATGTTTGTTTAAGTGCAGTTGTCATGTCGTTGAACTACGGTTGCCATGTCGAACAACTACAGTTGCCATGTCTGCTCAACTGCAGTTGCCATCTCAGGTCAAAGTTCCAGATTGCCATTTTTTGGACAACTACAGCTGTTGCCATGTGTGGTCTGGTCTACTGCAGTTGTCATGATTTCAAAACTTTACGAGTTGCCACCTACTAACACTAGGCAGTTGCCATGTAGCACTAAAAAAATGGCATGGCAAAAAAACATGTTCGGGTAAAAGAGAGAGTTGCCATGTGCTCACAAGCACGTTAGGGCAGTTGCCATATAAAAAGAAAGAGTTGTCATCTGCTTACGTGCATGCTAGGGCAGTTTGCCATGTACCATGCAAAACATATGGCAACTGACATGTTCGGGTAAAAAAAGAGAGAGTTGCCATCTGCTTGCAATCACACTAGGGCAGTTGCCATGTACACTGCAAAACGCATGGCAACTGGCAGCTTGGGTGTGGGAGAGGAGGCGGACGTGTGAGCGAGATGGCAAACGCTCACACACCAGCCCTTGTGCGTGACTTAAAACTGGTGTGTGGGTGAACTGCTAAACACCCACACACCGGTCCCTCCGTGTAGTAAAACGGATGTGTGGGCGAACTATGTCACACACCACACACACGCCTTGTCCTACGTGGCACAGAAAATCGGCCAGATTGTGTCAAGATTCGTGCATTGGACGGTGATGGATGCGTATGGTCGAGATGGTCAATGCCCACACGTGTGGGTGTTAACATTTCCGTTGATTTAACAACAAGGGGAACTGATGATGGGAGTACCTCGAAAGGAGGGAGACGGTAGCAGGATAGCCCTGGCGCGATGTCCTGGGAGTCGGCGAAGAAGGGGAACGGCGATGGCGGCGGCGGCGGCGACGCGCGTCCCCAGTGTTGGTGAGTTGGAGGCGGTTGAGGGGGCGGGTGCGGCGGCGCTGAGGTACGGCACGGCACGGCGGGATCCGCCAGGGGCGGAAGTGGAAGAGTAAACAAAGGGAGAAGACGCGCTGCTATGATGGCTCTCCGCTCTCCTGATGATAAGATATATATTTTGTTACTAGGAAAAGCACCGGTAAATACAAAGGAGAATCTAGGTACCAGCGCACCCTATATGCATAAAATAATTAATAATTCAAAAATAGTTCAAAAAACCCCGAAACTTCTTTGGTATCAAACATGATCAAATATTGTAGTCGTATAAAAAAATTCGTTAGAGAAAGACTTTTGTTGTATCCTAGGTCGAAGATTCGGCAAAAACGCTATATACAAGTATTATACACGTTGTATTGTCATCATAAACTTGTTCTTTTTGCCTGAAGTCAAAATGAATCATTTCTTGTCCAAACTTTTTATACGAGTAGAATACCTAATCATGTTTGATTCCAAAAAAGATTTATAATTTTTTGAACTTATTTTGAATTACTAAATGTTTTTGGCCCATATAGAGTGCGCTGGAACCGAGAGCACAAGTTCCCGTCCAAAAAGCACCCCCTTCACGTGATACAATTCTTAGCGTAGGGATCCACTAGTGCGGAACCGGGATTTAGCACCGGTTCGTAAGGGATTTTAGTGCCGGTTCTGTAACCGGCACTAAAGGGTGGGGACTAAAGGTCCCCCTTTTGTACCGGTTCAGTACGAACCACCACTAAAGTGCCACGTGTGCCAGGCCCGGGTGCGGGGAGACCATTAGTACCGGTTGGTTGGTAAAACCAACCGGTACTAAACGTTTGGAGGGGTTTTGGTTTTATTTTTTATTTTTCCTTTAATTTTGTGTTTTCAATTTAATTTACAGATTGTTTTTACATTATAATGAGTTGTTAAATCATTAGGTGAAAGTACCGCAGATTAGTTTCGACTGGATGCATGGATCCTAGCTAAGTGATCAAGTATATGCCATATCCATATTACTTGATCACTTAGCTAGGATCCATCCAGTTGAAACTAATATGCGGTTTCTTTCATAAATGATATAATAACTCATCATCATCATCATCATCATCATCATATTAATATAAAAACTCTTGCATCATATCATCACCAACAACAGTATACTAGCTAGCTGAAAATCATCATATATAGTTGTCATTACCTATTTAATCATCATAGTCATTACCGCTATCTAATCACCACCAACACTAGCTTAAAGAAGAAACATTTACTTGTACCAGAAGCAAAGATATCATCAAGTTCAACATGGTCATGAGATTATAAGCGTTCATAAGACCACAAAAGCAAATCACTCTTTGAGATTAAGTTTAGGACGGAGAACACGGACATGAGAGGACAAGTACTAAGAGCATGAACTAGCTAATCACTCATGCTGACATGTATAGCTCTCCAGATTCATCATATTGGAGCATGCAGATGAACCCGTCTCCTAATCGTGGGCTGCGCTTCTGATTGCTGCCCCCTAGTACTTCTCTGCGATCTTTAACAATTTTGCTCCAATCTTTCACTATTAAGCATTCTTCGCTTTTAGAAATCTTGAATGCACTCATGTGCATTGTAGGATGTCTTGGCCGTAAGCTAACCATTGACATGCGACCTTTAGTACCGATCCACTGAGGCACAACTGTTATCGGGAATCCCTGTTGAAGAACATCGTATAGTAACATTACTTAGCAATGAAGTTTAGCTTGAAAAATAATGTATGCAAAAGATGTACTGAGGACAAATAGTAAAAATCTTACCATCTTTTCTAAATAGATGTGACCGTAGTTCAATACGATCACTATTGGTCGCACGTTTTGAGTACTAAGATTTTCAAATTCAGGAAAATAATTTGTCTTGACAGCATCAAGATCCTCAAGCCATGAAACATAATGACTTATCTCCTCGCAGTTTAGTTCAGCCCCGGGACAGTGGACGGTCCTGTCTACCAAGCACCGGACATGTTTGCTTGAATGGAAATAAGCTGTCAATAGAAATTAGTTGTCAACTATTTTTGAATAAACAATATCAAAGACATAAATATGGTTGAGAAAACTCACATAATGGTAGAACTGGAGGCGTCTGCACACAGACCCAAATGTCTCTATTACCTTCAATATCATCTTCGGGACGAATATCAAAGGTGATAAACATATTAGGCTCAAATGCATAAGCCTTGCATAGTGCTTGCCAAGTTTTGAATTTAAAATAGGTGTAGGAGTCTGCATTGTATAATTTGACGTTGAAGGTATAACCATGCTCGGTCTTCAAGTAAACTCTCTTTATCTCCATAGTTTTATTAGGACTGAAACCTATCTTATCCAAGACACAAATTCTTGCATGGCAGGGGATACGCTAGTAGAATAGTGAAAATTTAAAATTACAAGTTGAAGCAAATAAAGCATAAGTCATGCTTAATTACGAAAAAATACTTGTCGTTGTGACTTACTATATCCACTTTGAAGGTCTCATCCAGCTTGATGCTGAAGCGCCTATCATCAACTAGGAAATTTCTGTCGCACAGGCCGCCCTGGTCTTTGCAGTATTCGCACATAATGAAACTGTTTTCGTCATCAGACGACATTTCCTATATTCATAGGTGAAACATTAAGTACTTATTAGTTCTATTAATCCAACTAATTCAACTAGTTCTATTAATTAATTCAACTAGTTCAACTAATTCAACTAGATGATCAAATCTCATATACCTATAAATAAAGTAGCTAGTTCTATATAGTAAATTTTAATTAGATGATCAAATCTCATATACCTAAATTTAATGTATATCTAATTCATCTAACATTGATATATCTAATTCATCTATTAAATGAACTAATTCAACTAGTTCTATTAATTCAAATAGTTGAACTAATTCAACTAAGCACTTACCAAAAATAAACTAGTTCCATTAAAATAAACTAGTTCTATCTAATTCATCTAACATTTGACATTAATCTAACATTTTTATAGCTAATTCATCTAATTTCGATCATCTAATTAACAATTTGACATGCATTAATCTAATTCATCTAGCTAGCTAAAACTTTGACATTAATCTAAAAAACAGAAAACAAAAAATAAGTAAAAAAGTGTGTGTGTGTGTGTGTGTGTGTGTGTGTGTGTGTGTGTGCGCGTGCGCGCGCGCGCGTGTACGTGTATGTGTGTGTCTCTCTCTCTCTGTGTGTACGACCGGACTCGACCGGCGCGGCGACGGGGCGGCGGCGGGAGACGTATGGCGACGACGGGGCGGCGGCGCGAGACGAGGATCGAGCAATGGCGACGGGCGGCGGCGCGAGGTGTACTGATGACGACAGGGACGGCGACGACGCGTCGGGCGTCGACGGGACGGGCGGCGGGCGACGGCGGCGACGCGGGACCAGGGCGGCGTACAGGCCTGCTGCGATGTCGAAAGAGATTGGAGAAGTGGGAGATGAAACTGAATTTTTTTAAGTGTTGTATATGTAGGATGGACCTTTAGTACCGGTTGGAGCCACCAACCGGTACTAAAGGTCAAATTTGGCCAGGCCAAACGGCAGGAAGCGACCCCCTTTAATACCGGTTCGTGGCTGAAATCGGTACTAGAGACCCCCCCCCCCCCCCCATTTAGTAACGGTTGGAGCCATGACCCGGTACTAAAGGTGGTGCGCTCCCATCCCGCGGATGCACAAAGTTTAATCCCACCTCGCCGAGCGAAGGGTACTCATGACGAGACAATGAAACACCTCATTTTCCAATGCAAATTTGCATGTTCTACGTGGTCAATCGTCCAAATAGCATCAAATTTATATCCGCCCACAAGTGTTGACAATGTATTCGGTCAGTGGTTGGATGGTATTCCAAATAAGTTGAAAGCACTTATAAGGGTGGGAGGGTATGCCTTAATTTGGTCGCTTTGTCTATGTAGAAACGATTTAGTTTCTAATCAAAAAAATGCTTCTCCTCTGCAGTTCCGTTGTACGCACTCGCTTCATACGTGGTCTATGCTACAACGACCCGAGCACCAACCGTTGTTCAAGGTTGTGCGTACGCGGTTGGAGCAGGTGACTATGGAGGTTTTTTCCAACATGGATGGTAGCATAACCTCCAGATTGATCCACCACCACCTTCGACATAGGCATACTGTCGGTATATAGGACTCTACTGTTGCCGATATGTCAGTTTTTATTTCATGATTTTTATTAGACTTTTGAATTTGACTGTGTGCATCTTAGTTATGCAGAGCCCTGGTGTTACTCATAATGTTTTGTATCTGCTTGATGCTATATTTTGAGATAATAAAATAGCCCTTTATCAAAAAACGGCAAGAGAAGAGCTCCCTGTAGGACGAGAAGATAATACTGCCTTCGTCATCTCTTAGCAACATACAAGCACCTGCTTTACCATCCTCAGTATAGGCTCCGTTAGTGCTTAATTTCACCCAACCAGCTTCAGGCGGACACCACTTGCAACTTCATCGACCATTATCACATGTGGGTGGAAAACCGAGTTATCATAAGCAACAACTGATTTTCATTTGCGATGATCAATGGAAAGATCCATCTTTATGCCGACCAGAGAATCAAGATAGCTCACGAGGAGCCTTCTGGATGCTTCCATAGGGGTGGGGGTTTGTGATGAACCACCTCGTTTCAAATATGCCAAGGACGCCAAAGGGTCATCGAAATAATAGAGCGCTCAATATCCGGCAAAGGGTCAACAATTTTCCGACACTCAAAAGTAATGCAGCAGCGAGCAGAACAAAGCGACATACAATGCAGCAAGCCATTTCTATTCAACAACAAATAATAATCCATGGAGCAAACAACATAGTGCATTGTTACTACTTAAGGATTGACGATCCCACATTCTCCCACTTCCAACAAACAATTACATCACACTCGACTAATAAGTTGCTAGCCCTTTTCTGTTGGCCGAGTGAGCAATGGATCCACCAGGAACACAATCTCGTTGCCCTTTTCTTTTTTACCCCATGAAACAATCAACCTATCTGCAACATGGTTAGAGATATGACACCCAATTAAACACGATGAAGAACAAAACCAAGCAGGGGACACAAGATTTAACGCGGAAAACCCCTTCAACACGAAGGGGAAAGAACCACGGGCGCCAGCTAGCCAAACTTTACTATATCAGGAAAGGTTACAAACGTCGGGGATTTACAACTGATCAACTTATCCCATGTGGCGGCTCACAAGAGGTATATATAACACAGGTGACCTAGGTTAATACTGATCGGTCCAAGCATACCGGCGATAGGCCTCGCTCCGCTTGCTCATCAGAAGTTAGTCTTTCTCTTTATACTTGAATTTGAAGCATAACAGAACAAACTCCACCTTGAGACAAATTCCATCTTGTAGCATGAATGAGAAAACCTCCTCCCTGAACAACAAAGAAAACACTTTTGGCGCCAAACAGCCACTAGGGCTAATGAGTTATACCAACTAACTTTGAGCAAAGCTCAAGCTTAGCAACAGGAACTAGCTTTGTCAACATATCAGCAGGATTATCATGAGTACTAATCTTGCATACCTTCAGCTTACCTTGCTCAACAATGTCTCGAACATAATGATATTTGGCATCAATGTTCTTTGTTCTGTCATGGAGCATCTGATCCTTAGTGAGGTATATGGCACTCTGACTGCCACAAAACAAGTTAATGCAAGAATTATCTCCACGAAGCTCAGCATACAAACCTTTCAGACAAATTGATTCTTGACATGCTTCTACAATAGCCATGTATTCTGCTTCAGTGGTGGACTTGGCAACTACTGGTTGCAACGTTACCCACCAACTCACAGCCCAACCACCAACTGTGAGCACATGACATGTAAGGGACCTCCTCTTGTCCAAATCGCTTGAAAGCAGAATCTGAATCCACATAGCCAGCTAGTCCCTCACCAGTCCTGTCAAACAAGCATTGGAAGTGCCACGAAGGTACCTGAAAATCCACTGAACAGCCTTCCAATGGTCCAATGTACTTGGAAGTGCCAGGAAGGTATCGACTGACCAAACTCATTGCAAATAACAAAACGGGCCTAGAACACACCATGACATGCATTAAAGAACCAACATCACTGGAATATGGAACTCTTGACATATACTCAAACTCTTTATCATTACTAGGAAAATGAGAAGATGATAATTTGAAATGAGGACCAATGGGAGTGCTTACTGATTTAGCATCATGCATGTTGTTGGGGATGTAACTACTGGGTATGACCCGCCCAGGAGGGGTCGGGTCATGCTATGGGCGACTTAAGATGAAGAAGCCCAAGAAGATATGAAGATAGCGGTTCATAAAGCAATCTTATTGAAGGTCGAAGACCCGGAGGCGACTTGAGCCCCAAAGGGATGAGCCGACATTTGTTTAACTTGTTCTGTAAGGCAAGTGTTGTTAGAAATCGAGCCGGTCACGTTGTGTGTGTTGGGGAACGTAGTAATTTCAAAAAAATTCCTACGATCACGCAAGACCATGGTGATGGCATAGCAACGAGAGGGGAGAGTGTCCGTCCACGTACCCTCGTAGACCGAAAGCGGAAGCGTTATAACAACGCTGTTGATGTAGTCGACGCCTTCACGATCCGACCGATCCAAGCACCGAACGACGGCACCTCCGAATTCTGCACACGCTCAGCTCGATGACGATCCCGGACTCCGATCCAGCAAAGTGTCGGGATGAGTTCCACAAGACGACGGCGCAGGACGATGTTGATGCTCCACCGACGCAGGGCTTCGCCTAAGCTCCGCGACGATATGACTTCTCCGGCGCAGGGCTTCGCCTAAGCTCATGACGATATGACCGAAGTGGAATATGGTGGAAGGGGCACCGACACGGCTAAGGAAAGATCCGTAGATCAACTTGTGTGTAATGGGGTGCCCCCGCCCCGAGATATAAAGGAGCAGGGAGGAGGTGGCGGCCTAGGAGGAGGGCGCCAAGGGGAGTCCTACTCCCACCGGGAATAGGACTCCTTCTTCCTAGTCCAACTAGGAGAAGGGGAAAGGGGAAGTGGAGAAGGAAGGAGAGGTGGGCTGCGCCCCAAACCCCTTGTCCAATTCGGACTGGGCTTGGGAGGGGCGCACGCCACCTCCTGGCTCCTTCCCACTAAGGCCCATTAAGGCCCAATACTTTTCCCCGTATTCCCGTAACTCCCCGGTACTCCGAAAAATACCCGAATCACTCGGAACCTTTCCGAACTCCTTCGGTACATCAAAACTCATAAACTCATAATATAACTGTCATCGAAACCTTAAGCGTGCGGACCCTACGGGTTCGAGAACTATGTAGACATGACCTAGAACTATTCTTGGTCAATAACCAATAGCAGAACCTGGATGCCCATATTGGCTCCTACATATTCTACGAAGATCTTTATCGGTCAAACCGCATAACAACATACTTTGTTCCCTTTGTCATCGGTATGTTACTTGCCCGAGATTCGATCGTCGGTATCCAATACCTAGTTCAATCTCGTTACCGGCAAGTCTCTTTACTCGTTCCGTAATACATCATCTCATAACTAACTCATTAGTTACAATGCTTGCAAGGCTTAGGTGATGAGTATTACCGAGAAGGCCCAGAGATACCTCTCCGACAATCGGAGTGACAAAACCTAATCTCAAATACGCCAACCCAACATGTACCTTTGGAGACACCTGTAGTACTCCTTTATAATCACCCAGATTCGTTGTGACGCTTGGTAGCACCAAAGTGTTCCTCCGTAAACGGAGTTGCATAATCTCATAGTTACAGGAACATGTATAAGTCATGAAGAAAGCAATAGCAACATACTAAACGATCATGTGCTAGGCTAACGGAATGGGTCATGTCAATCACATCATTCTCCTAATGATGTGATCCCGTTAATCAAATGACAACTCATGTCTATGGCTAGGAAACTTAACCATCTTTGATTCAACGAGCTAGTCAAGTAGAGGCATACTAGTGACACTATGTTTGTCTTATGTATTCACACATGTATTATGTTTCCGTTAATACAATTCTAGCATGAATAATAAACATTTATCATGAAATAAGGAAATAAATAATAACTTTATTATTGCCTCTAGGGCATATTTCCTTCAGTCTCCCACTTGCACTAGAGTCAATAATCTAGTTCACATCGCCATGTGATTTAACATCAATAGTTCACATCTATATGTGGTTAACACCCATAGTTCACATCGACATGTGACCAACACCCAAAGGGTTTACTAGAGTCAGTAATCTAGTTCACATCGCTATGTGATTAACACCCAAAGAGTACTAAGGTGTGATCATGTTTTGCTTGTGAGATAATTTTAGTCAACGGTCTGTCACATTCAGAGCCGTAAGTATTTTGCAAATTTCTATGTCTACAATGCTCGCACGGAGGTACTCTAGCTAATTGCTCCCACTTTCAATATGTATTCAGATTGAGACTCAGAGTCATCTAGATTAGTGTTAAAACTTGCATCGACGTAACCTTTACTTATTTAACCTTTTTTCACTTCCATAATCGAGAAACATATCCTTATTCTACTAAGGATAATTTTGACCGCTGTCCATTGATCTACTCCTAGATCTCTATTGCACTCCTTGCCAATCTTAGTGGTAGGGTATGCAATAGATCTGGTACACAGCATGACATACTTTATAGAACCTATGGCTGATGCATAGGGAATGACTTTCATTCTCTTTCTATCTTCTGCCGTGGTCGGATTTTGAGTCTTACTCAATCTCACACTTTGTAACACAGGCAAGAACTCTTTCTTTGACTGTTCCATTTTGAACTACTTCAAAAATCTTGTCAAGGTATGTATTCATTGAAAAACCTATCAAGCGTCTTTGATCTATCTCTATAGATCTTGATGCTCAATATGTAAGCAGCTTCACCGAGGTCCTTCTTTGAAAAACTCCTTTCAAATACTCCTTTATGCTTTGCAAAATAATTCTACATTATTTCCGATCAACAATATGTCATTCACATATACTTATCAGAAATGCTGTAGTGCTCCCACTCACTTTCTTGTAAATACAGGCATTTCCAAAAGTCTGTATAAAACCATATGCTTTGATCAACACATCAAAAGCGTATATTCCAACTCCGAGATGCTTGCACCAGTCCATTGATGGATCGCTGGAGCTTGCACATTTTGTTAGCACCTTTAGGATTGACAAAACCTTCTGGTTGCATCATATACAACTCTTCTTTAATAAATCCATTAAAGAATGTAGTTTTGACATCTATTTGCCAGATTTCATAAAATGTGGCAATTGCTAACATGATTCGGACAGACTTAAGCATCGCTACAGTTGAGAAAATCTCATTGTAGTCAACACCTTGAACTTGTCGAAAACCTTTCTGCGACAAGTCGAGCTTTGTAGATAGTAATACTACTATCAGCATCTGTCTTCCTCTTGAAAATCCATTTATATAATATGGCTTGCCGATCATCGGGCAACTCCATCAAAGTCCACACTTTGTTCTCATATATGGATCCCATCTCAGATTTCATGGTCTCAAACCATTTCGCGGAATCTGGGCTCATCATCGCTTCCTCATAGTTCGTAGGTTCATCATGGTCTAGTAACATGACTTCCAGAACATGATTACCGTACCACTCTGGTGCGGATCTTACTCTGGAAGACCTACGAGGTTTGGTAGTAACTTGATCTGAAGTTTCATGATCATCATCATTAACTTCCTCACTAATTGGTGTAGGAATCACTGGAACTAATTTCTGTGATGAACTACTTTCCAATAAGGGAGAAGGTACAATTACCTCATCAAGTTCTACTTTCCTCCCACTCACTTCTTTCGAGAGAAACTTCTTTTCTAGAAAGGATCCATCTTAGCAACGAAAAACTTGCCTTCGGATCTGTGATAGAAGGTGTACCCAATAGTTACCTTTGGGTATTCTATGAAGACGCACTTCTCCGATTTGGGTTCGAGCTTATCAGTTGAAAACTTTTTCACATAAGCATCACAACTCCAAACTTTAAGAAACGACAGCTTAGGTTTACTGTTAAACCATAGTTCATACGGTGTCATCTCAACGGATTTAGATGGTGCCCTATTAAACGTGAATGCAGCTGTCTCTAATGCATAACCCCAAAACGATATTGGTAAATCGGTAAGAGACATCATTGATCGCACCATATCAAAAATAAAGTACGGTTATGACGTTCGGACACACCATTACGTTATGGTGTTCCATGTGGCGTGAGCTGTGAAACTATTCCACATTGTTTTATATGAAGGCCAAACTCAGAACTCAAATATTCTCCTCCACGATCAGATCGTAGAAACTTTATTTTCTTATTACGATGATTCTCCACTTCACTCTGAAATTATTTGAACTTTTCAAATGTTTCAGACTTGTGCTTCATTAAGTAGATATACTCATATCTGCTCAAATCATCTTGTGAAGGTCGAAAATAACGATACTTGCCGTGAGCTTTAACACTCATCGGACCGCATACATCAGTATGTATTATTTCCAATAAGTCATTTGCTCGCTCCATTGTTCCGGAGAACAGAGTCTTTAGTCATCTTGCCCATAAGGCATGGTTCGCAAGCATCAAGTGATTCATAATCAAGTGATTCCAAAATCCCATCAGCATGGAGTTTCTTCATGCGCTTTACACCAATATGACCTAAACGGCAGTGCCACAAATAAGTTGCACTATCATTATTAACTTTGCATCTTTTGGTTTCAATATTATGAATATGTGTATCGCTATGATCGAGATCCAATGAACCATTTTCATTGGGTGTGTAACCATACAAGGTTTTATTCATGTAAACAGAACAACAATTTATTCTCTTACTTAAATGAATAACCGTATTGCAATAAACATGATCAAATTATATTTATGCTCAACACCAAATAACACTTATTTAGGTTCCACACTAATCCCGAAAGTATAGGAGTGTGCGATGATGATCATATCAATCTTGGAACTACTTCCAACACTCATCGTCACTTCCCTTCAACTAGTCTCTGTTTATCTCAGAACTCCTGTTTCGAGTTACTAATCTTAGCAACCGAACAGTATCAAATACTCAGGGGCTACTATAAACACTAGTAAGGTACACATCAATAACCTGTATATCAAATATAACCTTGTTCACTTTGCCATCCTTCTTATCCACCAAATATTCAGGGGTAGTTCCGCTTCGGTGACCAGTTCCATTGCAGCAAAAGTACTCAGTCTCGTGCTTAGGTCTAGACTTGGGCTTCTTCACTCGAGCAGCAACTTGCTTGCCGTTCCTTTTGAAGTTCCCTTCTTCCCTTTGCCATTTTCCTTGAGACTAATAGTCTTGTCAACCATCAACACTTGATGTTTTTCTTGATTTCTACCTTCGCCGATTTTAGCATCGCGAAGAGCTCGAGAATCTTTTCGTCATCCCTTGCATACTATAGTTCATCACGAAGTTCTACTAACTTAGTGATGGTGACTAGAGAATTCTGTCAATCACTATCTTATCGGAAGATTAACTCCCACTTGATTCAAGTGATTGAAGTACTCGGACAATCTGAGTACATGCTCACTAGTTGAGCGATTCTCCTCCATCTTTTAGCTATAGAACTTGTTGGAGACTTCATATCTCTCAACTCGGTATTTGCTTAAAATATTAACTTCAATTCCTGGAACATCTCATATGGTCCATGACGCTCAAAACGCCTTTGAAGTCCCGATTCTAAGCCGTTAAGCATGGTGCACTAAACTATCAAGTAGTCATCATATTGAGCTAGCCAAACGCTCATAACGTCAGATCTGCTCATATTGAGCTAGCCAAACGCTCATAACGTCGCATCTGCTCCTGCAATAGGTCTGTCACCTAGCGGTGCATTAAGGACATAATTCTTCTGCGCAGCAATGAGGATAAACCTCAGATCACGGATCCAATCCGCATCATTGCTACTAACATCTTTCAATACAATTTTCTCTAGGAACACATATAAAAACATAAGGAAGCAACAACGCGAGCTATTGATCTACAACATAATTTGCAAAATACTACCAGGACTAAGTTCATGATAAATTAAAGTTCAATTAATCATATTACTTAAGAACTCCCACTTAGATGACATCTCCTAGTCATCTTAAGTGATTACGTGATCCAAATCAACTAAACCATGTCCGATCATCACGTGAGATGGAGTAGTTTCAATGGTGAACATCACTATGTTGATCATATCTACTATATGATTCACGCCGACCTTCGGTCTCCGTGTTCCGAGGCCATATCTGTTATATGCTAGGCTCGTCAAGTTTAACCTGAGTATTCGCGTGTGCAACTGTTTTGCACCCGTTGTAGATGGACGTAGAACTTATCACACCCGATCATCACGTGGTGTCCGGGTACTACGAACTTTGGCAACGGTGCATACTCAGGAGAACACTTCTTGATAATTTTAGTGAGAGATCATCTTATAATGCTACCGTCAATCAAAGCAAGATAAGATGCATAAAGGATAAACATCACATGCAATCAATATAAGTGATATGATATGGTCATCATCATCTTGTGCTTGTGATTCCATCGCCAAGCACCGCCATGATCACCATCGCCACCGCGCGACACCTTGATCTCCATCGTAGCATCGTTGTCGCCTCGCCAACTATTGCTTCTACGACTATCGCTACTGCTTAGTGATAAAGTAAAGCAATTACATGGCTTTTGCATTTCATACAATAAAGCGACAACCATATGGCTCCTGCCGATTGCCGATAACTCGGTTACAAAACATGATCATCTCATACAATAAAATATAGCATCACGCCTTGACCACATCACATCACAACATGCCCTGCAAAAACAAGTTAGACGTCCTCTACTTTGTTGTTGCAAGTTTTACGTGGCTGCTATGGGCTGAGCAAGAACCGTTCTTACCTACGCATCAAAACCACAACGATAGTTTGTCAAGTTGGTGCTGTTTTAACCTTCGCAAGGACCGGGCGAGCCACACTCGGTTCAACTAAAGTGAGAGAGACAGACACCGCCGGTCACCTTTAAGCAACTAGTGCTCGGAGCGGTGAAACCAGTCTCGCGTAAGCGTACGCGTAATGTCGGTCCGGGCCGCTTCATCTCACAATACCGCTGAACCAAAGTATGACATGCTGGTAAGCAGTATGACTTATATCGCCCACAACTCACTTGTGTTCTACTCGTGCATATGACATCAACGCATAAAACCAGGCTCGGATGCCACTGTTGGGGAACGAGTAATTTCAAAAATTTCCTACGATCACGCAAGACCATGGTGATGGCATAGCAACGAGAGGGAGAGTGTCCGCCCACGCCCTCGTGAGACCGAAAGCGGAAGCGTTATAACAACGCGGTTGATGTAGTCGACGCCTTCACGATCCGACCGATCCAAGCACCGAACGACGGCACCTCCGAATTCTGCACACGCTCAGCTCGATGACGATCCCGGACTCGATCCAGCAAAGTGTCGGGATGAGTTCCACAAGACGACGGCGTGGTGACGATGTTGATGCTCCATCGACGGGGCTTCGCCTAAGCTCGCGACGATATGACTTCTCCGCGCAGGGCTTCGCCTAAGCTCCATGACGATATGACCGAAGTGGAATATGGTGGAAGGGGCACCCGACACGGCTAAGGAAAGATCCGTAGATCAACTTGTGTGTAATGGGGTGCCCCCTGCCCCCGTATATAAAGGAGCAAGGGAGGAGGTGGCCGGCCTAGGAGGAGGGCGCGCCAAGGGGAGTCCTACTCCCACCGGGAATAGGACTCCTTCTTTCCTAGTCCAACTAGGAGAAGGGGGGAAAGGGGGGAAGTGGAGAAGGAAGGGAGAGGTGGGCTGCGCCCCAAACCCCTTGTCCAATTCGGACTGGGCTTGGGAGGGGCGCACGCCACCTCCTGGCTCCTTCCCACTAAGGCCCATTAAGGCCCAATACTTTTCCCCGTATTCCCGTAACTCCCCGGTACTCCGAAAAATACCCGAATCACTCGGAACCTTTCCGAACTCCTTCGGTACATCAAAACTCATAAACTCATAATATAACTGTCATCGAAACCTTAAGCGTGCGGACCCTACGGGTTCGAGAACTATGTAGACATGACCTAGAACTATTCTTGGTCAATAACCAATAGCGGAACCTGGATGCCCATATTGGCTCCTACATATTCTACGTAAGATCTTTATCGGTCAAACCGCATAACAACATACTTTGTTCCTTTGTCATCGGTATGTTACTTGCCCGAGATTCGATCGTCGGTATCCAATACCTAGTTCAATCTCGTTATCGCAAGTCTCTTTACTCGTTCCGTAATACATCATCTCATAACTAACTCATTAGTTACAATGCTTGCAAGGCTTAGGTGATGAGTATTACCGAGAAGGCCCAGAGATACCTCTCCGACAATCGGAGTGACAAAACCTAATCTCAAATACGCCAACCCAACATGTACCTTTGGAGACACCTGTAGTACTCCTTTATAATCACCCGATTACGTTGTGACGCTTGGTAGCACCAAAGTGTTCCTCCGTAAACGGAGTTGCATAATCTCATAGTTACAGGAACATGTATAAGTCATGAAGAAAGCAATAGCAACATACTAAACGATCATGTGCTAGGCTAACGGAATGGGTCATGTCAATCACATCATTCTCCTAATGATGTGATCCCGTTAATCAAATGACAACTCATGTCTATGGCTAGGAAACTTAACCATCTTTGATTCAACGAGCTAGTCAAGTAGAGGCATACTAGTGACACTATGTTTGTCTTATGTATTCACACATGTATTATGTTTCCGGTTAATACAATTCTAGCATGAATAATAAACATTTATCATGAAATAAGGAAATAAATAATAACTTTATTATTGCCTCTAGGGCATATTTCCTTCAGTGTGAGCTGGCCGGGACTCTGTAAGCCGCCAAGCCTCAACCTGTGTATATAAAGGTGAGACCCGGCAGCGGGTTAACTCAAGTAACATTGATCGAGTACTAGGTCAAGCGTATTCGCTCCCTGGTAATCGGAACACAAGCAATACAATCAAAAGCAGGAGTAGGCTTTTACCTCATTGAGAGGGGCCGAACCTAGGTAAAAACTCTATGTGTCCTTTGTCTCGCTTAACCCCTTTAAGCTAACCTAACCGCGATGGCTCCACACCTAAGTCCTTTTGCTAGGGCATCTGTCGTGTTAAATCCATGACACATGTTAAATCGATGAAGAACTTTCTTAATGTAACTCTGCTGACTAGGAAATAACAAACCCAAATTTTGGTCCCTTGTAATCTCCATACCTAGAATTTTCTTTGCAGGACCAAGATCCTTCATCTCAAACTCACTACATAACTGTGCCTTTAAAGTATTGATCTCTTTCTTGCCCTTGGCAGTAATCAACATGCAATCTATAGATAACAGCAAGTATATAGGTGATCCATCAAAAAATTTAATGTAAACACAACTATCATATGCAGACCTCTTAAATCCATGTGCTATCATAAATGAATCAAACCTTTTATACCACTGTCTCAGAGACTGTTCCAAACCATATAGGGACCTCTTTAACTTGGAAACAAATTTCCCCCTACCAGGCGCTATGAAACCTTCCAGTTGTTCCATGTAAATCTCCTCCTCCAGTTCACCATGCAGAAAAGTGGTCTTGACATCTAACTGATCAAGCTAAAGATCACGCATAGCAACAATACCAAAAAATGCACGAATGGAACAATGCTTGACAATTGGAGAGAACACATCATTATAATCAATACCTGGTGATACGTCCATTTTACATTGTGTTTTTATGTTGATATTTTTTGCATTATAGGTTGTTACTACACTTTAGGATACAATTCTTATGTCTTTTCTCTCTTATTTTACAAGATTTACATGAAGAGGGAGAATGCCGACAGCTGGAATTCTGGACCGGAAAGGAGCAAATCAGAGATACCTATTCTGCATAACTCCAAATATCCTCAAACTTTACGAACAATTGTTTTGGAGTACATGAAAAATACTGGGCGAAGAAGTACCGGAAGGGAACTCACCAGGTGGCCACAAGCCTGAACCCCTGGCCTGGCTCTGGTGCCCATCTTCTTCTATACGAAGCGTTTTGAGCTAGAAATAATCACGTGAAGGCTTTCAGGATGAAACGCTGCTGTCTCGAGGCGGAACCTGCGTAGAAGCAATCTAGGGCTCCGACGGAGCGATTCTGCTGGAGAAACTTCCCTTTGGGAGGGGCTAATCAAAGCCATGATCAGCACCAATGATCCTCTCATCGTGGGAGGATCAATCTTCATCAACATCTTCAACTGCACCATCTCATCTCAACCCTAGTTCATCACTTGTATTCAATTTTTGCTACAAAACCTCAGATTGGTACCTGTATGTTGCTAGTAGTGTGGATTACTCTTTGTAGTTGATGCTAGTTGGTTTACTTGGTGGAAGATCATATGTTCAGATACTTAATGATATTTATTATCCCTCTGGTCTTGAACATGAACATGCTTTGTGAGTAGTTACTTTTGTACCCGAGGACATGGGAGAAGTCTTGTTATAAGTAATCATGTGAATTTGGTATTTGTTTGATATTTTGATGAGATGTATGTTGTCTTTCCTCTAGTGGTGTTATGTGAACATCAACCACATGACACTTCACCATGATTTGGTCCTAGGGGATGGCATTGGGAAGTATTAAGTAGATGATGGGTTGCTAGACTGACAGAAGGTTAAACCCTAGTTTATGCGTTGCTTCGTAAGGGGCTGATTTTGATCCACATGTTTAATGATATGGTTACATTTATATTAATTCTTCTTTCATAGTTGTGGATGCTTGTAAGAGGGGTTAATCATAAGTGGGAGGCTTGTCCAAGTAAGGACAGCACCCAAGCACCGGTCCACCCACATATCAAATTATCAAAGCAGCGAACGCGAATCATATGAGCATGATGAAAACTAACTTCACGATAATTCCCATGTATCCTCAGGAGCGCTTTACTTCATATAAGAGTTTATCCAGGCTTGTCCTTTGCCATAAAAAGGATTGGGCCACCTTGTTGCACCTTTTTTACACTTGTTACTTGTTACCCATTACGAATTACCTTGCAACCAAACTATCTGTTACCGATAAGTCAGTGCTTGCAGAAAATACGTTGCTGAAAACCGCTTGTCATTTCTTCTGCTCCTTGTTGGGTTCGACACTCTTACTTATCGAAAGGACTGTGATTGATCCCCTATACTTGTGGGTCATCACCTGGTATCTGACTGAAGCCCTTAGCCACCAACCTTGCCTTAAACCTCGTGGGCTCACTAGGAGACAAACCCTCCTTTCTTTTGAAGATCCATTTGCAGCAAACGGTCTTCTTATGTTTAGGCAAGTGCACAACTGTAAGTGCATCAAGTGCCCCCTTATTGGTTTTGGAGTATTGAAGACAAATAGGTTGAGGGACTAATGTGTTTCTGAGTGCACACAAGAGTTATAGTCCCGGAAGATTTGGTTTAACACATGGAAGAGGACCCCTAAAAATATATTTCTTCAAGTGAAGAAATTGGTGACCAAATTGGTACGGCCTTTGAAGAAATTGATGTGAAGACTTTGAACCTTGAATACTTTCGCTTTCGAAGTCTCTTTTATCTTATTTGAGTCATACGAAAAAACGTACTATTAAAGGGGTTCTAGGTGAAACATATTTCACATTTTCAAAGTGATTCTCAAACCTATACTACTCTAGCCGCTTCGAGTGAAGCCTTTGGAAATCTCCAGTTCAGTTGACGAATTTACTAGTGACAGTGACGAAGTTCATCTGGTCACTGACAAATTTGGTCACACTGAGGAGTTAGGATTTGGCCAGTGCGATCTGCCTAAAAGTGAGGAAACTAAGTGCCCCGACGAATTTGGGAGTTCAAATTCTGACCATTGTTGCGTCACGGGCGAGCTATAAAGTGGATCTTTATCCTGACAATGGTCGAACCAGAGAAGGGCATTTATGACAATTCATGTCGGGTTGCCCTGGCTATAAATAGCCGCCCCCACAACTACTTGTTGGTTGGATGCTCTGAGAGAACTTGACAATTGTCATAAGAGAGAAACCCATCCTCTGTCGACTTTGAGAGAATCCTAAGTGAGGTAAAACCCAGAGATAAAGTGATTGAGCATCTATTTCTTCACTCCGATTTTCATCAAATTCCTAAGAGTTTGACAAATTTAAAAAATCTTACATTCACCCCCCCTCTGGTGTTGGGGAACGGTGCAGAAAATAAAAATTTTCCTACGGTTTCACCAAGCTCCATCTATGAGTTCATCTAGCAACGAGTGATAGGAGTGCATCTACATACCTTTGTAGATCGCGAGCGGAAGCGTTCAAGAGAACGGGGTTGAGGGAGTCGTACTCGTCGTGATCCAAATCACCGATGACCAAGTGCCGAACGGACAGCACCTCCGCGATCAACACACGTACGGAGCGGATGACGTCTCCCGCACCTTGATCCAGCAAGGAGGAGGGAGAGGTTGAAGAAGATCCAGCAGCACGACGGCGTGGTGGTGGATGCAGCAGGGTTCCGGCAGAGCTTCGCCGAGCTTCTGCGAGAGGGAGAGGTGTAGCAGGGAGAGAGAGGCACCAAGACTTGGGGTGCGGCTGCCCTCCCTCCCCCCCCTTTATATAGGCCCCCTGGGGGCGCCGGCCCCTCTAGATCCCATCTAGATGGGGGGCGGCGGCCAAGGGGGGGAGGCTTGCCCCCCAATGCAAGTGGGGCGCCCCCCACCCCTAGGGTTTCCAACCCTAGGCGCAGGAGGGGGCCAAGGGGGGCGCACCAGCCTACCAGGGGCTGGTTCCCTCCCCACTTCAGCCCACGGGGCCCTCCGGGATAGGTGGCCCCACCCGATGGACCCCCGGGACCCTTCCGGTGGTCCCGGTACAATACCGGTGACCCCCGAAACTCTCCCGATGGCCGAAACAGCACTTCCTATATATAATTCTTTACCTTCGGACCATTCCGGAACTCCTCATGACGTCCGGGATCTCATCCTGGACTCCGAACAACTTTCGGTTTGCTGCATACTCATATTCATACAACCCTAGCGTCACCGAACCTTAAGTGTGTAGACCCTACGGGTTCGGGAGACATGCAGACATGACCGAGACGGCTCTCCGGTCAATAACCAACTGCCGGATCTGGATACCCATGTTGGCTCCCACATACTCCTCGATGATCTCATCGGATGAACCACGATGTTGAGGATTCAAGCAACCCCGTATACAATTCCCTTTGTCAATTGGTATGTTACTTGCCCGAGATTCGATCGTCGGTATCCCAATACCTCGTTCAATCTCGTTACCGGCAAGTCACTTTAATCGTACCGTAATGCATGATCCCATGACCAAACACTTGGTCACTTTGAGCTCATTATGATGATGCATTGCCGAGTGGGCCCAGTGATACCTCTCCGTAATACGGAGCGACAAATCCCAGTCTCGATCCGTGACAACCCAACAGACACTTTCGGAGATACCTATAGTGCACCTTTATAGTCACCCAGTTACGTTGTGACGTTTGGTACACCCAAAGCACTCCTACGGTATCCGGGAGTTACACGATCTCATGGTCTAACGAAAAGATACTTGACATTGGAAAAGCTCTAGCAAAACGAACTACACGATCTTGTGCTATGCTTAGGATTGGGTCTTGTCCATCACATCATTCTCCTAATGATGTGATCCCGTTATCAATGACATCCAGTGTCCATAGTCAGGAAACCATGACTATCTGTTGATCAACGAGCTAGTCAACTAGAGGCTCACTAGGGACATATAGTAGTCTATGTATGCACACGTGTATTACGATTTCCGGATAATACAATTATAGCATGAATAAAATACAATTATCACGAACAAGGAAATATAATAATAATCCTTTTATTATTACCTCTAGGGCATATTTCCAACAGTCTCCCACTTGCACTAGAGTCAATAATCTAGTTACATTGTGATGAATCGAACACCCATAGAGTTCTGGTGTTGATCATGTTTTGCTCGTGGAAGAGGTTTAGTCAACGGATCTGCGACATTCAGATCCGTATGCACTTTGCAAATTTCTATGTCTCCATCTTGAACATTTTCACGAATGGAGTTGAAGCGACGCTTGATGTGCCTGGTCTTCTTGTGAAACCTGGGCTCCTTGGCAAGTGCAATAGCTCGGTGTTGTCACAGAAGAGTTTGATCGGCCCGACGCATTGGGTATGACTCCTAGGTCGGTGATGAACTCCTTCACCCAAATTGCTTCATGCGTTGCCTCCGAGGCTGCCATGTACTCCGCTTCACATGTAGATCCCGCCACGACGCTCTGCTTGCAGCTGCACCAGCTTACTGCTCCACCATTCAACATATACATGTATCCGGTTTGTGACTTAGAGTCATCCAGATCTGTGTCGAAGCTAAGCGCCGACATAACCCTTACTGACGAGCTCTTCGTCACCTCCATAAACGAGAAACATGTCCTTAGTCCTTTTCAGGTACTTCAGGATATTCTTGACCGCTGTCCAGTGTTCCTTGCTCGGATTACTTTGGTACCTTCCTACCAAACTTACGGCAAGGTTTACATCAGGTCTGGTACAAAGCATGGCATACATAATAGATCCTATGGCTCAAGCATAGGGGATGACACTCATCTCTTCTTTATCTTCTGCCGTGGTCGGGCATTGAGCCGAGCTCAATTTCACACCTTGTAATACAGGCAAGAACCCTTTCTTGGACTAATCCATTTTGAACTTCTTCAATATCTTTTCAAGGTATGTGCTTTGTGAAAGACCTATGAGGCGTCTCGATCTATCTCTATAGATCTTGATGCCTAATATATAAGCAGCTTCTCCAAGGTCCTTCATTGAAAAACTCTTATTCAAGTAGGCCTTAATGCTGTCCAAAAGTTCTATATCATTTCCCATCAAAAGTATGTCATCTACATATAATATGAGAAATGCTACAGAGCTCCCACTCACTTTCTTGTAAACGCAGGCTTCTCCATAAGTCTGCATAAACCCAAACGCTTTTATCATCTCATCAAAGCGAATGTTCCAACTCCGAGATGCTTGCACCAGCCCATAAATGGATCGCTGGAGCTTGCATACCTTGTTAGCATTCTTAGAGTCGACAAAACCTTCCGGCTGCATCATATACAGTTCTTCCTTAAGATAGTCGTTAAGGAATGCCGTTTTGACGTCCATTTGCCATATCTCATAATCATAGTATGCGGCAATTGCTAACATGATTCGGACGGACTTCAGCTTCGCTACGGGAGAGAAAGTCTCATCGTAGTCAACCCCTTGAACTTGCCGATAACCCTTAGCGACAAGTCGAGCTTTATAGATGGTAACATTACCATCCGCGTCCGTCTTCTTCTTAAAGATCCATTTGTTTTCTATCGTCGCCGATCATCGGCAAGTCTGTCAAAGTCCATACTTTGTTTTCATACATGGATCCTATCTCGGATTGCATGGCTTCAAGCCATTTGTTGGAATCTGGGCCCGCCATCGCTTCTTCATAGTTCAAGGTTCACCGTTGTCCAACAACATGATTTCCGGTGACAGGGTTGCCATACCACTGGTGTGGAACGTGTCCTTGTGGACCCACTGAAGTTCAGTAGCAACTTGATCCAAGTACCTTGATCATCATCATTAATTTCCTCTCCGATCGGTGCAGGCACCACAGGAACATTTTCTGAGCTGCACTACTTTCCGGTTCAAGAGGTAGTACTTCATCGAGTTCTACTTTCCTCCCACTTACTCCTTTCGAGAGAAACTCTTTTTCCAGAAAGGATCCGTTTTTGGAAACAAAGATCTTGCCTTCGGATCTAAGGTAGAAGGTATACCCAATGGTTTCCTTGGGGTATCCTATGAAGACGCATTTTTCTGACTTGGGTTCGAGCTTTTCAGGTTGAAGTTTCTTGACATAAGCATCGCATCCCCAAACTTTTAGAAACGACAGCTTAGGTTTCTTTCCAAACCATAATTCATACGGTGTCGTCTCAACGGATTTAGATGGTGCCATATTTAAAGTGAATGTAGTTGTCTCTAAAGCGTATCCCCAAAATGATAGCGGTAAATCAGTAAGAGACATCATAGATCGCACCATATCCAATAGAGTGCGATTACGACGTTTGGACACACCGTTAGGCTGAGGTGTTCCAGGCGGCGTGAGTTGTGAAATGATTCCACATTTCCTTAAGTGTGTACCAAATTCGTGACTTAAATATTCTCTTCCACGATCTGATCGTAAGAACTTTATTTTCCGGTCACGTTGATTCTCTACGTCATTCTGAAATTCCTTGAACTTTTCAAAGGTCTCAGACTTGTGTTTCATCAAGTAGACATACCCATATCTACTTAAGTTGTCTGTGAGAGTGAGAACATAACGATATCCTCCGCGAGCCTCAACGCTCATTGATTTTTTTATTAATTTATAAGGCCCTCTAGACTGACTGGTCAAAACATCGGTCTATACCTCAGGGGGGCATTGTAAAATATTATTTTTCCAAACTTTATTTCATAGCCATGATTGGCACATGTGGGTCACCATGTTCAAGAAAGTTTGTGTGATTTGGAGGTGGTGGGAAAAATCACATTTTTTCAAAAACTGGCTTAAGTTAGACCAAATGGCCCCTCCGGAATGCGGTCATTTTTTCGACCAACTCCAAATGACCTCAACTTTGGCACACATGATCTATTGCACAAACAAAGGTGGGTTTCCAAGGTTTTCTATTTTTTTGAATTTTTTATTAATTTATAATGCCCTCTAGGTATTGGTCAAAACATCGGTCTATACCTCGGGGGCATTGTAAAATATTATTTTTCCAAATTTTCTTTCATAGCCATGATTGGCACATGTGGATCACCATGTTCAAGAAAGTTTGTGTGATTTGGAGGTGGTGGGAAAAATCACATTTTTTCAAAAACTGGCTTAAGTTTAGACCAAATGGCCCATCCGGAATGCGGTCATTTTTTCGACCAACTCCAAATGACATCAACTTTGGCACACATGATCTATTGCACAAACAAAGGTGGGTTTCCAAGGTTTTCTATTTTTTTTTTGAATTTTTTATTAATTTATAATGCCCTCTAGACTGACTGGTCAAAACATCGGTCTATACCTCAAGGGGGCATTGTAAAATATTCTTTTTCCAAATTTTCTTTCATAGCCATGATTGGCACATGTGGCTCACCATTCAAGAAAGTTTGTGTGATTTGGAGGTGGTGGGAAAAATCACATTTGTTTTCAAAAACTGGTTTAAGTTAGACCAAATGGCCCCCCCGGAATGCGGTCATTTTTTCGACCACCTCCAAATGACCTCAACTTTGGCACACGTGATCTATTGCACAAACAAAGGTGGGTTTCCAAGGTTTTCTATTTGTTTGAATTTTTTATTAATTTATAATGCCCTCTAGACTGACTGGTCAAAACATCGGTCTATACCTCAGGGGGGCATTGTAAAATATTATTTTTCCAAATTTTCTTTCATAGCCATCTTTTTGAATATTTATATTTTCTTTCATAGCCAACTTTGGCACACACATCATTTTGAATATTTATATTTTCTTTTCATATAAGTAAGTGACATTTTCAAAATTCTAATCAGTAGGGTAATATAACTTTATTACAAAATAAAGTAGATCTTATGTCAAATTCCTTTTTTTGCACACATTATTTTTAACTAGTATTACATTACTCTTCTAAATTTACATTTAATTCCTTCATACTTTGATGATGGAATATTTGCTCTCTAATTGCAACATAGGTTCAAATGATGGAACATTTGATCTTTTTGCTTATTCAAATTATGCGTTGATGGAATGTGTGAGGATGAACAATTATCAGTAACTTTACTAAACCCCATGTACTATAATTCATGACAACCATTTTGGAACATTGCCACATTCAATATTTGGTATAATTGGCACATGGGCACAGCATGTTGCACTTGCCCACAACATAGACACGTGTTGCAGCATGTCTCAAGCAACACTAAAGCGCCATATGTGATCATTGCACCATCGAAACAACAACTAAACATGAAGGAAGCATTCACCACCAATAAAGATAAGGCCACACATATATAGATAGCATTCTAATAGGTAGCAGGCAGTTCACAACACATCCAGTTCAAACACACAATACATTACATTACATTACATTAAAATAGCAAGTTTTCTAGCAGTTCAGACCCAGATCCAGCTTCCGATGATCAGCATGATGTACGACTAATGATCAGGGTTTCTCAGACCTTCGGAGGGCAGAATGCTGACCAATGATCTTGTAGTCATGATGGACATCGATGTAGCCCGCAATGTTCCATCGATGCTCCAATAATCCAGACCTGGGCTTGGGCTTGCTGCAGTAGGGGCACCGGTAATTTCTATTCATCCAGTTGTAGTACTTAGCAGGTCCTTGGGCCCTGATCTTCAACTCCTCCTTCTCTTCAAAGGACTCGACGTTCCCCTCGACCACATCATCTCCAGATTCATACTGCACACATTAATGACTGACATTAATACATTATGCATTCAAATACTATAAACATCTAACACTAACTCAATGCACAAATAACATTTCAACTAGGCCTTACCTCGTACGGCTCATCCTCATCACTGTCATAAGGGTAGTACCCAGATGAGTCCCACTTCCTCTTGTTGCCAACAAGATCCTCCTTCTGCTATATTGTCAACCAAGCAAGTCATTTACAAGGAATTGAATTGCAGTTCAAATAATGTCATTACAAACAAGTTGATTTTGCATAATGATGGAAAGCTCCTAACTATATTGAAAAGGTGCACAGGTTACACATGGTATGTACATTTCAACAACTAATTCATAGACTATATATGAAGCTATATAGATACTAAACAATAGGATTATGAACATACAAGTTCATTCATATGGACATACAAATTCAGATTTTGCTTTTCAACATGCATATGAAGGTATAAATGAATAGCATTCCTCTCTTATTAACCAATGAGATAGCAGTTTTTGACAGACAATGCAAATAGGACCTTTATATATAAATTCACAAACATGTCAGGTTTTCATTTCATTTGTAAATAATAAATAATTAGTTCAGAGCAGTTCTTAATGAGCACTCATATGTCAGAATAAGTGAAATGGTGAAGCCTAACTCCTACATCTAATTAAAATACCCTAACTCCAGCATCTAATTAAAAAACACTAACTCCTAGATCCACTGGAACATTGAATCACAAAATTTACTTACATATATCATTGGATATAAATGAATCCACAACAAATAACACTAACTCATACATCTAATTAAAATATCATAACTCTTACTTCTACTGCATCATTCAGTCACACCATTTAATTACATTTATCTCTGCCTATAAATGAATCCAATACAAAAGAAACCTAACTAAACATCTAATTAAGAAACACTAACTAGTACATCTACTACATCATTCAATCACAGAATCTATATAACTATCTATAAATGAATAATACAAATAAACCTTAACTAATCAACTAATTAAAAAACCATAACTACTACATCTACTGGATGATTCAATCATAGATCATACATATAACTGGCTGTAAATGAATCCAGTACAAGAAAACCCTAACTAAACATCTAATTAAAAAACCCTAACTACTACATCTACTGGATGATTCATATGACATTCATGCATGGAGTTATGCAACAACAATTTAATATGAGTTGGTCATCTGGCATAGTTGCATGTCTAGCAAACCTACTTATGGTTCACTTTATAACTACAGGAATCCTACAGATCAAAAATAAACCTACCTACAATTTGAGTTTATGGATAATGAAGTGAAGCTCCTAACTATTTTGAATGTGCACTAGTTAAACATATTGTGTTCATTTCAACAATTAATTGTTACACTTCTGTCACAGAAAGTAGGATTTAAACCTCATTTCAACAATATCAACTTTAATAGATACACTGGGTAGCTGCTCGGCCCCTGTCGTGGCCCACTGAGTGAATATGCACAACAAATCTAACAAAATATACAGCATATAACAGAATCTGGGCACATGCGGCAATCCAGATTCTAATATAAATAACCTAACTCTCATTATGATGTCTCTAGCATTCAATCACGAATCAACGTGAAAGAACCCTAACTCTAAAATGGGGTTCACCATTCAATCAAAAAACCCTAACAAGCAGAAGGGGGTGCCGCAATCGATCACAAATCTACTATAAAAAACCCCATCTACTAAATCTTCTGCTTATCTGCTACAAGTATGAAAAGAGGGGAACGAGAAGCATTACCACATCCACCACCTGCTTGCCGCTCGCCTCCGCACCTACATCCAGTGCGCCGCCAGACGCCGTCACCACCAGGTCTGCCACAACGGAGTCCGAGCCCATCACCCCCTGCGCCACCAGATCCGCCGCCGCAGGGACCGATCCAGCGACTGCGGGTGCAGCATCTCCCGCACCGCCGACGGCGGCAACTTCTTGGACGGCATCTGCGGCGGTCTCCGTGCCCTCGACCACATCTCCGTGCGCAGCGACGGCAGCGCCACGACCTTGCTCCATCGAAGCCTGCGAGAACCCGCCGGAGAGAGGGAGGCGGTGGGGTTGAGCAAGTAGGCGCGGTGGCGGGGCGATGGAGACGATGCGGCAAGGAGAGAGGGACTGAGCCGATTTGGGGGTAAATGGTGGGGGCGATGCGGCCGGTGGTGGTTCCCCTCCCTCTTTATAGGATGTGACGTTTTTGGAAGTTTTCGTGTGCCGCATGGCCGCGTGGCTAGCCCACGACCGCCGCCGCCCACGCCCACGACCACGACCGCAGCACGTGACAAGGGAAAACCGAATCGACCACGTACAATACATGTATACCCTCAGTGTACAAAAGTAATCGGGCCGGTGCGGGCTTGTACAGGGCTGTGCAGCGCTACCGTCGCGGGCTTCTACAGGGCTGTACGCGCGCTCTCCTCGGGCATAAAAAGACGATCGTGCCCCTCTTCACGAAACGTTTTTGACAGATCTCAGTTGTCCTTGTGTTTCTCCCCCTCGCGTTCAACCCAGACGGGGCTTAGAGCGGCGCTGATGACGCCCATTCTTTGATTTCTTCCCTGAGGGGTTATCTTTTGTTGCCTCATCGCCATTGTTTTCTTTGGGGGTGTCCACCATATATATATCATATGAAGAGGTGGCAGTCCAGCGCCCTGTGGGCGGTGGTTCCTGTTCTTCTCCTGCATCATCGCCTATACCGTCGATGTCTTCGGAGTCGAAGTTAAGCACGTCGGTCAAATCATCGACCGTGCCTATGAAGTGGGTGGTGGGTGGGTAACGAATTTCTTCGTCGCCTGCTTCCCACTCGAGCCGGACATAGTTCGCCAGAATCTCCTGACAGAGAGAGAGACCTTAATGAATTTAGCACATCACCAAAGGGGGAGTGCTGAAAGATATCCGCGGCGGTGAACTCCATTATTGGAGCCCAATCGGACTTGATGGGCCCGGACGCGCGCGGTTCGGAACCCACGTCCGGACACAGGTCCGGGGGTCCGATGACGCAGATCCCCTTAACGGTGGGGTCTGTGTTCGGCTCTACCGCCGAAGAGTATGCGGCCTCCGTGGCGGGGTCCATCCACCCATCCTCGGTCGAGGCGATCTGCCCCGAATTTAGATCCTGAGCGGTTGCGGGGGCGATATCCCGACTACTGTCCGATAGCAGATTTACGTCATGCTTGTCGTGACTGTTCGGTACTCCCGATGCAGGCCCGAATCTGTCGAAGATCAAGTCTCCGCGGATATCGGCCGTGTAATTCAAGTTCCCAAACCTGACCTGATGGCCAGGGGCGTAGCTGTCGATCTGCTCCAGATGGCCAAGCGAGTTGGCCGCAGAGCGAAGCCGCCGAACACGAAGATTTATCCGGGGAGAAAAGTCTCACCCTGGACCGCGTTGTTGAAGGTTAGGGGAGCCATCGAGCCTTACGGCGACGACACAGAGGAACTCTCAATGAAAGCACCAATGTCGGTGTCAAAACCGACGGATCTCGTATAGGGGGTCCCGAACTGTGCGTCCAAGGCTAATCGTAACAGGAGACTGGGGACACGATGTTTACTCAGGTTCGGGCCCTCTCGATGGAGGTAATTCCCTACTTCCTGCTTGATTGATCTTGATGATATGAGTATTACAAGAGTTGATCTACCACGAGATCGTAGAGGCTAAACCCTAGAAGCTAGCTTAATTATGGTATGATTGTTGTTGTCCTATGGACTAAACCCTCCGAGTTATATAGACATCGGAGGGGGCTAGGGTTACACAGAGTCGGTTACAGAGAAGGAGATCTATCATCCGAATTGCCAAGCTTGCCTTCCACGCAAAGGAGAGTCCCATCCGGACACGGGACGAAGTCTTCAATCTTGTATCTTCATAGTCCAACAATCCGGCCAAAATATACAGTCCGGCTGTCCGGATACCCCCTTATCCAGAACTCCCTCACCCATGCCTTCAAATAGAAACATTGCAACCTATATGAGATTGAGATACCATATTACAGGCCGGTTTGGAGGAAGAAAAGGATGCCAGACAGAAGCGCAAGGCCGGATGGGAGGAACGGCGGCAATCAGAACAGGCGGACAGGGCGAGAGAACAGGCGGAAAGAGCGAAGCACGATTTCGAAACCTGAGAAATGCTGCAAGCAGAAACAAAGGCTACGCGCCCGAGGAAAAGCTTGAGGTTGGAACTTTCTCTTAATGTTGTCACCAACCAGTATATACCGATGGACAATGCTAACATGACTCTCCTCATCTTATATGCCTTTATGCGAATTCATGTGGCTGGAAATGGTGCCCCTCCTCCTTCTCCACAAGTGTAGAGAACGTGTCCACGGATGGGCTGTATGAACTTGCACGTGATGTGCAACACAGCTACAAACTTTGAACTTGCATGTGGTGTGCTCTAAGAACTTGTATGTAGTGTGCACTATGAACTTGTATAAGCAACATATATGCTTCTTGATATGAGATGTGCTTTTCTGTTCTCTTCTGAAGTTATATGCCTCTTATATATGTATATGTTTTCAATTGCAGGGTTTAAAGAAGAAATAAAATGTCAACATCAGTTGTGGGACATATTTCGGAAAGCACCACTCGGAAGAGTTGCCTTTGTCGAGACGAGGCTTTCGGCAGAGAGGGCACCTGACTGCTACTGCATACATTTATGAGGGCCCAACACAGAAAAGTAACTTTTGCTGAGAGGCGGCTCTCGCAGAGGTGGCACCCAACCGATACTGCCAACTACATGTCTTTGCCGAGAAAGTACTCGATGAAAACTGCCACCTTATAGTCGTAACCTTACTGTTCAGATCCCGGCATATGGTATGATTCTCGAGTCTTTGTTGTTCGCAAAGTACCTTTTAGCGGTGTCTCGGCATCGGCATGTCTTTGTCCTGCGCTTCACATTGCCGGACAGAAAACTCGGCGTAGACCGCCTCTGGCGAGAGCCCGCGCTTTGGCTCTCTACATAGCCAAAAGCACTCATGTAGATAGTTTTTCCGGTGGTGCATATAACAACTAGTGAGTGGTATGGGGGAATTTCATAGCACCAACACTTGAATAGGACCTAAGTGTTTGGAAATAATCTTGCAATTCCTTTAGACAGGTAGACGATTAACAACTTGGGAGTACGTAGTCGGTATATGCGACGCAAGGGATAGCTAGAGGCCAGTCGCTGAAAATTGATTTTGGGTCAGTCGATTTGATTTCAGTAGTCAGATGCAAAACCAACGCCCAGATGGCCTTCTTCGACCTCCTGCCACCCCTTTCTTCTTCCGCAAACGCCCCATATGTACTACCGGCCAAACCACCAGCTGCCACCGCCCATGGCCGGCAGCGCTCCCGCGTCAACCTCGCCGGCCTACCCTCCCCTCACTGTCGCTCACTGCCATGATGGCACCACCCCTGGCCAACCCCTCTAAACAGCAAAGCACCAGACTTTTTCGCGAGCCCTGCACCCCCCCCCCCGCCTTGCTTGCCCCGACGCCGTCGGCGGCGGCCCAAGTACTCCGCGACGCTTTCTTACCAAAAGAATTGACTGACCAAAATATCAAATTACATCCAACTAAACCGGTGATGTAAATATTGCTGATCCGCTATATATCGATGGAGCTTGATCTTAGCTAGTTAGGTGGCGTCCGTCAAGTGAGTAGCATGTTGGTTCCCGCTGGGCAAACACACAACAGTTTTCTCTCTCTCTCTCTCTCTAATATAAACATATCCTCACCGACGAACCGACCTCTCTCCAGCAAACGAGTAGCCATCGGGCGAGCCCCAAGAAACCCAGAACCCATTGTCTCCCAATTCCAACCTTTCTCCCGAACCCACCAAACCTCCCGCCGGCGAACGATGGATCCGTTCCACGACGGGCATCACGTGCGGCTGAGGAGGAGTACGCACGCGGCGCCCCACCCCGGCGAGGGCGGGGATCGGTCGCCACCCTTGGCCCGCGCCGGGCGCTTCTGGAGGCGGCCGACCACGTGGGCGGCCTGCACCCAGGCGCCGCTGACGGCGGCTACCTCGCCGCCACGAGGTCAAACGCGCCGCCCGCAGAACACCACTTGCGGCTGCGGAGCCGCACGCACACGGCGTCCTCCCACCCCGGCGAGGGCGGGGAGGTCGCCAACCTTGGCCTGCGCCCCGCGCCTCTGGGGACGCCGTCGGGACGCTTCCCCGCCGCCACCGGCGCGCCGGTACCGCGGGCAAAGAAGCACCGCGGCTTGGACGACGACGAGCCGGGCGCCTTTCCGGTGAGTTCCTGATTTGGGTTTCTGTTCTTGTGCCGTTCGCCCTTCGCCGTTTGGGTTTCTTTGTTTCTTGCGCAATTCTGTTCTCGAATTTCGTCGTGCGTTCTTGATCCGAAATTTCACCGTCATTGCGATCGTTTGAAGCTGGGCCTTCAGTCGCCCAGGCACGATCGATTGCAGCGAGTTCTTGATTCGTCGAAAGATGGCTGGTTCGCCCGTTCGCGGACTCGGATTCTTGGTTTCTTGCCAACTCTGTTCTTCAATTTCGCCGTGCGTTTTCGATCACAAATTTCGCCCTGCGTAATTCTTTGATCGCGATGGCTTTGGGTTCTTGAGCGGGCGTTCCTTAATTTGCATCCCCATATCAGATCATTCTTGTTCATGTTTCTATCACTTTGTTTCGCAGCTCCCATCCCAGGAGTACGGCTTGCGGCGCCGGCGGGCAGGCGAGGAAGCCAAGGCTGGCTTCAGCTGCGGAGGCTACGAGTGGGTGCTCGACTCCCGACACGCCCACGCACCGGCCGCTGCCGGCGAAGTCCCTCCACACCACACTGAACTTTCTGGTGAGAATGAGGATCCTCTCCTCCCCTGCCCTAGACGCGATTTGTTTTATTCTCCATCTCTGTCTGATGATGTTAACTGAAGACGATGTTGGTAAACTGGTGGTCAGGCGTCGGTAGCCCAAGTAGTTGTGGGGCTAGTTGTTGCTTAGTGAGGGTACACGTAGGGGTGCAATATTTCATTTTATAAGTAATTAACATGCTTTGTAGCTGCTACTATTCCCCATGATATGTACAGAGAATCCAGCTCTGAAACTAATGGTATAATTTACTCGCAAAATAACAACTAATGGCATAATTTATTAGAGGTTGTGTGCAGCATATTTTTACTCGCAACCATGAACTGCAAACGTTGTAAATAACAACCAAACTATAGGTATTTCATATAGGTATCCCGTGCATATTTTTGCACTTCTCCGTTTACATGGTTGCGTGCGTTTGTCCTGGCTAGTAGCAATATGTACATTACGCATGCAATTTGATGTCAGTGCCATGGTTTTTTCTTTCAATAGACAAGAGCGCTTATGCTTGAGTTTGTCTCAGAGGATGCTGAGGGCAAAGGTAGCAGTGAGAAGATACTGCTGCGCACGCCAGATATATTCATCGCCCGTGCAAGAAACGGCACAATCTTGACACGCATGAAGGTAGTCTTCGAGGCCGGCGCACGCTTCTGGGCCCAGCGGTTATCCGAGTGGTATTACCGGCAGTTCTTGGGCCGTGGAAGACGCCGGCCGCCTGCTTCTTGGAGCTGGTTTAGCGTCATGGGGAAGCCCCTAATCAACGATGACGGTGAGTCGCTAATTTGCATCTGGTTTATGATGTGTTGATGTGTACCATAGCTTGTGGTTTGATCGAACCTAGCTACAGTAGTATACACACTGACCAGCCGCGCGCATCCATTTGAGTTGTTGATGTGTAGGGTCTTGCTCCATCGCTTCATCCAGCATGTGTGTGGAAGCTCAGCACCGCTTGGAGTTCGAGAGGGTGCATGGACACGGCAAGTTCACCTTCGCTGCCAAGAATCCGACGGCCCTCAAGAAGAAATGCCGGAGGAGGCAGGTGTGGGGTCCGGAAGATGGAGCATGGTTCGGCGACGTGCTGGACACCATCAAGCATTCGGCCGGAGTGCCCACCACCAAGGTCCCGAATGATATATCTCTCCCCCTCGATTCATACGACAGACACATACCGGCCGGGCCGCTCGGCGGCAAGCTCCGTCCGCTTGACCTAGCCTGGATGATCTATAAGCACGGGCCGGTGCTCGGTGCGCTTCTGCTAGACGACGACTACGACAGCAGCGATGTGTACCCAGGGGTCCTGAGGCACGTGATCAAGGGAGACATGACCTGGGACGACTACGATGGCCACGGCGTGGTGTGCTTCGAGTACGAGTTGGAGGGTGGCGACCTGCTACTGCGGGTAATGGATAATCACGAGGAAGATGGCCCCTTGAAGTGGATCAAGTTCTCCGCATTCCATGAGTTCGTCCAGCTGCACGTTAAGCCAATCGACCCCAAGTTGCTTCGAAGGAACAACAAATGGAGAAGGAGTGACCTGTTTGACCCCTTCGAATACATCGCCAACAAGCTGTACTACCTCCGATGAAGGGCACCGGCCGGCCGTTTGCCCATGATTGTGTAGCTATTCAGGTTTTAATGTACAAGGATGCATGGGTGACTTGTAACTGCTTGCGTACATTCTTGCTAGTGTATCTGAACTATACTAGTATACCTTGATTTTTTGTCATCTGGCATAGTATATACTGTACCTTGTTTGTTGGTAGCTTTCAGAGAGGCCCGTTTTTTGCTCTTGTTGCTAGTGCGAATCAAGTAATCAATCCAACACGCCACGCGCAATAACAGCACTTATAAGTTATAACGAACCAGTGCCAACGAAAACTGAATATTGAACACCCAGAAGTCCGAAATCAACACCATATTTAACGTCCAATCACGAACGGCAGCCAAACAGTTTTCCGACATTTTTTTGGCGGGTGAAGTAATGTAGTATTACTCAACTCATAAAGTTCATACATTCAGCAACAGTCAGCTCTAATGCATCTCACGGCCAGAACCAACCCAAGTCATTGTTCTGCCTTCTATTCGCGCAAATTTAGCTAGCTATCGCTAACCTTATTTTAAGTACGATTAACATGAGTAATGCAAGATTCATGAAGACCCATGACGTGCCTAATCACCTTAATGAGCGAGGAGTAGACCGATCTATCCAATTTCGTGCCAATCAACTTCACTGCAATAATAGAATCCATCTCAACCATGATTGGTAAGTCACTCCTCTGGATGGCAAACGACAATCCTTCCATGCGCATAACTCGGCTTCAAAAGCATCACGAGAAGAGAAGAGCCGGGATGTGTTTCGCTGGTACCTTAATTACTACATCAAGGTCTTTCATAGTAGACTCTATGTACCGTACGCTCATGCATTCCGAGGTACCAGTGAGGAATAACAAGAAATTTTGGAAGTCCAAGATTCCACTAAAAGTGAAAATCTTCGTGTGGTATGTTCTAGGGGAGTTGTGTTAACCAAAGACTACCTCGCATAACGCAACTGTCCAAGGAGTAAGAAGTGTTGTTTTTGTACTCATGACGAGACAATGAAACATCTCATTTTCCAATGCAAATTTGCACGTTCTACGTGGTCAATCGTCCAAATAGCATCAAATTTATAGCCGCCCACAAGTGTTGACAATGTATTCGGTCAGTGGTTGGACGGTATTCCAAATAAGTTGAAAGCACTTATAAGGGTGGGAGGGTATGCCTTAATTTGGTCGCTTTGTCTATGTAGAAACGATTTAGTTTCTAATGAAAAAATGCTTCTCCTCTGCAGTTCCGTTGTACGCACTCGCTTCATACGTGGTCTATGCTACAACGACCCGAGCACCAACCGTTGTTCAAGGTTGTGCGTACGCGGTTGGAGCGTGTGACTAGGGAGGTTTTCTTTAACATGGGTGGTAGCATAACCTCCAGATTGATCCACCACCACCTTCGACATAGGCATACTGTCAGTATATAGGACTCTACTGTTGCCGATATGTCAGTTTTTATTTCATGATTTTTGTCAGACTTTTGAATTTGACTGTGTGTATCTTAGTTATGCAGAGCCCGGGTGTTACTCATAATGTTTTGTATCTGCTTGATGCTATATTTTGAGATAATAAAATTGCCCTTTATCAAAAAACGGCAAGAGAAGAGCTCCCTGTAGGACGAGAAGATAATACTGCCTTTATCATCTCTTAGCAACATACAAGCACCTGCTTTACCATCCTCAGTATAGGCTCCGTCAGTGCTTAATTTCACCCAACCTGCTTCAGGCGGACACCACTTGCCACTTGATCGACCATTATCACATGTGGGTGGAAAACCGAGTTATCATAAGCAACAACTGATTTTCATTTGCGATGACCAATGGAAAGATCCATCTTTATGCCGACCAGCGAATCAAGATAGCTCACGAGGAGCCTTCTGGATGCTTCCATAGGGGTGGGGGTTTGTGATGAACCGCCTCGTTTCAAATATGCCAAGGACGCCAAAGGGTCATCGAAATAATAGAGCGCTCAATATCCGGCAAAGGGTCAACAATTTTCTGACACTCAAAAATAATGCAGCAGCGAGCAGAACAAAGCAACATACAATGCAGCAAGCCATTTCTATTCAACAACAAATAATAATCCATGGAGCAAACAACATAGTGCGTTGTTACTAATAAAGGATTGACGATCCCACATTCTCCCACTTCCAACAAACAATAACATCACACTCGACTAACAAGTTACTAGCCCTTTTCTGCTGGCTGAGTGGGCAAGGGATCCACCTGGAACACAATCTCGTTGCCCTTCTATTTTCTACCCCATGAAACAATCAACCTATCTGCAACATGGTTAGAGATACGACATGCAATCAAATACGATGAAGAACGAAAACAAGCAAGGGACACAAGATTTAACGTGGAAAACCCCTCCAGCACAAAGGGGAAAAAAGCTTGGGCGCCAGCCAGCCAAACTTCACTATATCAGGGAAGGTTACAAACGTCGAGGATTTGCAACTGATCAACTTATCCCATGCGGCGGCTTAAAAGAGGTATATATAACACAAGTGACCTAGGTCAATACTGATCGGCCCAAGCCTATAGACGACGGGCCTCGCTCCGCTCGCTCGTCAGAAGTTAGCCTTTCTCTTTATACTTGAATTTGAAGCATAACATAACAAACTCCACCTTGAGACAAATTCCATCTTGTAGCATGAATGAGAACCTCCTCCCTGAACAACAAATAAAACACTTTCGGTGCCAAACAGCCACTAGGGCTAATGAGTAATACCAACTAAGTCTGAGCAAAGCTCAAACTTAGCAATAGGAAGTAGCTTTGATTATAATGAGTTATACCAACTAATCTTGCATACCTTTAGTTTACCTTGCTCAACAATGTCTCTGACATAATGATATTTGACAACAATTAATGTGCATTGTTCTCTCATGGAACATCTGATCCTTAGTGAGGTATATGGCACTCTGACTGTCACAAAACAAGTTAATGCAAGAATTATCTCAACAAAGCTCAGCATACAAACCTTTCAGCCAAACTGATTCTTTACATGCTTCTGCAATAGCAACGTATTCTGCTACAGTGGTAGACTGGGCAACTACTGGCTGCAACGTTGCCCTCCAACTCATGGCACAACCACCAACTATGAGCACATAACCTGTAAGGGACCTCCTCTTGTCCAAATAGCTAAAAGCAGAATCTGAATCCATATAGCCAACTAGTCCCTCACCAGTCCTGACGAATTTCAAACAAGCATTGGAAGTGCCATGAAGGTACCTGAAAATCCACTGAATAGCCTTCCAATGTTCCAATGTACCTGGAAGTACCATGAAGGTATCGACTGATCAAACTCATTGCAAAAGACAAACCAGGCCTAGAACACACCATGACATACATTAAAGAACCAAAAACACTGGAATGTGGAACTCTTGACATATACTCAAACTCTTCATCATTACTAGGACAATGAGAGGATGATAATTTGGAATGAGGAGCAATGGGAGTGCTTACTGACTTAGCATCATGCATGTTATAACGATGAAGAACTTTCTTAATGTAACTCTACTGACTAAGAAATAACAAACCAGAATTTTTGTCCCCTTGTAATCTCAATACCTAGAATTTTCTTAGAAGCACCAAGATCCTTCATCTCAAACTCACTACTTAACTATGCCTTTAAAGTATATATTGATCTCTTTCTTTCCCTTGGAAGTAATCAACATACCATCTACATTAACAACAAGTATATAGGTGATCCATCAACAAATTTAATGTAAACACAACTATCAAATGCAGACCTCTTAAATCCATGTGCTATCATAAATGAATCAAACCTTTTATAACGCTGTCTCGGAGACTGTTGCAAACCATATAGGGACCTCTTTAACTTGCAAACAAATTTCCCCTTACCAGGCACTATGAAACCTTCCAGTTGGTCCATGTAAATCTCCTCGTCCGATTCACCATGCAGAAAAGCAGTCTAGACATCTAACTAATCAAAAGCTCAAGATCATGCATAGCAATAATACCAAAAATGCAAGAATGGAACGATGCTTGACAATTGGAGAGAACACATCATTATAATCAATAACTGGTGATACGTCCATTTTGCATCATGTTTTTATGTTGATATTTTTTGCATTATGGGTTGCTATTACACTTTAGGATAAAATTCTTATGCCTTTTCTCTCTTATTTTACAAGATTTACATCAAGAGGGAGAATGCCGGCAGCTGGAATTCTGGACTGAAAAGGATCTAAGATACCTATTCTGCACAACTCCAAATGTCCTCAAACTTTACGAAGAATTGTTTTGGAGTATATAAAAAATATTGGGTGAATAAGTACCGGTAGGGGGGCCACCAGGTGGGCAGAAGCCTGGGGGCGCCCTCCTGAGCTTGCGGGCCCCCTGGCTAGGCTCTGATGCCCATCTTCTGCTATATGAAGCGTTTTGACCTATAAAAAATCACGAGAAGGCTTTCGGGACGAAGAGCTTCCGTCTCGAGGTGGAACCTGGGTAGAAGGAATCTAGGGCTTTGACGGAGCGATTCTGCTGGAGAAACTTCCTTCCGTGAGGGGCTAATCGAAGCCATCGTCAGCACCAACCGATCCTCTCATCATGAGAGGATCAATCTTCATCAACATCTTCAATAGCACCATCTCATCTGAAACCCTAGTTCATCACTTTTATTCAATCTTTGCTTCAAAACCTCAAATTGGTACCTGTAGGTTGCTAGTAGTGTTGATTACTCCTTGTAGTTGATGCTAGTTGGTTTACTTGGTGGAAGATCATATGTTTAGATCCTTAATGATATTTATTACCCCTCTAATCTTGAACATGAACATTCTTTGTGAGTAGTTACTTTTGTTCCTGAGGACATGGGAGAAGTCTTGTTATAAGTAATCATGTGAATTTGCTATTCGTTCAATATTTTCATGAGATGTATGTTGTCTTTCCTCTAGTGTTGTAATGTGAATGTCGACTACATGACACTTCACCATGATTTGGGCCTAGGGGAAGGCATTGGGAAGTAGTAAGTAGATGATGGGTTGCTAGTGACAGAAGCTTAAACCCTAGTTTATGCGTTGCTTCGTAAGGGGCTGATTTGGATCCACATGTTTTATGATGTGGTTAGATTTATCTTAATTCTTCTTTCGTAGTTGCGGATGCTTGCAAGAGGGGTTAATCATAAGTGGGAGGCTTGTCCAAGTAAGGACAGCACCCAAGCACCGGTCCACCCACATATCAAATTACCAAAGTAGCAAAAGCGAATAATATGAGCATAATGAATTCTAACTTGACGATAATTCCCATGTGTCCTTGGGGGCGCTTTACATCATATAAGAGTTTGTCCAGGCTTGTCCTTTGCCATAAAAAGGATTGGACCATCTTGTTGCACCTTTGTAACACTTGTTACTTGTTACCCGTTACGAATTACCTTGCCACCAAACTATCTGTTACCGATAATTTCAGTGTTTGCAGAAAATACCTTGCTGAAAACTGCTTGTCATTTCCTTCTGCTCCTCATTGCGTTTGATACTCTTACTTATTGAAAGGACTATTATTGATACCCTATACTTGTGGGTCGTCACCTGGTATCTAACTGAAGCCCTTAGCCACTAACCTTGCCTTAAACCTCACAGGCTCACTAGGAGACAAACCCTCCTTTCTTTCGAAGATCCATTCGCAATGAACGGTCTTCTTATGTTTAGGCAAGCGCACGACTGTAAGTGCATCAAGTTCCCCCTTAGTGGTTTTGGAGTATTGAAGGCAAATAGGTTGAGGGACTAATGTGTTTGTGAGTGTCCACATGAGTTACAGTCCCGGAAGATTTGGTTTAACACATGGAAGAGGACCAAATATATTTTTTCAAGTGAAGAAATTGGTGATCAAACTGGTACGGACTTTGAAGAAATTGATGTGCAGACTTTGAACCTTGAAGACTTTTGTTTTCGTAGTTTCTTTCATCTTATTTGAGTCATAGGAAAAACCGTACTATTAAAGGGGGTCTAGGTGAAACATATTTCACATTTCCAAAGTGATGCTCAAACCTATACTACCCTAGCCGCTTCGAGTGAAGCCTTTGGAAATCTCATGTACAGCTGACGAAATTGCTAGCGACAGTGACGAAGTTCATCTGGTCACTGACGAATTTGGTCACACTGAGGAGTTTGGATTTCGCCAGTGCGATCTGCCTAAAAGTGAGGAAATTGAGTGCCTCTGCGAATTTGAGAGTTCAAATTCTGACCATTGCTGTGCCACGGGCCAGCTGTTGAGTGGATCCTTATCCTGACAACGGTCGAATAACAGAAGGACATTTGTGACAATTCATGTCGGGTTGACCCCTGGCTATAAATGGCCGCCCCCACAACCACTTGTTGGTTGGCTGCTCCGAGAGAACTTGACACTTGTCATAGGAGAGCAACCCATCCTCTGTTGACTTTGAGAGAATTCTAAGTGAGGAAAAACCCAGAGACATAGTGATTGAGCATCTATTTCTTCACTCCGATTTTTGTCAAATTCCTCGGAGTTTGACGAATTTAAAAAATCTCCCATTCACCCCCTCTGGGAGTTAACCTGCGCTTTCAATTGGTTTCAGAGCAAGGTACTCCCTTGTTCTGTGTGCTTCTGGTTTAACCAATTGGAGTTTTAGTTATGTCGACTGCATGTATGATCAAGGTATCCGATGTGTGCCCCATCTTTGATGGCATAGACTATCCTTACTGGAAGAACAAGATGTGCATGCACCTTGAGGCAACTGACAACGACCTCTGGTTCGTCGTTGAGAACGGCGTTCCCGATATTGCTCCTAGTATCAACACTGCTGATGTGAAGAGATTCAAGCAACTCGACTCTCAAGCGAAGAACATCATATGTGGACATCTCAACAAAGGACAGTATGGCTATGTGAGTGCTCTAGAAACTGCAAAGCATATCTGGGATAGGCTTTCCAAGGTCAATGAAGGCATTTCCACATAGCATGACTCATGTGTTGATGTGCTCCGCAATCTCTTCAACCGCTTCAGAAGACTCGGCAATGAAAATATTCAACAGACTTTCGATCGCCTCACCGATATCTCCAATGAGCTTCAAGCTTTCGGTGCTGCTGACATCACTGATCATGAGGTTGTGAAGAAATTGCTGAGGTCTCTGGATACTTCCTTGGACACCTTAGCCCTGATGATTCAAGAGTGTCCTGATTACAAAGCACTTGATCTGGCAGATATTCTTGAGAGGCTCAATACTCATGAATTTCAGCAAGCTAAGAAGAGAGATATGTATGGTCCTGGCTATGGATGACCTCGCGCTCTGAAGGCAAAGGCCAAGGCAATCTCTTCATCTCAGGAAGAAGCATCTGACTGCACTACTAATGGTGCCGAGTAAACTGGCAGAGAGCTAGCTAATGCTTGTGAGAGAATTCCAGAAGCTTTCCAAGAGAAATCACCCTGGAAAGTCTTCAAAGTATGACTCGAAGAACACTGGAGAAGCTTCTGCTTGAGACTACGACAAGAGAACATGCCACAAATGCAAAAAGGCATGCCATTACATCGCTAACTACCCTCTCTCGAAAAAGGGGTCAAAGAAGAAGAAGTCTAGCAGAGATGATGACTCTGATGACAAGAAGAAGGAATCCTCAAAGTCTTCATCAAAATCTTCATCTCGCAAGAAAAGCAGTTCCGGCAGAGCTTGCGCATTCATTGGGAAGCAAATGGACCTTGGCGGTGACAGGACGGGGCTAATCACCAGCGGCTTAAATGTCGATTTCGTCACCGGTGGGTGAGGAGAAGGCGCGGGAGAGGCAGTGGGACTACAAGCTGGGGGCGTGGAATGGTTATTTCACATGAAATCATATAAAAAAATCAGACACATGTTGGCCCAACCCATCAATACTAATAGCGGGATCAGTCTTGAGCATTGGTGAAGTATACAACAACCAAAAAGTAATCTGGTAGTAACGCCAACGCTATCTTACATTTTTTCAACTCTCATAAACAATAAACTGAACAAGCAATATACAATATAAGGTAACAAAACAGTGCTTAGCTAAGTTTAGCGTGTCTATCTAAGCATGAAAGGCCTGCCAAGCATATTTCTCGCCCTGAAGAACTTCTTTTTGTGCCTCTTCTTCCCACAAGTGAACTCTTCAGCATCACTCGGGTGCAGGATCTGAAATCTATCCGGGCAGAACGCGCACCTACTCTTGAAACGGCACATCGGCTTTTCTGTCACATGTCACACATACATAAATAGAATTAACATGCATGAATACAATTAGTTAATCTGGAGGAACTAGATAGATTATGTAAGTTACCTAAGAGGGTGCATGTCTCGACCACCAGCCGTCTAGACCGGCGCTCGAACCGCAGCTCGGCGAAGAAGTACTTTTGTTCATTGTCGTCAGTGGCATCCTTCCGTCGGGCCCAGAAGCCGACATGGTACCAGAAGTCCTGCCTGAAGCCGACGCAGGCGGCCCTGGGCTCTTCCATGGGCTCTGCAGCAGGATAGAACATAGCATCCTGCGTGCGCACACACGAACATATAGTTAGTGATCTTACTGGTGGTATAAGTAAATCTTAAATTACGCATTAGGCCATATATGGAGGAGTATATCCAAATGGAGGATTCCATGACATAAAATACTTACCGGGTTCCTGGAGTTGTAATGGCCGAGGGCAAAGATGGTGTACATGTTGGCAGCGAGGGCATCACGCTCACTGTCACCAAACATATACGTTAACATGCATGGACACACGAACAAAAGTACTACGATATGTAGATTCAATTCAGTCGTAACTAAAACTAAATTGAGAGAGAGAGAGAGAGAGAGAGGGGAACGTATGGAAGTATAATAAATAAATTAAGACGGAATTCTCACTGTTTTCTCTGGCGACCAAAGGAAGGGAAGTCGACGGCGTCGGCGTCGGCGTCGGGGTCAGCACCGGGGGAAGAGAAGAAGGATCCCATCGTCCGTGGTTATCTTTTTATTTTTCGAGAGGTAGGGAATTGATTGTGTGATCTGCCGCACAGCCCAGCCCCTATATTATATACTGTATCTCGGGTTGGCCGCGAGGCAAATCAAGTCGGAACGCCTCCTCCTAGTCGCCTACAAATAGAAACTCAAGTAAGGACCACCTTCAGAATTTGGGAATCAGACAGACTCTCGATTTATTTTTATTTTTTTGCGCTGAAAAAGAATCCGTACGTATTTTGCTGCCTACAAAGGCGTACAATATTCTGTTGGCAAAGTCCATTGGGGCGAATTGCGGGCGCGTCGCACAGGGGTGCCCCTGACTGGGACGGCCCATTTTCTTTTTCATTTTTTGTTTCTTCGTTTCTATCTCTCTTTTTATTTTGCGGTCAAAGTAAAATACAAATTCGGAAAGAAAAGGAAAACAAGAAACATGTAAAAGAAGAAACAGAGATAGAAACGAATAAACAAAAAGGGAAAATAACTACGTAGTCGAGAGTCTATCTGATTCCCAAATTTTTATATTTTTCTTTATATTTTTTGTTTTTCAGAAAAAAAATCATAAATTGTTCAAAAAAAAATAAAAAAACCGTTTTCAAAATTATGTTCACAAATTTAAACAGGTTTGGTTTTTCAGAAATGTTCGGTAATTGCAAAAATATTGCGTTATCCAATTTTTTTCCATGTTTTCAAAAGAAAATCACAAATTCAAATAATGTTCCCGCTTTCAAAAATTGTTCCCGGATCCAAAAAAATGTTCGGCTTTTTTAGCTACCAGAAAGAAATGTTCGCTTAGGGCGAGGAAAATAGCAAGGGCGAGGCCCAAACAAACAACCCAACATACGTACGAGTCTATCCCTCACCGGTATCCCCGGCCCACCAGGGTTCAAGTCCTGATGCTCGCGTTATTCCTCAATTTATTTCAGAAGTTTCGACGATGTGCTTTCAGTGGGAGGAGACGTTCCCGTCGATAATGAGGCGCCCGCAGTGACTTCATAAATTTCAAGATGATATGCCGGCTCAGTCTCTCGGAGATGCTCATAGAGATAGGGTGTGCATGTGTATATTCATAAAGGTGAGTGTATGCGCGTATGTATGAGCGCTTGGGTCTGTACCGTGTTTGAAAGAAGATGAAGAAAACGTACGTACATGTCTCCAATTGGACGTTGTGTAGGATTCATTGTCCGTGTAGGCCAGCGACCTCCCCATCATGTAATATACACCCAACGAGAACTAGATCCATGCGAAGGTTTAACACCCAAATAACATAAAAGTTGTAACTAAATTAGTATCATTAATTATACCTCGGTCACAGAAAGGTTTAACCCCCAAATAACATAGTTTAGGATGTTATAAAACAAAACATGCATTTATTTAATTGTTTTAACTACTTCTTAAATCATTTTAGAGCATTTAAAAAATTTTATAAAAGTGTGGTTTCATTACCATAGTTAGCTATGCATTATTTCTCACAACCTGAACATTTTATTTTTAATATTTTAAAAACTTTACCGTTTGACTTGATTTTGATTTTGAATTTGAATTTGAATCGGTGTCGAATCAACACGAGTTTATCAACAGTAGCTTAATTGACGTGGCATCATTAGGTTCACTGTAGCTTAATTATCCAGGCGTCACATATAGGGAAGCCTCGCGCGAAGGTGAGTGGGAGATGGGTCAGCCCAAACACGTGAAAGGCCACAACCTCGTTTCTTTGGGTTTTTATTTATTTTTTTATGCTTCAAAATATCTAAATAAATATATTACAGAGACCAGTTTAGATAAAAAATACTTGAAAAACTGTTGAGCAAGCATTTGAAAAAAAATAATTTGTATAGGTAAAATGTTTCTCATGTATACAAAAGATATACAATGTGTTTGAAAAAATTTGATCGTGTATTTTAAAATGTTAATCAAGCATTTGAAAAATATCAAATGTGTATGGAAAAATATTGACCATGGATAAAAAATGTTTATCTTGTACTTGAAAAATGTTTGTCAAGCATTTGAATGTTAAATGTGAATGGAGAAAAAGTGGACCATGTATCCCAAAACTGTTATTCTTCTATTTGAAAATATTAAACATATAATAAAAAATTTATTTCATTAAAACAAAAGTGTAAGTTGTGTATGGAAAAAGATGACACCCAAAAATAAAAGTATTCCAAAAATATTAACCATGTGTGCAAATGTTGGACATGTATATAAAAAGGTTTCTGATGTATATGAAAAATATTGATTGTGTACTAAAAAAAGTTGACTTGTGTTGAGCAAAATATAAACCGACAAAAATCAACAAGGAAACTAAGAAAAAAGACCAATAAAACCAAAAGGGAAAACAAAGAAACCTAAAATGAAAAAATGAATAACTAAGAAACCAATGCAAAAGAATAGGAATAGAGAAAGCCGGAAAAAACAAAGAAACCCGATGAAAAGCAAGGAAGAAACAAAGATAAGCAAAGAAAATAGAAAAAGGAAAGCAAAAAACAATAAAAGCCGAAAAAGAAAAAAATGGGCAAGCTCACCCGACAAGCTAGCGCGATTCATCTGTAGGGATCACTGGATTATATAGCACGCCTATTTCTCGCTTGCTGCGAGATGTGGGGCACCTCGCCTGAAGGAGACCACAGGCCACATGCCATAACTTCCTTTTATGTTTTTGTTTTTTGCTTTCAATATTACTTTTATCTAAACTTCCAAATATTATATATACACACACATAAAATATTTGAAAAATGTTAAAATGTGCGATGTGTATCGAAAAATGTTTCTTATGTATACAAGAAATGTATAGAAATTTATACAATGTGTATGAAACAAGTTGATCATGTATTTAAAATATGTTAATCAAGCAGTTTTTTTATTCAAGAATTTTAAAAATATTAATAAAGCATTTCTAAAATGTTAAATATGTATAAAAAATGTTTCTCATGTATAGGAAAAAGCTATACAAGAGAATATACAATGTGGATGAGAAACATTGATCAAGCATTTGAAGAATGTTAATAAAAAAATGACCTTTCCAAACAGCGCGAGTCGTTTTTCCTCTCGAGAGGCGACTAGAAAATCTAGCCGCCGCCAGCGAGTTTCTTCCACCGCGTTCCTACGGCGGCTCCCCTCCGCCGACGACCTCAGTCGTCGGTGGTGAGGGGGGCTGCCGGATTCACGTGTGTGGATAGTTTTGGGCTAAAGTAGCTTTGTTTTAGGCTGATCATCGTCTTGTCTTCGGCGGCGGCGATGACAACGCTAAATAAAGATTCTTCAGATCCTTTTCCGGCAAGGCGACCGGTCCTATGGCTGGCTATGGTTTTGCATGGTAATACGTGTGTGGATAGTTTTGGGCTAAAGTAGCTTTGTTCAAGCAAGGATGGTGTGGCCGTGGCGGCATCCTCGTGGTGCACATGTCGGCACGGAGCTTGGAAGGTAGTCCAGGAGCAGATGCAGATTGTGGTCTACATCGACGATATCTGGAAGACAAAACGTGTGCTCGGTTCGTGGTCGATGGATGGCAGGTGTGGTTTCCTCCATTGACGTATTAGTCGTGGTGGGGTGCCAGATCTGGAGTTCGACGGCGTGTCCGGGATGTTGCCCCGGTCTGATTCATTCAACGGCAATGGCTTCACTTCTGGTGAGCCATGTTCGAGGTCCGCAAAGCTGCATATCAGCGATGGAGCCGCGTCAAGCTCAGGTGAAGAGGTGATCCATCAATCTTTTCTTCGGTGGCTACTGTGGTGGTGCCGAAGGCAGGTGACGAACGTTGATGTCAAGCTCAGAGATGTTCTGCTATCTTTTCAGTTTTGTCATGTCGGTTCTTACGTGATTTGTACTTTAATTATTTTGATATGAATGAGACACGTATTACCATGTAAAAAAAGTATGTGAAAAATGTTAAGTTAATCAAGTATGTGAAATTTTTTAGTCAAACATTTCAAAAACGTTCAAAGTGTATAGGAAAATAGTTTCCATGCATATAAAAGTTTATACAGAAAATATACAATGTGTATGAAAAGAATATTGGTCATGTATTTAAAAATAATTAAACATGTATAAAAAATATAGAACGATACAAAACAATGTTGATCATGTGCTGAACATTTTCATCTCCTTCACAAACATATTTCTATACATGTTTAAAAATATACAGAATTAAATTTTATACACTTTTAGTGTCTACTTTTATTTCATGCATGTTGTACTTTTTGTATAGATCAGAAACATTTTATACACGTTTAACTTTGTGAAAATACATGATCAACATTTTTCATGTAAAGAATAAAAAATGGAGAAAATCAATGAAAATAAAAAGGAAATCACAAGGAAAAAAGGAAAACCAAAGAAAACCACCAAAAATGAGAAGAAAAATAAGAAAAACAATGAAAACAAGAAATATACAAAAAGAAGAACAGATGAAAGAAAAGAAACAAGATGAAAAGAAAGAAAAGGTAAAGAAAAAATAAAGCTAAAGTATAACAAATTATAAGAGAAATACAAAAGAAATCCGGTGAACAAACAGAGAAAACAGAACTACAATGAAGAAAATAAGTAAACCAAAAGAAAACCGGTAAAGAAACAAAAAAGGTCAAAGTATAACAAAGAAAAAAGGAAGTACCAAAGAAAATCTATGGAAAAAACAAAGAAAGCCGATGAGAAAAAAACAAAGTGAAAAAGAAAAAACCGCCACAAAAGAGCGAACTGAGTGACATCGAGCAAGCGATCAACACATGAAAAATGGGCTGACATGTTACTGTAGGGAACAGGAAAAAGCTACAGGCGAGAGAACCTCCGAAATCACTAATCAGGGAGTACTTCTTTCAAAGGTCACACCCACCTCTCCAGGTTGCAAGAAGCAGTGCACTGCACGTGTGCCTTTTGTCTCAAGATGAGTTTTTTTTTTTTGAGGATTTATTTATTACAAATGTTTTATCTCTTAAATCGTGTGTTCAAACCCTGAACCATTTTTATCATTGGATTTCTCGTGTCAAGATTTTCGAAACTAAATCCCATGTTAATACGTTTTAAAGAAAGTTTTCTCATGAAAAAAAACCGGAAACAAAGAAAAAAAACTGCGCCGGAATCACGTATTTTTTTTCCTTTTTGCCTCTCGCGAAAGCAAATCTGTGGCTCCCGCGAAAGCAAAAAAACACTTTTTTCCTTTCCACGAAAGCAAAAAAACACTTTTTTTTCCTTTCCACGAATCAAATATGTAATTCTCACGGAAATTTTCGCGCAAAGTTTTTTTTTGAAGTTTTTTCTCCAAAACCTAGAAAAAGTTGGGCAAAAACTGAAAAGCCGATAAAACATCTAAAATGCGGAAAAATAAATAGTAAAAAACAAAGTCCCAAGGGAGTGCCTACCATACGTCACGTGGCGAGGACTGAGAGCATGCCAAGTGACGGACTCTTAGCCAACAAAAATGATCCTTGCGGGACTCCCATAAAGGAGTACTTGTTGATTAGTTGCTCGAGAGAACCTCTATCTCGCTTGAAGTGATATATAACTCATTGTCGATTATGTTTTTTCTTTTCTTCTTCAGGCGTTAGACCAAGCGTTATTGTTCAAAGACCACATGTTGTGGGATAAAAAAGAATCATGGGGAACGCCAAGCCAGATGTAACGTGAAAACTTGGCTAAACTATATGCATCTCTATTTGCTTCTCTACCTTCAAAAATAAAATCGTGATTAAACTGGAATGATCTATGCTTTATCTCGGTGATGATCGCTCCATATCCCCCTCTACTGCACTTGCCTATGTCATTTATAACTTACTCTTATTTATTTATTTAACTTGCTTGGAGTCCAATTATGTGACACATTAACCCCAACGAGCGGACGAAAAAGTCTGCTGGGCCGTAGTTTTCACGAGAAGCCAGCGAACAGACGGACTACGATGTTCCGGCTGGATTCGGAGTAGGAGGATACCCTAGCGATTCGATCCGGCCTATATATATCATCATCACTAGATCCTATAGAGATTGGCCTGACAGTTGGGAGATTGATCGACGATCGAGGACGACGAACGACGATGGGGTCCTGGCTCTCTTCCCCGGCCGCCGACGCCGAGGCTGACGCCGCCGCTGTCGGCTTCCGTTCCCATGCCCGCCACGGCCAGGCAAAACAGTGAGTAGCTTACTCCTCCTTCCGGTTAATCTGGATCCTACGTACAGTATGATCGAACTGATCAACTGAACGTGCATGCGCTGATGCATGTCGGTCAATCGATGTTTATTTATGGTGACAGGCGTCGCGACGCCAGCCATGCTCGCATCTACACCCTCTTCGCCCTCGGCCACTACAACTCCAGGAACAAGGTACGTACGTGGTACATGTCCCATATACATGCACCTTGCTCACTGAGTATTTCGTAAGCACAACAGGACATTAGATCAATCCAACTGTCTTGTTCTTAGATTATCATGACGATGGGTTTGGTTATTTAGTTACTCTTTTAGCATGGTAGTTACAAAAACTGAGAGTGGCAGAGGGGCTGTGTTTGGATTTTGTGCAATGAAAATCCGGGGGGCGACCTCAGTAATAAATTTTTACATATGGAGTACGTGTGTCTGATCTTTGAGATGCATATCTGCAGGATGCTATGTTCGAGCCTGCCGCGGAGCCCGTGGAAGAACCCAAGGCCGCATGCGTTGGTTTCAGGCAAGATTTCTGGTACCATGTCGGCTTTTGGGCTAGCCGGAGGGATGCCGCCACCAACGAGGAGCAACAATACTTCTTTGCCGAACTACGATTCGAGCGCCGCTCCAGACGTCTAGTCGTCGAAACATGCATTCTCTTGGGTATTTTATTGATCTAACCTAGTTAACTTTCCTATAAATTACCTTCACTCATGCATGCTCACTTCTTTTCTATATATTTTTGTGTTCAACAGAAAAGCCACTCTGTCGCTTCAAAAGCAGATGTGCGTTTTGCCCGGATAAATTTCAGATTTTGCACCCAAGCGGCACGGAATTTACATGTGGAAAGAAGAGGCACAAAAGGAAATTCTTCAGGGAGAGAGAGATGCTTGGCAGGGCTTTCATGCTTAGACACGCTCAACAACACAAAACCTTTAGCTAGGATGGAAAAGATTCAACTCTTTGTTAGGCTTCCCGGGCTACATTTGGATATAGCTATGTAATGTGGCAACTATCGATGAAAAAAAAGTTATCGAAGCATGCTGACTTGGGATCTAGTTTCGAAGATCTCGTCTCGAGGAAGCTAACGGCGAAAGAGGATCGTTGATTGGGTTAACGATTGGAGAGAAAAAACTTCTTAAAAATTCAAACTTATAGAATCTCTTGATGATGTCATGTGTGTATTTGCGTAAATTACAGAGAGCCAAAGAACTTATGGCATAATTGGTTTGATACAAACATTTGGCACTGTCAATATTTGGCAAGCCAACATTTGGCAAAACGAAAAGGTGCCAAAAGTTGACAACTATTTGTGAGGTTGGCAAGAAAAGTTTGTAGTCGACCAATCACTAGACAACGTTAGGCATTTGCCAGATATTGACATGCCAACTTTTGGCATCAAACCAATCATGATCTCTGCTTGAAAACGATCGCCACGGCCACACCAAGTTGTGTACGTGACTGTGGCGTGAACCTGTAATTTCTTTCTCCCTGTCAATATAAAGATACGCTCTCAAGCGTATTCGTGAAAAAGGAATTTCTTGGTGATGTCATGTGTATGTGTCATTTGTTACATGCAAAAGGAGAGAAGGAAATGAGCCGCCGCATGGGAAGGCCAACATGCGGGGCCGATACGTAGTGATGTCCATCTATGAAATCTTGGATCCCATGGTTTCAGACTTCTAGTGCATGAGAGAACAAGGTAAATTCTGATCCGAGCATAGCAGATCACACGTACACTTCATCAGTATCTAGCTTATCACTAGGTTGACTGTTACATCAGCGGCACCACACACTAGATTGGAAGAGCTTTGGCTCGTCCATTTAATCCCAAGGAATATACTTACAGGTCACAGCTCACTAGTACTCAGGGCAGCAGACGGCACCACACACCGTTTGCTCCAGCCGTGCCAACCGCACATATCATTGTTCTTCTATACATACAACAGGAGAGTACAGACAGATGAGGAGGGGAGTCGGGAAGAAACCAGGACGACACACGCCATGTCGACGAACAACCTTAAGCACTGGATCCGCACGCTTGCTGCACTGGTTTCGCGCTGGCGGTCTGTTAGACATCTTCAAAACGCAGGTGCAGACACTATGATGTCAATACTGAAGAGATCCGGTCGGTTCTCCGCAAGTTGTACTTGTCGTACACCTTTTCGTGGTTGTCGCTCCACCACGACTCCGCTTGATGCTCCGCGAATCTTCTCCGGCTGCCAGAAAGAAAAGAAAAAAGTACTTACTGGTCAGGTTATTCATGACAAGTTACAGACCAAAGAATACTCCATATCACAACATGTGGTTATTCATGACAGTTTCTTATCATGGAAATGCCTACCTGAACCGCACCCTTTTCAGCTCTTTGGTTCCATCATGAAGAGAGACCAGTGTCAGGTACACCCCAGGTTCAAACTGTTCTATCCACTCCGACTCAACCTGATTACTGGGTGAACTGGAGCCTCTCGTGTTCCAGTCTTGCAGGTTTATCTGGAACCTTTCCGTTTCCCGCCGGTCAAAATCCTCTGATCTCAGACGATACCCCGCCATCCCACTGTTCGTCCTCTGGTGTGTGGCTGGAAAATCTCTGCTTTTGTTGAAGTTTTCAAACATGTTCTCGTGTGGAGCCATCGTGTTATCACCGGGTTTACCTGTTTGATGGGCTTGGGGAGGGAGCCCGTTAGACCAAGCAGACGTGACAGAAGTCGGTGTCTGAGAATAATGAATGGCCACTGGCTCATATCTCTTCTGGCCTTCTCTCCCCATTTCAGGAGGAACCACACCACCAGCAGGTAGATACGCGACCCGTGGCGGCTTCACGTCAGAGTCTCCTGGAGGTAGCCTCTCGGCCATTTCTTTAACCTGTTGATGTTACTGAATAAGGTTATTCCTTGAAAGGTTTGATAAACCATCAACACAAAGGGGTGCAAAGAAGAGAAAATACAGCAGAAGAACATGCATCTGGTACCAACTTCAACATCAAGATTATGCAAACTAAGTTTGAAATATCACCTGCGCCGTTAGTGATTTTATAACCTCTTTTGCGGCCTTTGATTTGGACGCCTCTTCAGCAGCAAGGGCTGCGGCTTCACTGGCTTTTGCCTCCGACTTCTTCAACTCGGCGTCTTGCAGTTCACGTTGCTGTCTCAAGCTATTGACCTGATCCATAGACAAGCATAAGAACACCTTTTTTCCCCTGTTCTTTGTAGTTGTTACCAAAAATAAAAGAACAGAACCAGGCATACCTCTTCTTTTAGTTTTTGAACCTCTTGCTTCAAAAGTTCATTCGCATCTCTGAAACTCTCAAGGCTTTCTGAAGACAACAAGCTCGGAGAACTCAGGTATGGCATTCTTAAAAATTGTGAAGTATATCTGGGGTCATTCGGGTATCCGTTTGTTACTGTAAAACCTGTATTGTGCAGGTCACCTGATCCAATGAATGGGACGTCGTTCATCTGCAAAATTGCAGGGAACTGCGGCGAATGGTCAGACCTTTTTGCCTGCTTTGCTGCCTTCACGTCCAAGCTCTTGATCATATCCGAACTGGTAGATGATGCAACTCTGTTTGCCTTTGTGTCCATTCTATCAGCCTTGGTATCACCTGGTACGCGAGGTATATTGTTCCTGCTATAGCTGACACCAGAATCCATGACTTTACTTAGCTTCATATGACATGAATCGCACACACGGTATGGCTTTCCAGGATTAGGAGACAATGCTGCTCTTAGGGCCTTCTTTGAACTGCATGAATGACAGTGTACCAGGCCACAATGGTAACAGTTGTGTCGCTTTCGGGTGAAACCGAATGGCTGTCTGCATGCTGAGCACTGAGACTGCTCCATCCCAGACACCCATTTATGCTGGCAAATTGCAGCTGTAAAGCCTGATCCACAAGCAATGCGCTTTACGGACCTATCCCTTAAAGCCTCAACAAGTGTAGGTACCTTTCGATCTGCAATATCGCCATGACCCAGTCTTCCATTTGCACCCTTACCCCATGTGTAAACTTCCCCAGCATTTGTCAAAACTGCAACATGATAAGATCCACAAGCAACCTCCACAACACCACCGCCCCCGACCTTATCTTCAACTAGGCGTGCATACCTTCCATCATTATTGGGATTTCCAAGCTGTCCATACACAGAACTACCAACGGTAAACATGTGCCCTGAAGTTGTCAACCCAATCGTAAGAGTATGGCCACATGCCGACTTATGGAAGTTGTAATCTATCAGTGAAGACACACAAGTTGGTTTGAGTTTTGAAGCCCTGTCACCATGCCCAAGCCGATATTTGTCTCCATCTCCCCATGTAAATAGCTTTCCAGATGAAGCATTTGACACTGTCATGATAACCTCAACAACAGCAGCACTATGCCACACCCCACATGAAACAGAAATCGTCCTCAAACCCTTCAAAGATTCCACCTCCTTCGGATACGAGATTGTTTCTCGATTCCCATGACCTAAGGCGCCAAATGTGCCATCTCCAAATGTGTACAACAGTCCAGAAGTAGTTATCAAAGCGGTATGCCATGTTCCGCAAGAGACGGTTGACACCTGAAGGCCTTCCAGACGACCTGAAACCCTTTTGGGTATCCAGTGACTCACGGTACTACCATGACCAAGGAGTCCGGCATTGTGGGTACCATCTCCCCAGGTGTAAAGATCACCTGTTGCTGTAACAGCGCAAGTATGGAATTCACCACAGGCCATTATTTCAACATTGCAGGTTGACAGTGACTCGAGTAGACGTGGTTGGAAAATGCTTGTACCAGTCCCGTGACCAAGCCGCCCGCTGCATTCTTCTCCCCATGTAAATACCTCTGCCTGTCTTGTGATAAGTGCAGCATGCTTCACACCACAAGCCACATAACTGACATCAAGCATTACATTTGACTCTAGGGGCTTCGGTACAAGGATATCGGTGGTTGCACCAGGGGAGAGTGCATTTCCATCAGACCCTGATATGGAGGTGGTGTCACACATGACTTCTCCCCAGACATAAACATCCCCAAACGATTCAGAATCCTCACCACCGGAACCATGGCTGGATGTGCTGAGAGCACTGGAGACACTGACTCGAATGTCTGATGAAGACACACTTTTCACTTGCATATCTGACACATCTGTCCTTTCTGAATATGCATATTCTCCAGAAGAACGGTCCTTGGAATTTGCTGAGCTCAACTTGTTCTCGAGAGAATCAGTGGTAAATGTAGAGCTACTGCTTAGGCTACTTTCTCTGCCACACTGAAACAGAACATAGTAGAAAGTTCAGAAGGCCAGCATATCATATTGTAAAGGTCTGGTTCATCTATTTTCTACAGGACTAGCAACTGGACAATGTATTTGAAAGCAGATAAAGAATGAGTTCACAGTTTTGCATATCACAGGAGAGCAATTTAGACACAGTAAAATTGCACTACTGGCAGCCAAAAGAGCATCAAACAAAAAATGGCAATAGAACAAACAAGCAACATTGGCAGAATCATCAGAATTGTGCTGTTGCTGTTATTAGGTACTCCCTCCGTCCGAAAATACTTGTCCTACAAATGGATAAAATGGATGTATCTATAACTAAAATAAGTCTAGATACAACCATTTCTAGGACAAGTATTTCCGGACGGAGGGAGTACTTTTAGACGTTATGCTAATTTTCCCATGTCAAACTGCATGTTAGTATATGAACTGCGTGTGGGAAATTGTGGACAATAGTCAACATAAATATACTAGACATAAAAGGTTGATACTAGACCACTAGTCAATCATGGAAAAGGAACTAGTTATAATAGACCTGAATCTGGTGCAAAACAAAATCTGATAATTTTGCTTGAAAAGATAGCAGCACCTCAAATGATATGAAATCATCAGTCAAGCAATGGTAATTGATATACACGGTGCTTATAGTAATGAAATAAAAGAACATGCATAAAAGTGAGCTATGTTGAAGCAGACAACTTACATCAAAAGAAAGGGCACTACTGCGCATTTCGTCCGTGTGTTGGGGTTGGGATCTGTGCTTGCCTGGAGATACCAATGCACTGAGGCATGTAAACCACACCTGTGTTTCAACCTTATCCTTGCAGATCTAGAAACAAGATCAAAATTAGTTAGATGATATTTATTCAGAAATGGAAAAGAAATAGTAGATCAAAATGGTTTTCACTGTAATACCAGATCAAGGGATCGCTTTCCATCTTTATATATGAGAGAGAAGGATAAATGGTCCTTCTCAGGGAGCAGAAAACGTTGGAAAACCAGCTGAAATGAACGACAAATGTTGAGATAACAAAAAAAGACTTTCAAAGTAAAATATGCCCATATTGTTCAGAATGTCTTACAGTTCTTTGTCCTGAGAGAACTCTGGACACAGAAGCTAGTTTTAAACTTTTCTCTTGGTTGCTTGAGACCCAAATAAGAGTTGATTCATCCTGTGTAGCATAGAGAGCAAATCATTCAAGTACATATAATAACTGCAAGCTGAATTTACGTTGTTGTCCATTCTTGTGATACAAATTTTCCAGTGGTTGGCGTTTTTAAGGCATTTGTGTTCCAGTTCCAAGAACCAAATGTTTTTAAGGCCATCCGAAACCATGACAAATCAAGTTCAAGCCATAAAATTCAAATAGAGAAAGAGAAAGAGAGGGATGGAGGGATAACTTGTGCAGCATATGCAGAAATGTACTTACATTTGACAGCCTGAAGGGAGTAAACTTTGGCTTCCCTTTGCGGCCATACTTAAGCAGCTGGGTGCCTTTCTTTAAAGCGATAAGCGCCTGCCAGATCGACAAGGATGAACAACAGAATTGTTAGGTACGGCAATTGGTGCATAGCATGGCATAGGTGAAACACTAGGAAAAAAGATCCCTGGGGCTTCATTAAAATTTCCTAGAGATGATATAAATACTTGGCAGTCCAAAGTTTGACAGGACCAATGCAATGGGAAAGTTCCATGTGTCCTTTTGTCCATTTCCCTGGATACAAAACTAACAAATGGGAAATGCTTGTCTGTAGCTCTGTTTTATTCACTGTATTGTTATACCTATATGCTGTCACATGGGGAAGCACTGCTACAGATGAAGACAATGTATAGCATGCTTTGGCACCCTCATGAACCCAGGTACTGAGAATATATGTATGTGCAGAAGGGGAGGTAAAAATGGCAAGAATGTTTTCGTGACCAACAGAGGTGTGGAACACAAGCAGCCTACTATTAACAGTGGTAAGGCAACATTGCCACATTGGGAGGTGTTAACAGAGCAGATAGCAGAACTGCTCTGCTCCTAACATTGGGAGTACTACTACTAACAGAAACAGAGAGCAACATTGACATGCTAGCATTAATTATTATAAGTTTTTCAGTGAAGAGCATCTCACAAAGATGAACAGATGATGGAATAGTAGCCACACAAAGCCTGGATGTTCAACTACTTCCATCTGCTTTTAGAAGATCTTTAACCCTGCCTGAAGGAACTAGGGCGGTGTTCATGTTCAGAGACGGGATTATTAGACGAGGGCACCCCCGGGGTGCTGCCTGAAAATGCAGGGGCAGAGAAGAATTTACAGAGCAGGACGGAATCACACGCACTCCCCTGCTCTGGCGCCCGACCTGAAATGATAAAACTCGCTCGGCCGGGATCCCCAGCCCCTATTGAATGAATCCAGATGCAAGCAAAGCCATGGCAATAGTTGGAATCAGGGGCAGCGCTGCCCATGCTCGCTCCGGCGTCCGGCCCACGGCGTCATCGTTGGTACGGAACTAGTAGTGCTGTTCCGGTGGGGGCTGGCATTTCCACCAACAAAATCCCAGCAACCGAGCTGGCTCCTCCCCGCCCTCCGACCGACGTTGGCAGTAACTTTGCAGGCAAGCGGAAGCGCAGCACATGAAAGGGGGAGAAGTGGGGGGGAGGGGAGGGCGGCGGACGGACGGACGGACCTTGTCGATGTCGACGACGGGATCTGCCATTCGGCGGGGACGGGCGGGCGGCGGCCGGTCGTCATGGGGCTGCGCGTCGGGCTCTCATGGGGTCCTCCTCTCCTGGGTCGGTTCCCGCCGGCGCAGGGGGTAGGTGGGCGGCGGCGACGGCAGGGGGGAGGGGAGAGGTGCTGGTGGTGGTGGTGGTGGTGGTGGTGGAGGAGGAGTGGTGGGGGTCCGTCGTGCGGGGAGGGAAGGGAGCCCGGGCGCTTAAAGAAATGGCTTTGACGCCAGCCGAGCCAAGCCACCTCGGCCTCGCCAATGGCAAACGGGGGAGGACCGGGGAGGAGGGGTGGTGGTGGTGGAGTTACCGGAGCGGAGACGACGACTCACTGGACTGGACTGGACTGGGGGCCGAGTGAAAGGGGAGGTGGGGAGAGTGGATGATTTGAGACTTTTCACCAAAGCGAAAGAGGGGGGAAAAAAGGGTAAAAACCCAATGAAACCGGCGGCGGCAGGACTGTGATTGGCTTGGTTGATTGCACAATCATCAAGACACACCTACGTAGTACTCCACCTCAACGTGCACCCATGTCTGCTGCCGCCCTCCTTGTATCGGAAACCGCCTAAATCCACGCAATATCATACAATACAGATCAAAACTCAATGTAGATAAAATTTAACGCATACCATTGTTACGGTCGGGCATGGCAAGTTCGCCGTACAAGCGGAGGAAGCAAGCTCAAAACATTGATAACTCAGGGCTACTATCGGCTACTCCCTCCGTTCGGAATTACTTGTCACCAAAATGGATGTATCTAGAACTAAAATACATCTAGATACATCCAATTCAATGGCAAGTATTTCCGAACGGAGGGAGTAGATAGCGAAAAATTTCGCGAATATCCAATTCTGAGCTCGGGGCTCCAAGTAAATAGTAAAGTAGTTCAAAATTCTGAATTTTTTTGTGGTACAAGATGATTTAGTGTGTGAGATGCCCGTGCCAAATTTAGTGAAATTAGACATTCGAGGAGTCCATAGCAAAAATATACAACAACCTCCAAACAGTGCCGAATTTCAAAATTATAATGTACTTATTGTTCATGTCCAAACACATCTGAGCCTCGGAGCCAAAACGCACCTCCAAAAATTTCAGAAATTTTGTGCCTTGCCCCCTCGCTCTCTTCCAAATTGTACGCGCCGTTTGAAGGCGCGTGAAGAAGTGGGACGTGGACGGGTCGTGTCCGGTAGAACCTATACGTCGGCAGCGTTGTTGACATGCGCGGCGACTCCGGAAGCTCGAGCCGCCCGACGAGTCGTGCTCGCCGCCTTGATGGCGAGAAGGGCCGGCTCTTGGTACCTCCGCCTCCTTCTTCGTCCAGCCAAGCCTCTTTGCCCGTCTCCTCCGCGGTGTGCACCTTCTTCGGCTTCTTTGGGCCACGACTGTGACGGCAGCGGGTTTGGGCGCGTTGGCTATGACGGGAGGGTGGGAGGATTTCGGAAGAGAATGGTGTGTTGGTGTGACACATACGGGCGGACCAGGGAAGGACATGAGAAAGATGTCGCGGGCGTCCGTGCGAACGTAAATCCGATCCAAATCCGGGCAAAGAAAACGGACATCCGTCCGGCGTATTGGACCGTGTTTTTTGTCTGGGCGGACGAAATGGATCACCGGGCGAGAGTTGGCTTGGAAGAGCCCGGTGTTTAACTAGTGTCAATGGATGAACAAGACCCCACTGTTGTATCCATTCGCGCGCATGCTCGCTCGCTCGCATGCAGCATTTTACCATCCGTGCCCGTGATGGTGATCGTGCCCATGCCCCACCCCCACCCCGGGTACGCGTCACATGACCAGCCGTGTTCCCATCAGCTCAGCTCGCCTACGCACAGGTATGCAGCGCGGTGCAAGCACCGCTCATGGTCGCCTTCCCCTGTGATGAACCGGTTTTTGGGGTGCGTACTGTACCTATGTTCACCAACCCTTTTGATGGCTTCGTGCTTTGGTGTCACGTCACCTCGTACGCATGCAGAAAAGAGTGAAGTCTATTTTCAACCTTGAGGTTGTAGACGTGGTTGAAAATGAACCCTAACCTTTAAATCCTCGAAATTTCACTCAGATTTATGATCCCGGCCTAATCTCGACCCTTAACCTGTTTGGCACGGGAAAGGATCCATTCCACATAGGATCAAAGTCTGCTCTCACTTACATCTCTACCCCACATGCCATATCCATCCTCTGTCCCCAGTCCCTTCCTCTCTCCTGGAATCAGCGCAGGCGCCTCGAAGCCACTGACGCGGCGGAACGGCAATACGTACTCGCCTTGTAGTTCTCCGATTCCAGTGCTACGGCCATGCTCCGGTGTCCGCCAAGCTCTGCAGAACGCAATCGCGCCTGCGCTGTCGTTTATGGAGCAGCAGTAAGAAGCAAGGAGAACGGGTCCGACAAGTTTATGGATGCTACTCTGATCAGCGCACAGCCAGTCTGCGCAAATGAGAATTCAATCCTTGCAACGGATGCGACTATGCTCCAAGTGTTTAGTACAAATTCTAGTTCTAGTACTTACTACAATAGATAGAGAAACGTTCGAACCAATCTTCAGACCGGTGCTAGCTCCTGATCGGATACGCTGGCCGGCGGCACTGGCGAAAAAATACAAGCTTCATGAACGAACAACTTCATGTTTCTCAAAAAAAAAAAGAACTCCATGTTTCTCCATGGAGCAGACCTGCGACCTCGTCCCTTGTGCGATCGTGCCCATGGATGTGATGATTGTGATAAGTGGTCGTTGTTTGTCCTCCATGAAGCGCCGTCACAGCTGGCCGCATTGCATCTGCAGGAGGAGCGAACCGTCCAGGTCGGCTCGTGCTGGCCACGAACGAGCTCGGCTGCTCGATCGAGCTTCACGTTGTCGTAGGAGTGGCTAGCAGTGGCACCAAACGTCCCTGGTTGTAGCGCTGAATACATGAAGGCATGCCGTTGCCGGCTGAGTGAGTGTACTTATCACAATCTACCGCGTCAGCGAAAGTTATCGCAGTGGATTGTCTTTTTCTCGGTGTGCCAAATTGATCTAAACTGATGCATAGGGTCGGGATAAGACCGGGATGATAAGTACAGGGTATAAACTTCAGGGATTTTAAGTTGAAGGTTTATTTCTGACGAGCTCTACAATTTCAAGGTTTAAAACAGACTTCACTCTGCAGAAAAAGAAAAGAGTGGTCGCGCTTTCAAAACATTTTGACCTGTGGATGAAATCATTTCATAAAATAAAACTGCCCCTAAATTTTTTTTCACTCAGCTGACCTTTTTGATTGACGCCCGACACGGCGCGTCACACTACTATTATCAGACAAATACCGACCGACAAAGCGCTGCACGCCTAGCCAGCGTCGCGTCTGGGTGATTCGAAAATTACTAAGTCAGTGTGCAGCGCCTGAGAGCTAGGCGCCACACTATACAGTATAGCGCCTAGCGTCTAGGCGTTGCACTAGTGGTTGCTTCATTTTATAGTGGTACTACATGCACACTGGTGTACGTGCCACGGTGAAATAAATGTTCACGGATTCAATAAATGTTCATGAATTCGCAAAATGTTCGTGAATTCAACAAATGTCCCGGAATTCCAAAAATATTCAAAGATTTCAAAAATATTCATGCTTCAAAAAATGCTTGCAAATTCAAAAAAACACTAGCTCAAAAAATGTTTGGTGGACGAGTCGACGAGCAGAAATGCCGAAATGCGGAATGCCAGTGCGTGTAGGTCCCGGTGCCCAAACTGCCAATGCTTGGTCAAGAGGACTTGTTTGTGTGGAACCACGTACGTACGCCCGCGTAGGCTCGTGTGGGCAGATTCCGTTGAAAACTGGCATTCACCAATAGATGCATCATCACAAGATTAAAAAAATAACCCTGGAAATAATGAGAAGTCGTGAGAATTTGGTGGGCTTCGATGGACAACCGAAATAGCAAGGCGGTAACTCATAATATAATTCCACTGACCAATTGAAATTAGAGCATGGCAAAAAATTGCCATGGAACCCACAAGAGAACTACCATGGTGTAATTAATAAAAATTGCCAAGGACTAATTGAAACAAACGTAGTGGTCTAAATAAATGAAATTTCCATGGTACCTATAATATGGCAAGTTTAGAAAAATTTCCTCTAAAACATGGCAAGTTTAAAAAATTGCACTCTCTAAAACACATGGCAACTTTTCGGATTTGTAATGGGACAAGGCTAAAAAATTATGGATTTGTATTCTTTCTTTTTCCGGCCAAGATTTCAATGTAAAGAAAATCAACTTCAGAAACATTTTAGCTTAAAAAATATATAGCAAGTTTAACCACACGTGTTCGCACCCGGTTACGTACCGGTGCAAGTGGTAAGCGTGCGTGCCATCCTATCGGGGGTCATGAGTTTGGCTCCTCCCCTGTGCACCCCGTCATATCTTTTGTGTAGAGAATGAAAAGGGGCCCTTCGCCAGGAAGCTGGTCAGAGCGAACGACTTCAAAACTCCGACCTGTGCCAGGCTCCGTGCCAGGGGATCGAAATGCAGGGAAAGGATTCTCTGGAAAAAAGTTCCTGGCGACCGTTCACCATATACCATTTTCCTTTTTTTTAATTTTAGCTTTTAAGGATTATGCTATGTGAAATGTTCAAGAAAAGAAAGGGTTGTGTTATGTGGAGCTGGGAATTTACAGCAAAAACTAGTGTGAATTGATCAACAAGGCCCCACCATTCCACTGTTTTATTAAGGCCAACTCCACCACGCGACCCTATCATGTCCGCCCCCGTCCGTTTGGGGTAAAAGGGACAAACGAGACGGCCCAATACATGGCGTAAACGGATTTTGTCCGCTTGTGTCCGCTGACACATCCGCGCCCAAGTTTGCGCCGCTTTTGGGTGAACGGACACCACGCGGACGCTGGTCGTCTGCGTGTCCTCGCCCGCCCGTCGGTGGCACAGACGGACCTTTTCTATCCGCCCCCTCCCTCCGCCGCATCCACTCCACTCTTCCCTCTCTTCCTCGCCGCGCCGCCTGCCGCTGCGCCATTGCGTACTGCAGTAACTTCGGACGCTGCGCTTGCCCGCCGCTTCCTCTCGTCGCCGCCGAGCTACCCAAGCACAGCCACCTTGTTTGCGCACCCGCCGGCCGGATTTGGGGCGGATCCGGTCGGTCTTGAGCTCGCCCGGCTGTGGGAGGCCGGGCCGCGCCATGGACTGGTCGGGAACCTCGCCGAAAGGCCCTGGCAGGGCCGCAAGGCCACATGCAGGCAGTGGCTCATCCTCTAGCCGCTCGAATCTGCACCGTCGGTGGCCCGCCAGCAGATACACGAATGGCAGCCGGCGGGGCTCGGTGCTTGCCCAAAAGCTCGTCGGCGCACCGTTGCCCCTCATCAAGTGCGACCACTGCCCAAGGGTGGTCGTGCCGCGGTTGTCAACGCCGAGCATCCGGATGGGTGTTCATCAAGTGCTTAAACGATGGGGTATGTGCTCTTTTAGCATCGGTTTGTGCTCTTGGATTAGACTAGTGGTGCTAACTTTAAGTTTTATTGTGTAGAATGGATGCAAGTTTTGGTATTGAAAAGAAGAGTACATCGATATGTTGATAGAGCGAAATGTATTCCATGTTCGTGCACTTTTAGCTAGCCTAGAGGCTTTAGATGAGACAAGTGCACTTGTTGCTAAATTAAAGGCTAGGCACGATACTACGTGCGAAGAAGCAACAAGGCACGATACTACGTGTGAGGAAGCAACGTCGACTTCTGGCTTGAAGAAGAAAGGAGGGTGTAACGTCGTGCCTCCTCCACAGATCAACAATGAGTGCATCGAGAAGGCCCTAATCCAACTCAAGGGAGCAGTTATGGAAGTTGGGTATCTTCTCAAATGTATTCTTGTGGTTCTTGTTTTCTTTGGCCTTGCTTTACTAGTATATTGTCATGTACCAAAAATGAATGATAAAAAATGTTTAAAGACTTGTAAAGAAATACACGCGGACAGGATTGGGCAAATGGATGCGGCCGTACGCTGGGCGCACGGCCACCGTATTCCAAGACAGGCCCGGAAGCGACCCCAAATCCCTACCCAAACGGACAGAATCCGGATAAAACGGACGTCCGTTTGGGGTCGCGCAGTGGAGTTGGCCTAAGCGGGTGGGTGCTCTGCTCTCCGGGCAGAGCACGCGCGTGGAGGAAAGGAAAGAGCCCGGCGGGCAGAGGGAGGAGGACGTGGAGGGAGCATTTGATGTTTGATCCCGTTTGTTTTTGTCCGGCTATGTCCTGTGGTGGGAAGGGAAAGGAATTTCTTTCCTTCTCTCTTTCTGTACACTGTGCAGTGCAGGGTTTGGCTTTTGGTTTGGCCCCTCGCATCGCATGCACCTGTTGTTGCGCATGTACTGTTGCCGGGAGGGGAGGCCACCGTGGTCACGTCGTCGTCACTCCGGACTCCTCCCTCACAACCGTACATACAAATGCTCCTACTAGCAGCAGCTTTCGTCAGTCAGGGGGAACTGGTTGGTCGCGTGGATCCTTTATGGAAAAGGAAAATCCAAAGGCATCCCAACGTCTATACGCGCGCATGCTCTCGCTCGCTCGTCTGTAGCAACATCGTTGTCATTTTTCCATCCGTGCCCGTGATCACAGGATACAGATGCGTCCACATCGACCGGCCGCCCGGCCGGGCTCCTCGGGATCCGGCAGGCTGCTGCCGCTGCACACATACTGCCGCGCCACGACTGACATCCCTGCCCGCTGTCCACGGATCGCCCAGCGCTCGCTCGCTCGGTTTCCCACGCAAATTGTTGACAAAAGGAGCATGCTCCGCGTGCGTATGGAGTCCCCGCCTCCCGCCTCCCGCCCCCACCCAACCCCCGCCCTGCATGCTACGCCGCGTACATAAACTTGTCGTCCACCGATTTTTGGGCACGTACTGTACGCATGTTCACCAACCCTTTTGGATGGCTTCGTGTTTGGTTTGGTGTCACGTCACCTCGCCCGACGCGGGCGCATGCGAAAATGAGTGGTCGCACTTGAAAATTTGTCGATCCGGCGGTACGTGCACATTTTGGGTACTGCGCGTGCGACGCGACGGCGATACGAGTGATCAATGGGGGTTCGGTTCCCATACTACACGTGACGTGACGTGACCCGCTATATTGGGTTCGAGAATCACTTCCGTGATCGACCCTGCTAATGTGCAGGGGCGAAATTGGGCTTGGGGTAACTGGGGCTGTAGCCCCAGGCGTGGCAACTACTACCTGTATGTATAGAAGCAAAATTTTGAGAATTTGAGATAGATAGAAGATTAGCCCCAGGCTTCACGAACAAGGCTTCAGCCCATTAGCCCAACTCAAGTCCATCCATCGAACAGAAAATCAATCGCCTAGTACGTCGATGCTTCGATCTGTCCTTCATTCGCCAAGGAAAAAAACCCTCTCCTTCTTCTGATCGCCAACTCGTTCACTCTGTCATCAACCGTGTTTCCCGCCGGCCGCCGCGCCGCCCGACCAGTCCGGCGTCCTGACCATCTGCCTCTCCTTCTTCTGATCTTCTCGAAGTGTTCCTAAATTACAGTGCACGCACACACTGCTGTACAGCGGCACAGGTAATACATATTGCTCAATTAATTAGCAATCCTTCTATATCATCAGCCATTCCAGCAATTTTTTTAACCTGTATCTTCAACAATACTCAACTCTGTATCATCTAATTATTTTCCCTAGTTCCTTTTATATCATGGAAACTCGATGAATTGGTGGTGTTAAATCATATTACTTAGTTTTATTTCATTGTAGTCAGGAGATTATAAGTCCAAGATGAAAAGGACCCGTACAATTGAATCTTTTTTCCAATCAGTTGAGCGTGATGTATTTGCAAGCATTGATGATATTAATATTACGCAGTGCTATAAAAAAAATGAGGAAACGCAAGGGGCTACTACCTCGTGGACTTTGTGTAAATGGTATAATATGTTCTTTTTTTTTCTGCAAAATTTCGTATGAACAATTAATTTAGCCTATGTCCAATGTCTTGATTTAAAGTACTTGATTTTATGTTTGCAAATCCAGGTCCTTCTACTATTGCTGGTGAAAAAACGATGGCCTTGAATTAAGGAAGTCTTCGGTAATTTGGTACCTAACCATGTTTGCAATGATCTCTTTTTTTTTGGATGGTCTCATTTTTTTGTTAATGTGTCGTTTCCTTTTGCTTCTGTTTTTGTTTCACGGAAAGAGAATCTACTGGTAGCACTCACACTAGAAAACGAAATGAAGGATCGAATCGTACGGTCTAGTGAGTGAGCGAGTGAGCGTGACATGGCGGCGGTGATTCGCATGCAAGGGACGCGACGCGACGCGACACAATGGCAGTCCTCTCTTGGGGCACGTTACGGACGTACTACGTGGTTGTTGTGCCCGTGCTGTCTTCCTATCATGTATTTTCCCGGTGCGACCCTCCAAATGCCGACGACGGCAAGAAGGCCACGCGCCTGTGCCCATACCAACCTTCGCGGTACGACGTGCAGGTGCAGAGGCACATACTCCTGGTCATAAGGCCAACCCCACCGCATGACCTTAAACGGACGTCTGGTTTGGCTGGATTTTGTTTCTTTGAGGTGGCAATGGGTTCGTCCATGTCCGCGTTTGTCCGATGGGTCGTTGGTGCGCCCAGCATGAAGCCGCACCCCAAATCTTGTCCGTGTTGGACGTGATTAAAAAAAACATAAAAACTAAAATAAAATGACTTCAAAAAGTAAATAAACGCAGTTAAAAAAACTTAAAACTTAAGTTAGGGTCATGGCCACAAAACGGCCCAGTTTCACGTCCAACTTAACGTCCGAGTGACATAATAATTAAACATAAAAAAGAAAATAAAAACGGTCGCCGCCCGCGCGCTCCTGCCCGTGCCAGTCGATGCCGTCGCCGTCTTCAGTGGCCGCCGGTGTCATCGTCGTCGCTGACGAGGTCGACGTAGTCCGGCGGCGTCCAGAGGTGGGTCGGCGGTGCGTGGTAGACGCGGGCGGGCTGGACGACGGGAGGTGCCTGCACCACCTCCTCCCGTGGCGACGCTTCCCGCTCCGGTGACCGCGGCGGAGTGGCGCACCAGTTCACGCCCACGCAGGCGGCCATCTCTGGAGCAGTGCAGGACCAGCCCCACCCGCCCACTGCACTGGGTGGAACGCGGCCACCGGCTCCTCCTCCATCGCCTCCTCCGCGGCCACCATCTCCAGCTCGGGGATGGCTACCTCGCCGGCGGCGGAGCGGGTCAACATCTCCTCGAGGCCCTCCCATTGGCGCTCATCGTGCGTGTACATGGAGTCCTCCATGGCACGCACCATGAGACGGGCCTCCTCCTCCTCTGTCATGCGAGGAGGTGGCGACGGCGACGGCGACGGCATGGGCGTGAGGCCGCGCACCCGCCTACGCCCGCGCTCCTGGGGAGCAGGCGCTGCACGCTCCCGACGTGGCCGCCGCGGCCCAGACGTCGTGCCAGCAAAGAAGGAGGCACGCCGTACGTCGTGCTCGTCCCTGAGCCAGGTATCCCACAGGGAGGAGTCCGGGGCGTACCTGTCGTCGTAGTACAGGTCATCGGGGAAGAGGCGGCGTCGGCGCTCAATCTCTTCACGACGCGCACGGCCGCTCGCCAGGACCGGCGGGATTGGCACACGGTCAGCGGACAAGTGCCAGTTGTTGGGGAGGTGGACGTCGCTTCAGGGGAGCGGCGTCCTCGTCTCCCAATAATGGCGGCACACCGACGCGCGGATGTAGTGCCGGTCGCGCTCGCTGGCGGATGTGGGGGCGATGGAGAACGCGGGCTGTGCGGGGGCCCGGCTTGGTGGTGATGCGGGCTCCTCCTTCTTCACGGAGCCGGCACGGCGCCCCGACGAGGAGCCGGCCTCGCGGTCGTGCTTCCCCTTGCGGTTCCAGAAGCCCATGGCTTTGAGGTGGTCGGCCGGCGAGCTCGAGGACGGGGGACGGACTAGGGTTTCGCGCTGTCGGGTTTCGAGGAGGCCGCGGGATGGAGTGGGGCAGTGTGGACGACGACCGGTCCACGGGTTCCCCATTTAAGAAGGCCGGCGACCTTCCTCTGGGCCGATGACAGGTGGGGCCGGCCGCCCGTGCGCATTGATGTTTGCGGGTGGGAGGTAAGTGGCCGCCCCACCACGCGGTCAGACGCGGACGAGCGGCGCGGCTGTTCGGTGTCCGCGACGACCCAAACTCGGCGCAAGTTTGCGCTTGAAATGGGTCGGCACGGACACAAAACGGACAAAACGGGTCCAGACCGTCGCGCGCTGGGCCGTCTGATTTGTCTTTTTTTATCCCAAACAGCCAGGGACGGACAGGATTGGGTCGTGCGGTGGAGTTGCCCTAACTTGCTGCTTCTGCACGCGATGGTAGCCGGCCAGCCATGCACGCATGCATCTATGTCAAACGTTGGACGTACACCCGGGCGGTCACCCTGCCGACCTGCGTGCCTGTATCCAGCCGGTCACAGGCAAAAAGAAAAAAGGAAAAACTAACAGCCCAGTCACATGTATGCACAAGTCCCAAGTCCCAGATTATTAAATTTAGATACAGCCCCTAAAAGGCATCTCCAAAGGAGACCCTGAAAGCTCCTGTATATGTCCTTGATGAGAGTCCAGACACTTTTTATCATCCAATGCTATCCTCAAGTATCCGAAAACGCGCTCGGACATCCAAACTCTCCCAAATTGGAAGTAGCCACCACATCAGAAAACCAACCTTGATCCGTGCTTTACGGAAGCGGAGGGCACCCTACCTCTGAGGCTCACGATAGTCTGATGAGCGGGCTGCCGAACATGGGGACGACAATGGACATCCGCCGCAGCTGAACGTAGACTAGGCAAGGGTATCCGTGTCGTGAGAATGGCTATCTACCGGCTCCGGCTGTAGACTAGTTTTACCTTAGTTCGGTTTAGGTTTTAGTTAAAAATTGTCCAAAAATGTAATAAATTCCGTTCGGTTTATATAAAGTCAACCGTGTTTGCATGAATTTTGTCAGTTTACTTCAAACAGTGGTTGAAATGTATACCGGCAACGTTGGATGCCAAAACTTGCATCCTTGTCAGCGGAATGCTCCCCTCTGTCCGCGGACGGATACCAAAGCAAATTTGCGGGTTAGCGTTGAAGATGCTCTAATTCACCTAGCAAATATTTGGATGGGCGCTCCAACCTAAGAGGAGACATGGTTAACCAAATTAAGCCATGTAATTTGTGCCAAATGCAATGCGTGTAGGACCAACTGCCAAAAGTGGCAATTTTTGTCAAGAGGAACCCGTGTGGAACCATGTACGCACGCGAGCGTAGGTTCTTGGGGGCTGGTTCTATGGCGAATTTCGTTGAAAACAGGCATTCACCATTAGATGCACCATCACAAGATAAAAACAAGTGAAAAAATGGGACATATATTTAACCTCGTCGACACGGCCATGCACTTGGGTTTGGGGGCATTGCCCCAACCTTGAAAATAATGTGAAGTTGGGAGAGTTTGGTGGGCTTCGATGGACAACCGGAAATGGAAAGGCGGTACATACATACGCTCGATGAATTGAGTCGATCAGCGGGGACGTACTCAGCATGTCAGCCGCCTGCTCAAGGCCATCTGGCTGTTCAAGGCCATCCACCGGCGCTAAGCTGAATGGTTCAGCATGAAGAACATGTTGCCCTCGCTGGCGATGGCTCCTCTCTACGACTTCCACGATGACGGCGATGAAGGCTCTACATGAGGTTGCCAGCGAAGGCTCCACCAGATGTTGCCGATGGCTCCAGTCACGGTTCTTTTATATGGCTTGCTTGCTCTACATGTCCCTTCATATTATGCAGCTTGCTTGCACTTTATGTCATTTCTTGTTGCAATGAGATGTACTAGCTCGCAGAGCATAGAGCTCAATAACAAAGTTCTATAAACTTCTTGCAATCAAAGAAATTTTCTCAATCCGCTTTGAAGAGTTTCATATACACCATCTAACTCCAGGCCCAGGCTCAGGGCAAAAAGGGCCGCCAAATGGGGAGCCGCATAGGCTAGCCAAGACTGCGACTTCACTTTCAGTGGGACGCCGCTTGTGGCTGATTTTCCTCCCCGCAAATCTTTGTATCGGTAATAACATTTTAATATAAAAAATATTTGTATTGTTTGGAAGCTAGGGCATCTACAAGGTCGACCCTCAACTCACTCGCAACCATTCGGACCGCACGATCCTGATGTATTGTGCCATCCCGGCGGTGCCACTCTGATGAGCGGTGCTGCTAGACATGGAGAAGCGAGTTGTCCTTCGCAATGAAGAATATACCTCCAAGGCTCACACGGTCCAATGAGCGGGCTATGTACATGGGGAAGACAATGAAGATCCGGCCCGGGTTAATGTGGCGTCCATTCTACATTTTGTCCACGCATGCATGATGCATGTTTATAGTTTAGAACAATGACGGAGCTTCACTAGGGTCAAAGGGGGCTATGGCCCCCCTATCCTAGAGGAAGTATATGAAATATCATTAACTGGTAAGCTAAAATTTTAAAAATCATCATAGTTTAAACAAAATATGCCCTTTTGGCCTCTCATACCTCTGTTTTGCCCCCTCAACCATCTCTATCAACCTCCGCCACTGGTTTAGAGGACATATCGGAGTACACTTCGTCATCAGCTTACAGGGGGGAGAGAATCTAATCTACTGCTGGCTCTTTGTTTCCTTTTTCTTCTGGCTTTTTCTTTTATGAAAAGAGAATCTACTGGTAGCACCGACACTAGGAAACGAAACGAAACGAAACGAACAAAGAATCGAATTCGCACGGCGTGGTGGGTGAGCGTGACATGACACGGCAGCGGTGATTCGCGTGCAAGGGACGCGACGCGACGGCAGCCCTCTCTTGGAGCACGTTACACACGTACGTGTTTCTTCTTTCTTGTGCTGTCGTCGTCGTGTCTTTCACCGGTGCGACCCTTCCAATGCACACGACGACGACGCGCAGTGTCGGCCACGTCCGGGCGGTGCCCATACCTATAGCCGGCGAGCAATGCATGCATCCCGGTCAACGTTGAACGTACGCCCGGCCCGGCCGGCCACCCCGCCGACCAGCGTACCTATATCCGGCCGGTCACGGTCACCAGCACGATGCATGCGATGCGCCTCATGTAGTAGCAGCCGTGTTCCTGGGACGCTGGCCGCACGGTGTCGCATCGATCGAGCAGAGTTCTGTGCTGTGCTGCACATGCGCTCTTTATCGGATTGGATTTGGTGCAGCGTGAATGCTCGCGACCGGATCATGGAGACCTCTTCAAAAATTTGCCGGGATCTGATCATTTTGTTACCGTCGGACAACCACGATCAACGGAGTACCGACATATCAACGTCCAAACGGTGTGTACTATTGACAGAGGTCTACTGCCGTTGTTGCTGGCGGTAGCCTTTTGTATCGTACCGTCGGGGATAGGGGTAGTAGCCTTCGTTCTGGCACTGACTGGATCATAAGTGCGTCTACGGCCGGGCGTCCCAAACATGCCTCAAATGCTCTGACGACATGTCCACACTGATCAGTCATGATTTTTTGACTCAACGGACACCTCGAACCGGCCTCAAACGTCTGGGCTAACCGACTTCCCTCATATCCAGCTCAAATATAGGACGGATATGAGGTGCGGATATGCTCGGCCGCGTCCGCCTAACACTAGCCCACACCGACCCTACGTCTGTCTCATAAAAAACTCCATCCGGCTCATCGCTTCGAAACCCTAGCTCACTCACACTCTCCTCTTCCGCTCAATCCTCTCCTCTCCCCGCACCGACTCTGAACGAATCCGGCGCAATGTTGAGCTCCGGCAGCCGCTCCGACCCCGAGCTGGATCTCGACTATGAGCTTGCCCTCTGCATCGCCTCGGAGCGATCCAAGGTGGAGACCGAGGGAGCTCCGGATTTGCAACCTCGCCGCAGACACAGCTACCCCGTTGGCGTTGTTCCGACAGGTGGCCTACGCAATCCGTGCACCCCCCTACGCCGTCCTCTGCCCCCGCTGGCTGCTGCTCCCCCATGCGGGCAGTGGTGGGTGCTTGTACCCGCCCTGCCGTCCTGGACGCGCACACCGGAATCAGAGGCGCGCGCCGAGCGCCGCGAGAGGCCCCACGAAAAGGAGAGGAAGGAGACGGAGCAGTTCGGCCGCCGCCGCGGGATGCAGGTGGAGCCCAACGAGGACACGCGGCTACTCGAATGGGTCTAGCGCCGGTCGATTACGATCGTGGAGACAGACGTGCGGCAGTTCTGTGGAAAGAACACCAAGGCGCTCCGGATTGCCATTGAGCAGTCCGAGCGCGAGGCGGTGAAGGGAGCGGCGGAAGCGGCTCGACTCGCGAAGCTCAAGCGGCAGCAGGACAGGGAGGTCAGGCGGTTGAAAGGGCTCAACATCCTCTTCGACACCTCCGACGACGACCACCACCATGGCTCCTCCTCCGAGTCACCAGCCGCCGCCGCCTACAGCTGCGCCGGCGACCGGAAGGGCAAAGGGTCGGGAAGGAAGTGGTGAATCTCCGTCGTCTCCATTTTCAATTTTAAGTTTTTAGTAATCTAGTTTAAACTCACTACAAGAAATATGTCAACTTGTGACCACCACTATTGGTCACTGAAAGGTCATGGTTTTTCATTTGCGACCTTTTTGTGACCAAAACAAGTTCAAAAGTGGCAAGTGAACCGACTATAGCGACCTTTCTTCCGGAATGGTCAAAGACGTTTATGACCAAAATATGTCCACTGTGGTGTTTTGGTCACTAGCAACCTCCCAGCCACGTAGGCATCCAGCGTAGCAAGCTGATGTGGCACAAGATTCAGCCCGGTCCAATTCGGTTTTCTACATAGGCCTAGCCCAACAATTCAGCCTTTCTATATTATTTTTCCTGTGCTTTTATTAGCTACATGGGCCTGGCCCAAGAATTCAGCCTTTTTATTTTCTAGGCCATGGCCTTTTTTATTTTATTTTTTCCAAAAGATGAGCCCACTAGTGAGATGGGCCCTAGTTGTCAGGTTCTAACAAGTAGGTCCCAGTTATCACTGTTATATTCTTCAGATCTCAATTTTCCAGTAAATAAATAACAATATTTAAATCCGAACAAAGAGAAAACAAAATGCTTCAAACAGAGCACGACTAATCAGGAAAAATATGGTACACATCACGAATACAATCAGAAAGAGTCAAACTTGGCACATTATTACAATCAAACTTGTTCATCCTGGTAACGCAGCAAGGATGGTTCATCCTAGTAACACATTATTACAGAAAAATATGGTTCACATCAAGTTTACAATAAAAAAAATGTTCACATCAGGTAACACAACTATCACAGTATAACTAGCTCCAATGCTTCTCCCAACTTGTTCATCCTGGACCTCACGACAAAACATGAATGAAGGCCAGCATCTGCAAGTTATCAAGAAAAATGGTTAGAACAAGCAAAATGAGACATTTTTACCATTTAAGCATAGAAGAACAGGGTCAACAACATTTCGATCTTTGAAAATGAACCAGGATTTCAATCTTTGAACAGCAAAAAATTGATACAGTAGATCATTTGCGGTTTAAAATAACCCCTAAGGAGACACATGTTGACACATTCATTTGGCAACATCTGTAGAAATTGAACCTCATAAACATGCAATGTGGAATTTGTATCTCAAGGAAGTATACATACTTATCAGGTTTAATTAGCACATAAACATGCAATGTGGAATTTGTATCTCAAAGAAGTATACATACTTATCAGGTTTAATTAGCACAGAGAAGCCAAATGCTAGTAACTCAAGATTAGTACACAAGACAGGATTCAGCCCTCCTTTTGCGATTGAGCAACAACACCCGAGGAAATTAAAAGAAAGCAGCCCCCCCAATTCCATTTCTGTTTTATTACACACATGGTGCATACAGACTGCCACTGTAGAAAAAATACACGAACATGAATGAGCAGCAGAGAAACAGAAAGTCAATGAAGGGAGCCACATCTCTCACTGAATTTTATCAGCAGTACTACATGTTTTTCTTCCTGACAGTGAGCAGCACCACAAGTTCATAACACACACAGGTGGTGTTCAGCAATTGATGACACAATTGCCACCCTCTTATCTTAGCTAGTTCAGTGTAGCTAGAAGTAAACACTTCAGAACAAATAAAGTAACAGTTCAGTGTGACTACAAGGAACAGAAATGCATGCGTACCTCATGGAGGAGTGGAGGTTGGCGAAGGCGAGGGCGTCGTCGGGGCGGCCGGAGTCGGTACTCCTCCCGTGTCACCCGTTGCATCCTCTCATGCTCCTGCATGTACGTGTCCACATGCACCCGTCGCAACCCAATCTCGAACAGCGAGTTCACCACCTTGTCCTGCAACCAGACACCAACCCAACCCAATCAGATCACACGCGCCACAGAGATTCCAAGCAGGAGTAGAGGGATGGGTGCAGTACCACTGGCTTCTTCTTATGTTCCTCGGTTGCAGCCTTTGCAACCTCTCTTTCATATCCCTACGAACATACATAATCATCAGAATCAGCACTATAAGCTCTGGTTGCTCATCGAACATATAATTAACAAAACAGAATAGTTTGTGGACATTGCAAAAAAATAGAAAGCACACATATATATTGAACAAAAGCAACAACCAGGAATAGATGACTTAATAATTCATGTTTGTTAACAAAACAAGCAACAACCTCCTGCCCTGGAAAATATCAGTTAGAGCATATTAAACAGTGGGGAAATGGAATGCTTGCCTCAAATTCAGTGGCATTGTATCTCATGCACTTCAGTTGATTGCAATGGATTTTTTAAGTTTTCCTTGATGCGTCGCATCGCCCCACCCCTCTAATTAGAGCGGTTTCTATTCATAACAAATAACCCATTTGAGAACTTGAGGAAACATAAATGCCCATCTCTGTTCTCTTCTGTCCTCCAAACAAATGCACTTATATCACTAGAGCAACAATATAAGAATTCAACCTAACTGTGGAAAACATAATGTGTTACTGGACTGCAATACCTAATGGAATCCACCAACCAACCCATGTAAATATTTCTAATTTGGACACGGATTCAATATACTATGCAAATCGTCCTAGGTAAAGCAGAGTTCGCAACCAACTATCTATCAGACATCTAGGTGCACAAATTTAAAACACTGGATCAAGTGTCACTGCTGACATTCCTGGGTAGGATGAAAGAAGATGGAGATGGAATTATTAAGCAAACAAGAGACTGGCTAGAAAATTTATAAAAGTGCAGAACACATCTGTCCTGCATAAAGGACCCAAATCTGTACGGCTACGAAGTGGAGCGCGCAAGGTGATGGCGGCGAAGACGGAGTGGTGGCTGGATGGTGTGGTGCTGATTGGGTGGAAGGCGCGCGGCAGCCGACGGGGAAGAAGCTCGGATCCGGCGATGTGGGGGCGCCCAGCTTGAACTGGTGGTTGTAGTCGACGCAGAGGGGAGCTGCGGAGCTCGTGGACACCTTCCCATGTCGCGGATCCGGCGATGTGGTCGGTGAGGAGGTGCGGATTGACGAGATCCACCCATCATCATCACCCTTCTCGAGGTTCGTGACGCTCTTGGAGGAGAGGGTGATGCGGATGCGGTGCTACGCCTCCTGCGGGCACTCAAAGAGGCCTTGCCGGACTTCATTGGTGGCGGGCCCTTGGAGGGGAGGGGACCTCTAGCCAGGGAGGGGAGGTGGCGCCGGCGGCGTAGTGTATGTGGTCACCAGCAGGAGGAGGTGGCCGTGGGCACGGTGGCCGTGGAGGAGGTGGTCGCCGCGGTCGAATGGATCTGGGATGTAGGGAGAGGGGAGAAGGAGAGGGTACGGGCGCCGGCTGTGGAGTAGAGGGCGGTGGGGGCGGTGGGGCAGCGGGTCGTCGATGGTGGCGGTGGGGGCGGCGGCATATCAAGATCGGGGAGGGGGTGGCGGCGAGGAGATGGGGACGAGGGAGGAAGGGGGCGACGGGGGGAGGGGTCGATCTGAGCTAGGGTTTGGGCTGCGGGTGGGGGTATCTCCTTTTCTTTTCTTTTCTTTCTTTTTTCTGTAGATAGATGGATGGATGGATGTGGGATGGAGAGATGGATGGATGGATGGATGGGCGCCATGTCATTGATCCGTGGGAAGAGTCCTGATTGGTTCGAAAAACCAGTGATTTAAAAAAGTGTCCAAGTACTAAAAATATAGGGATTTTGTGAAATAGCTATCAAAAATATTTTTCAAAATGGCACCACACAAATTTTCACTAGAGTTAGACCACATTTTATGGATAAGGACCAATTTCTATGCATTTCTGATCTTTCTAGCTATTTTAATCATTTTCTGAGTGCCCAAAAGGAGGTTTTTTTGTGAAGGACCTACCAAATAATTGTTGCAAAATTGGACCAAATCATTTTTATAAAATACTAGGCCATATTTAGTGAATAATTGACCAAATGGTTGGGTGTAAAAACTTTTGATCCACCTCTCATGAAAAAGACAAATTTCCGCCGATTCAGTTGGAAGCGGGTCAAATTTGAACTGCAGCTGCCTCATAGTTTGCTATTTATTTTTTCCAAAAATTATTTGTAGGTACATAAGTATCTATTTAATCAGAGAAACACCAAAAAATTTCCAAGATTCAACCACTAGCTAGGAATGGTCATTCCCGCCGTTTTGACCGCATTTTGAAACGGGCATAAAAAATTCAAAAAAATCAAAAAATTGGGAAACCTTCGCATTGTGTCATTATATGTGGACAAGTTCCCAGGAAAAATAACAAACTTGTAATACGACAATTATTTTAAAAAAGTGTTCTCAGAAATGAGCTATCATCTCTCAAGCTTCATGGCTTTCAAGCCAAATGATCAATCTTATGGCCACATTCGTGGCATAGTTTGTTCAAATGATCTCATATTGTGCACAAGGGTGCATATTGGAATGGCAAACAATGTTTCCTAAGGAAGTTTTCATTTTCTTTGGACGAAAAAACCATTTTCATTTTCCGAGTGCCCAAAAGGAGGTTTTTGTGAAGGACCTACCAAATAATTGTTGCAAAATTGGACCAAATCAATTTTATAAAATACTAGGCCATATTTAGTGAATAATTGACCAAATGGTTGGGTGTAAAACTTTTGATCCACCTCTCATGAAAAAGACAAATTTCCATCGATTCGGTTGGAAGCGGGTCAAATTTGAACTGCAGCTGCCTCATAGTTTGCTATTTATTTTTCCAAAAATTATTTGTAGGTACATAAGTATCTATTTAATCAGAGAAACACCAAAAAATTTCCAAGATTCAACCACTAGCTAGGAATGGTCATTCCTACCGTTTTAACCGCATTTTGAAACGGGCATAAAAATTCAAAAAATCAAAAATTGGGAAACCTTCGCATTGTGTCATTATATGTGGACAAGTTCCCAGGAAAATAACAAACTTGTGTCGACAATTATTTTAAAAAGTGTTCTCGAAATGAGCTATCATCTCTCAAGCTTCATGGCTTTCAAGCCAAATGATCAATCTTATGGCCACATTCGTGGCATAGTTTGTTCAAATGATCTCATATTGTGCACAAGGGTGCATATTGGAATGGCAAACAATGTTTCCTAAGGAAGTTTTCATTTTCTTTGGACGAAAAAACCATTTTTCATTTTCCGAGTGCCCAAAAGGAGGTTTTTTTGTGAAGGACCTCCCAAATAAGTATTGCAAAATTGGACCAAATCAATTTTCTAAAATACTAGGGCATATTTAATGCACAATTGACAAAATGGTTGGGTGCAAAAAGTTTTGATCCACCTCTCATGAAAAACACAAATTTCCGTCGATTCAGTTGGAAGCGGGTCAAATTTGAACTGCAGCTGCCTCATAGTTTGCTATTTATTTTTTCCAAAAATCATTTCTAGGTACATAAGTATCTATTTAATCAGAGAAACACCAAAAAAATTCCAAGATTCAACCACTAGCTAGGAACGGTCATTCCCGCCGTTTTAACCGCATATTGAAACGGGCATAAAAAATTCAAAAAGAATGAAAAAATTCCGAAACCTTCGCATTGTGTCATTATATGTGGACAAGTTCCCAGGGAAAATAACAAACTTGTAATACGGCAATTATTTTAAAAAAGTGTTCTCAGAAATGAGCTATCATCTCTGAAGATTCATGGCTTTCAAGCCAAATGATCAATCTTATGGCCACATTCATGGCATAGTTTATTCAAATGATCTCATATTGTGCACAAGGGTGCATATTGGAATGGCAAACAATGTTTCCTAAGGAAGTTTTCATTTTCTTTGGACGAAAAAACCATTTTTCATTTTCCGAGTGCCTAAAAGGAGGTTTTTTTAAGGACCTCCCAAATAATTGCTGCAAAATTTGACCAAATCAATTTTCTAAAATACTAGGACATATTTAATGCACAATTGACAAAATGGTTGGGTGCAAAAAGTTTTGATCCACCTCTCGTAAAAAGACAAATTTCCGCCGATTCAGCTGGAAGCGGGTCAAATTTGAACTGCAGTTGCCTCATAGTTTGCTATTTATTTTTTCCAAAAATCATTTCTAGTTACATAAGTACCTATTTAATCATAGAAACACCAAAAGAATTCCAAGATTCAACCACTGGCTAGGAACGGTCATTCCCGCCGTTTTGACAAAATTTTGAAACGGGCATAAAAAATTTAAAAAAAATAAAAGAAATTGTCAAACCTTTGCATTGTGTCATTATATGTGGCCAAGTTTCCAAGAGAAAATAACAAACTTGTGATACGGCAATTATTTTAAAAAAGTGTTCTCAGAAATGAGCTATCATCTCTGAAGATTCATGGCTTTCAAGCCAAATGATCAATCTTATGGCCACATTCGTGACATAGTTTGTTCAAATGATCACATATTGTGCACAAGGGTGCATATTGGAATGGCAAACAATGTTGCCTAAGGAAGTTTTCATTTTCTTTGGACGAAAAAACCATTTTTCATTTTCCGAGTGCCCAAAAAAGGAGGTTTTTTTTTGTGAAGGACCTCCCAAATAATTGTTGCAAAATTGGACCAAATCAATTTTCTAAAATAGTAGGACATATTTAATGCACAATTGACAAAATGGTTGGGTGCAAAAAGTTTTGATCCACCTCTCGTGAAAAAGACAAATTTCCACCGATTCAGTTGGAAGCGGGTCAAATTTGAACTGCAGCTGCCTCATAGTTTGCTATTTATTTTTTCTAAAAATTATTTATAGTTATATAAGTACCTATTTAATCATAAATACATGGTTTGGTGGCGATACATCGAGGTTTGGGCGGTGGCCGAGGGCCCCAACTCTAGAGCGTGTAAACTCGAATGCCCGCCGCGTGGTCACCGCGTGACCGTGGCGTTGCCATGTGTTCTGGGCGGCCTAGGTATGTATAGTGGGTTGAGCACTCCCCAGGTAGGTGCTAGGAAGAAAATCACAACATAAGATTCTCGCGAGGAGACCGATCGATGCTCAAACATGAATAAGCAGCCAAGTGTTTGATTTGCGGTACGGAAATGCACATAGCTAATAGGCGTGAGTTTTGGCTGAGGATGATCAGTTACTAAGAAGACCGTCTTCACAAATTTTCACCTCAAAAGGAGGAGTCTAGGTGGTACTTACTTTACAAAGTACCACACTGGACATAAATACGAATGTTAAAGCTCGGCTTTAAATAATGAATGGATTGAGCTGGCATTTGGTGAAGGATGGATATTTGGGCATAGGAAAGCACTGTAGAAAATGGATACTATTTGGATATGCCAAAGTGATACTTCCTTCACAAAGTGCTGCTCTCAACTGAATAGGAAAATGAATATTTTCGAATTATTTTTGAACTAGGCAAGGAATGTTTTTGACATATTTGATGAAGATATGATCCAAAACATTTATGAGATTTTTGGCAATTTTAGGAATAACAGAAATATAGGTTGCTTCACAACCTAGGGCGTGAAACGCCACATGGACATGATACATAGGCAAAACTGATGAGATGACGCCTAGTCATCACAACCCACCACAATCTACAAGGCTATGACCATCTATATTGGTCATTAACAACTAGAAATAAGGCAGCGGACTAGCACTGTTTGCTTTGTGACCATTTCGTGTAAGGAAATTACGACATTTCTGACCAAAATGGTCGCAATGGTTTAGGGTTTGGAGCCCCCCGAACAGATTTTGACCAATTGGTCTGAAATGGTCATAGATCTATGACCAATTCTTCCAGGGTCACTGACAGAAGGTCACTAGTTGACATATTTCTTGTATTGACTTGTCCGTCGTTTATGTGAACTTTGACGATATTTTGGACTTCCGTCGTTGATCTTTTGGTGATCGGAATCTGCTTTTCTATATCCAATTCTATGTTTGTGTGATGATATACGTTGTTTTTATCTACGCTATTTGTTTAGTATGGATATAAAGGTACCGGATATAAGATACATGTATGTGGATCACAGGATTTGAGGAGAGTCCGAACACGTCCGCGGACGTTTGAGGCTCCGGATTTACAGGTTGCGTAAGTCATCCCATCACGTACCGCCAGTCCACCACTATCTCTGGTTGTAGGGTACAATCGGTTACGCCACCGTCTACAACCTATTGGACTTGGGGTCAAGTAGTGGGAAACTAGAATGCTTTGATTTTCTCGTGCGTGCGCGCGTCGTTTGTAGCTAGCTTAGCTACGTGCGCGCATGATGACGAGACACCATTTTGTTAGGCTGAAGATAGGCAATCAGCTAGCTAGTGCAGATCCGATCAAGCGTGTTTGTACTAGGTGTTACTTTGCTTAACTATGTTCGTTGGCGTACTCAAAATAGTACATAATCAACAAGTAGTACGTTTGTTTGCGTCACATCGCCTCGCACACGCACATATATCAAGGAGTGGTCACACCTTTTCTTTCAATTTGTCCGGCGCCGGTTGTACGTACGTACCGTAAGATGAATCATGATGATTTCCAGCGTGACACTTGTCTTCTTTAAATAGTACCCCCATCATATCTAAATATAAGAGCATTTTTTATACTAACTAGTTTATCTCGCTTTCTCGGTTCTCTGGTTCCCCCTCCACGACCACGTGTGACCATAGGCCAAGCCGCATGCTTAGTTCAGAGATCAACTGCCTGGTAGTGCTACTCCCTCCATTTTTATTTAGTCTGCATATTAGCTTTGGTCAAAGTCAGGCTTTGTAAACTTTGACAGATTTTATAAACTAAAATATTAACATATACTCCCTCCATCCGTGAAAACTTCTCCCTAGCTTGTTTCTCAAATGGATATATCTAGCACTAACTTGATGCTAGATACATCCATTTAAGGGACAAGCTTTTTCGGTCGGAGGGACTACAATAATTAATCAATACCATTAGATTCATTATTGAATGTATTTTCACATCATATAAATTTGTTATGGTAAATGTTCAAGATGGGAACGGGCTGGATCAACCCGTCGGGCCATTGGCCCGACCCAAAAAATCGAGGCCATTGGGTCTGTCGGGTAGGTCCAGTAGAGCCGACACTAGTTGATCCATTGAATCGGCAGGGTCGACCCAAGGCAATCGCCGCCCCCGACCCCCCGTCCATCTCTAATGCCCTGACCTAAAAACTCAATTTCTTTTCATATAGTACATCACTCTATTAGTTTAATAATCTCTGGAATTAGTAGAGCACTCATCATCCTCGTCACTGACCTCAGTGTCCCCTTTTCGCATTCTACTCGTAAAATTAAACGAAATGGGATGGCCATGCCTTTTAATTTAGAGTGCTAACTTTGCTGCATGGAAGAACCGTATTGTAAAATAAGTTCATCCGAGTTTTTTTGAACATATAGAAGTCGATCTGAATTTGCAAAAATGCATTTCTACTACTAAGGCCCTGTTCGGCAACCCACCCACCCCGGAATCCACGGAGCGAGGAAACTGCAACTCCGTGATTTTCAACTGTATCTCCGCCTACTCCAGGAGCATAGTTGTGGAGCGACGCGATTCCGAACAGGACGTAAATGTGACATCTTCATGATGCTCTGATCCTGCGTTATGTATCCGTGATGGTTGCATCATGGCATGTATCTTAACTTCTGATTGTCTCTCAGGTAATTATTTGTTTTCTTGTTACAATATCATTTAGAAAATGTTCTGTTCTCTGTGTATACATAGCCAAAAAACTGTAGAATTCTAGCTGAATTTCGGGTCGGCTGTCGGGTACCCAATGGGCCAGCAAGGCCACAGGATTTTGTCAGAATAGGTCGACCCGTGGCCCCTGAAATTGGCCTTGAGGCCATGGGGCTAGGTCCAGGCCGGCCCATTCCCATCTTGAGTAAATGCATACACTAGTGCAAAACCGGCATTTAGTGCCGGTTCGTGACGGCCTTTAGTGTCGGTTCGCCAACCGGCACTAAAGAGTGGGGACTAAAGGTCCCCACCCCCTTTAGTACCGGTTTGTCACGAACCGGCGCTAAAGTGCAAACACGTGGCACGAGCCAGGCCCGTGTGCGCGTAGGTCTTTAGTATCGGTTGGTAACACCAACCGGTACTAAATGTTTGGGTGTGTTTTTTAAATTTTTTCTTTAGTTTTGTGTTTTCAATTTAATTTAATGATTGTTTTACATAATAATGAGTTGTTAAATCATTAGGTGAAAGTACCGCGGATTAATTTCGACTGGAGGATCTAGCTAGCTAAGTGATCAAGTATATATATGCCATATCGATATTATACTTGATCACCTAATTAGGTGATCAAGTTTAATATATATGGATATGGCATATATATATACTTGATCACTTAGGTAGATCCATCCAGCTGAAACTAATCTATGGTTTCGATTCATTAAATGATATAATAACTCATCATCATCATCATATTAATATAAAACTCTTGCATCATATCATCATATATATATATATATATATATATATATATATATATATATATATATATATATATATATATATATATATATATATATATATATATATACTCTAGCTAGCTAGCTAAAAACATCATATTCGTCATTATCACTATTTAATCATTATAGTCATTACCGCTATCTAATCACCACCAACAGTAGCTTAAAGAAGAAACATTCACTTGTACCAGAAGCGAAAATATCATCGAGTTCAACATGATTGTCATGATATTATAAGCGTTCATATATAACACCACAAAAGCAAATCACTCTTTGAGATTAAGTTCAGAACGAAGAACACGGACATGGAAGGATAAGTACTAAGAGCAGCATGAACTAGCTAAATCACTCCTGCTAGCTACTCTCTCTCTGGTAAAATAGCATAGAACATGTATAGCTCTCCTGATTCATCATACTGGAGCATGCAGATGAACCTATCTCCTAATCGTGGGTTGCGCTTCTCATTGCTGCCCCCTAATACTTCTCTGCGATCGTTAAAAATTTTGCTCTAATCTTTCACTATTAAGCATTCATCGCTTTTAGAAATTCTGAATGCACTCATGTGCAATGTAGGATATCTTGGCCGTAAGCTAACCATTGACATGTGACCTTTAATCTCGATCCACTGAGGCACAACTGTCATCGGGAGTCCCTATTGAAGAATATCGTACAGTAATTAATATACTTAGCAATGAAAGTTTAGCAAAAAATAATGTATGCAAAAGATGCACTGAGGACAAATAGTAAAAATATTACCATCTTTCGTAAATAGATGTGACCGTAGTTCAATACGATCACTATTGGTGCATACGTTTGAGTACTAACATTTCTAAGTGCAGGAAGAAAATTTGTCTTGACAGTATGAAGATCCTCAAGCCATGAAACATAATGACTTATCTCCTCGCAGTTTAGTTCAGCTCCGGGACAGTAGTAGGTCCTGTCTACCAAGCGCCGGACATGTTTGCTTGAATGGAGATAAGCTGTCAATTATTTTTGAATAAACAATATCAAAGACAAAAATATAATTGAGAAAAACTCACATAATGGTAGAATTGGAGGCGTCTGCACATCGACCCATATGTCTCTATTACCTTCAATATCATATTCCGGACGAATATCAAAGGTGATAACCATACCAGGCTCAAATGCATAAGCCTTGTATAGTGCTTGCCAAGTTTTGCATTCAAAATAGGTGTACGTGTGTGCATTATATACTTTGACGTTGAAAGTATAACCATGCTCAGTTTTCAGGTAAACTCTCTTTACCTCCATAGTTTCAATATCATTGAAACCTATCTTATCCAAGACAAAAATTCTTGCATGGCAGGGGATGCGCTAGTAGAATAGTGAAAATTAAAAATTATAATTCAGGCAAATGAAGCATATATAAGTCATGCTTAATTACGAAAACAGACTTGTCGTTGTGACTTACTGAATCGAATTCGAAGTTCTCATCCAGCTTGATACTGAATCGCCTATCATCAACAAGGAAATTTCTGTCGCACTGGCCGCGCTGGTCTTCACAGTATTCGCACATAATGAAATTTTTCCGTCAAATCGACGGCATTTCCTATGTTCATATTAGGCGAAACATTAAACACTTACTAATTCAATTAATTCAACTACTTCTATTAATTCAACTAAGCATTTACTAAAATAAACTAGTTATATTAATTCAACTAGTTCAACTAAACATTTACTAAAAATAAACTAGTAATATTAATTCAATTAGTTCAACTAAGCATTTACTAAAAATAAACTAGTTCTATTAATTCAATTAGTTCAACTAAGCATTTACTAAAAATAAACTAGTTCTATTAATTCAATTAGTTCAACTATGCATTTACTAAAAATAAATTAGTTCTATTAATTCAACTAGCTCAAATAATATAACTAGTTCTATTAATTCAACTAGTTCAAATAATATAACTAGTCCTATTAATTCAACTAGTTCAAATAATAATCTCATATACGTACCTAAATTTTCTTACTAAAATAAACTATTTCTATTAATTCAACTAGTTCAACTAAACATTTACTAAAAATAAACTAGTTATATTAATTCAATTAGTTCAACTAAGTATTTACTAAAATAAACTAGTTCTATTAATTCAACTAGTTCAAATAATATAACTAGTTCTATTAATTCAACTAGTTCAAATAATCTCATATACATTTCTTTTCTTACTAAAAATAAACCAGTTCTAATTCATCTAACATGCATTAACATTTCTAACATTCTAATAAATAAACTAGTTATATTAATTAATTCATCTAAACAATAGAAAACAGAAAATAAGTAAAAAAAATGTGTGTGTGTATGTGTGTCCGTACATGTGTAGTGTACGTGTAGTGTGTGTGTGTGTGTGTGTGTGTGTGTGTGTGTGTGTGTGTGTGTGTGTGTGTGTGTGTGTGTGTGTGTGTGTGTGTGTGTGTGTGTGTGTGTGTGTGTGTGTGTGTGTGTATGTGTGTGTGTGTCGTGTGTGTATGGGCCAGGCGTCTGGCTGAGGCGGCGGCTGCGGCGGCGGCAGGGCGGCGTGACGGGGGGGGCGACGGCGAGACGGACAGACGAGGCGGCGGCGGCGGCGGCGACGACGGCGGCGGAGGCGTCGACGACGACGACGACGGCGGCGGGACGGCGACGACATCTGGCGGGCGGCAACGGGCGGCGCGACAGCGTCGGCTTCGGAGATCGAGATGTCGCGCGAGAAAAATGGAACGAAGTGGACGATAACTGAATTTTCGTAAGTGACATATATATAGGAGGGGCCTTTTGTACCGGTTGGAGCCACCAACCGGTACTAAATGGCCTTTAGTACCGGTTGGTGGCTTCAACCGGTACTTAAAACCGTCGCTGCCACCAGATGCGCTACTTTTAATCCCACCTTGCGAAGCGAAGGGCAGCCGCGACTGGTTTATAAACCCAGCGCGGCTGCCCTTTCGAACTCCTCATATAGCAGGCTTCGGGCCTAACTACGGGCGCTGCCCTGTGAGCCTGCTGGCCCTTCTGGGCCTGTATTTGCACACCCTAGTTCTGGCAGGCCCACCAGGCAGCGCCCCAACATTTTTTTTATATTTTTGCTTTACATAATTTTTTTTCTTTTCTGCATTATTTATTTTCTTGTATTTATTTTTGAGTAATTTTTTATATAGTTTTTTCTTTTCTGCTTTATTTTTTTCTTCTATTTATTTCTGAGTTGTTTTTTTGATGTATTTAGTTTCTTTGTGAATATTTTTGCTTTATATAATTTTTTCTTTTCTTCATTATTCATTTTCTTCAATTTATTTTTGAGTAATTTTTATATAGTTTTTCTTTTCTGCTTTATTTTTTCTTCTATTTATTTCTGAGTTGTTTTTTTTGCTGTATCTTCCTCTTCTTCTTCTTCCTCCTCCTCTTTTTCTTCTTCTTCTCCTTCCTCTCCTTCTTCCTCCTCCTCTTCTTCTTCTTCTTCTTCTTCTTCCTCTTCTGCTTCCTCTTCTGCTTCCTCTTCTTCCTCTTCCTCTTCTTCTTCATCTTCCTCTCCTTCTTCTCCTTCTTCTTCTTCCTTCTTCTTCTTCTTCTTCTTCTTCTTCTTCTTCTTCTTCTTCTTCTTCTTCTTCTTCTTCTTCTTCCTCTTCTTCTTCCTCTTCTGCTTCCTCTTCCTCTTCCTCTTCTTCCTCCTATTCTTCCTCTTCCTCTTCTTCCTCTTCTTCTTCCTCTTCTTCTTCTTCTTCTTCCTCCTCCTCTTCTTCCTCTTCTTCCTCCTATTCTTCCTCTTCCTCTTCCTCTTCCTCTTCTTCTTCTTCTTCTTCCTCCTCTTCTTCCTCTTCTTCCTCCTATTCTTCCTCTTCTTCCTCTTCATCTTCTTCTTCATCTTCCTCTTCCTCTTCTTCTGCTTCCTCTTCATCTTCCTCTTCTTCTTCCTCTTCTTCTTCTTCTTCTTCTTCTTCTTCTTCTTCTTCTTCTTCTTCTTCTTCTTCTCATTCTTCTCCTTCTTCCTCTTCTTCTTCTTCCTTCTCTTCTTCTTCCTCTTCTTCTTCCTCCTCCTCTTCTTCTTCTTCTTCTCCTTCTTCTCCTTCTTCTCCTTCTTCTCCTTCTTCTTCTTCTTCCTTTTCTTCTTCCTCTTCTGCTTCCTCTTCCTCTCCTCTTCTTCTCCTTCTTCTTCCTCTCTTCTTCTTCTTCTTCTTCTTCTTCTTCTTCTTCTTCTCCTTCTTCCTCTTCTTCCTGTTCTGCTTCCTCTTCCTCTTCCTCTTCTTCCTCCTATTCTTCCTCTTCCTCTTCTTCCTCTTCATCTTCCTCTTCTTCTTCTTCTTATTCCTCCTCTTCTTCCTCTTCTTCCTCCTATTCTTCCTCCTATTCTTCCTCTTCTTCTTCTTCCTCTTCCTCTTCTTCTTCTTCTTCTTCTTCTTCTTCGTCCTCCTCTTCTTCCTCTTCTTCCTCCTATTCTTCTTCTTCTTCCTTTTCCTCTTCTTCTTCATCTTCCTCTTCCTCTTCTTCTCCTTCCTCTTCATCTTCCTCTTCTTCTTCCTTTTCTTCTTCTTCTTCTTCTTCTTCTTCTTCTTCTTCTTCTTCCTCTTCTTCTTCTTCCTCCTCTTCTTCTTCCTCTTCTTCTTCCTCCTACAGAGAACCGCCTTTCAGCCAAAACGCGCTACTGGGAAGTACATATAAAAAATACATTGATCATCAATGATCTTTTTGTATAGAATCTAATTCGTCAATAGGAATCTACCACCGATTTAAGAACCGGCGAAGACTCCTATTGCAGCCACAAATCCTACACATAGAGTTCAATTAAGACCAACTGCTTGTGATAGTTTGAGAAGTAACATACTTAAGGTGGTCAAATTCTTGTTAGGGGAGCGAGGTGGGACTAAAAATAGCGCCTGCCACAACCTCTGTAGTACCGGTTCGTGCCATGAACCGGTACTAAAGGTGCTGGCCGGGCACCAGCATCTTTAGTACTGGTTCGTGGCACGAACCGGTACTAAAGATTCGCAATGAACCGGTACTAAAGGTCACCTCCCGCCATGTCATTTGAACCGGCACTAATGGACGCATTAGTGCCGGCTCGTATGCAAACCGGTACTAATGTTTCTCATATTTGACTCTTTTTCTACTAGTGATATATTGTTTTCAATAAATTGGTCAAACTTTACGAAGTTTGGATTCAGTTAAATCTTATATGCATAGTAAATAAAAATGGAGGGAGTATGAAGTTCAGCTTGCTCTGTCCATCTGAGGGTATCGAAGTGTTGCACACTGTTGAACACGTACAGTAGAAAGAAAGCAAGAATAGACTGGCGAGGTGGCCGGAGGAAGCATCCACGGCGGTGATTCGCATGCATGCACTGGAGGCGACGCGACCACAGCCTTCTACAATTCGCGGGGTGGTGTTGGTTCGTTGTCTTCTACAATCCACGGCCGTGTAGGTCAAAGTCGAGCGCTGCCGGCCAGACTATCAAAAGTGGGAGTAATTTCAGCAGTAACATCGAGTCCAACTCAACAAATTTATTTATGTGGCAATAAGTTAATAAAGAAGAGATAGTTATAGTAACTTAGGCTGGTTATAGTGGGGAGTAATTTATACTAGTGTCATGCATATGACACTAGTCTAAGTTACTACCTTCATAGTGCAAAGTAATATAGTAGTAGTGTCATAGATGGCTTTATTTATTAGCTTGTAGACTCATCTTGTATTGGAAAGCGCTATGTTACAGTAACATATCATGTTACTACTTTTCATTAACTACTTGACACATAAGCAAAAAAAAAATGGAGTGTGATGTGTTACTCGCTAAGTTACTGCCCACTATGACTAGCCTTAGCTAGTTCTGTAACATCACATGTCACAATGCAATATGGGTCTATAACCTAATAAATGAAGTACCACACTTATATTAGGTTGGTCATAGTGGGGAGTAACTTAGACTAGTGTCATGCATATGACACTAGTGTAAGTTACTACCTTCATAGTGCAAAGTAACATAGTAGTAGTATCATAGATTGCTTCATTTATTATCTCATAGACTCATTTTGCTTCGGGAAGCGCTATGTTACAGTAACATATTATGTTACCACAATCACCTCTTTTCTCATTAAATACTTGCCACATAAGCAAAATTGTCTTGAGATGTGTTAAGTTACTACCTAAGTTACTCGCACTATGGCTAGCCTTATGAAGATGGCAACACAGTCTAGGGATATGTGTATGTTACTAGTGTATGTTAGGGCATGTTTGGTTCCAATAAGTCACCTGACTTATAAGTCAGGTGACTTAAAACCAGTGACTTATAAGTCACGCCTGTTTGGTTGTCACCTGACTTATAAGTCACCCGACACACCTTCCCACACCAATCCACATCATGCAGGTGGTGGGACCCACGTAAAATGGGGTGACTTATAAGTTTTAAGTTGGGGTGGAGCAACTTATGACTTATAAGTTAGGGTGACTTATAAGTCGGGCCTGTTTGGCAAAATAAGTCACTTTTTTCACTTTTCGACTTATAAGTTGGTGACTTATTTGAAACTAAGGGCATGTTTGGTTTCAATAAGTCACCCGACTTATAAGTTAGGTGACTTAAAACCAGTGACTTATAAGTCACGTCTGTTTGGTTGTCATCTGACTTATAAGTCACCTGACACACCTTTCCACATCAATCAACATTATGCAGGTGGTGGGACCCACGCAAAAGAGGGTGACTTATAAATTTTAAGTTGAGGTGGAGCAACTTATGACTTATAAGTTTGGGTGACTTATAAATCGGGTCTGTTTGGCAAAATAAGTTAATTTTTTTACTTTTCGACTTATAAGTTGATGACTTATTTGGAACCAAACAGGCCCCTAAACAGGCCCTTACTCATCATTGTGGCTAGTCTCGGAGCAGCACCGACACCTTACGACGTGCATGGCACCCAGCGTTGACCGTGACAAGTGGTCGTACAACACGTCGTATATGCACCCGGGGCCGCGGATGGCATGCCATGCCAGTCCTCGTAACAAAGCATGATCACAGAGAGAATGTAGAAAAACAACAAGAAGATCATGGAGAGGTGCTGTATTTTCTCTGTGGTTAACCAAATGCAAAGACAGATGTGTCTGGCACGGTTCCATGTCTCCGGCCGGTCCCGTGCGCGCAATGCACCATCAGGCGCGTGCAAATGCATAGAAGTTTATTGCAGTGACCAACCGACCACCACTAATAAGTTAATATTCTCTCCGCCCCAAAATAAGTAACTCAACTTTACACTAACTTAGAGTTACACATGTTTTATCACAACTAACAGCGTACGTCTCGCTAACTGCCATCAGGAACCGCTCCAAGGCGATTCCGAGGCGATTTTTTGCCTGCCTCCCTCCGCCGTCGTTGTTGGGGGTCCTCATCCCTCCTGTCTGCCGCTTGGGTGGTTGGATTGGACGGGGACCCCGGCGATTCTCTCCGGCAAGAAGATAGGGTATGCTAGTTTGTTTCAGAGGCGTTGCATCAATGGAGGGGATGACACATCATCCGAATAATTTGCTTATGTTTTTCCTCCATCTCGGTGATGCTCTAACCAGCGGTGTCGGGGAGCAGATGGCTTGGTGTTCTTGCCGGACTTCGGATATGGTGAGATTTGTGTCTAGTGGTCGGTGCTTGGCACTCTTCTGGGTGGCATCGGCTGTTTTAGTTGTGTTTGGTGTTTTGCAGTGGGATACGTGGATGGCGGCAGACGGCGACGTTCCGCTTCTTCAACCGTGTTGGATGAAGTTGATGGCGCCGGGATCTAATGGACACGGGGAAGAACCCCGGCCGACGTGCCACAAAGCCTCGGTCTCATCGCTTGCGGCGGTGCGGTTCATCGGCTCGAAAAGCATCCTTATATATATATGCAAAGGTGCTCCCTTAGATCTTGGTATGGTGGTTGTTCTTCTTTTTCTCCGGTATTGCCTTGGTGATGGTGGAGGAAAATGGTGGGCAGGGGCGGAGTTGGAGCAAATGTTACCCGATGCATCAGTTTAACAAGGCATAAAATTTTCAAGCAAGGATGTATTGACTAAAGGTGTGTGTCATAGGTTCTAGCACACATTATTCGATATAATAGAATGCGATTTGTAAAAATAAAAATATAGCCATCAAATATTTACTATAATGATAAAATATGTGACACAATTACTTGAAAAGGACTTGCATTTCCAAATTCCAAAATACAATATTGGACAACAAGGTTCAGTAGAACATAATAAAATGCCCAAATGAAAGTACTTAGATGGCTAAAAATTTAAAATTACCTTTAGTAGGTTCTATTCCTCCATGCCATGAAATACTCAACCACTTGAGTATTGATGACCTCTTTCATTTCTTTCTTCACATAAAAAATAACATCATCACTCAAAGTATCATCATTGAGGCGATTGCCCGGATCATATTGAACCTCCTCTTCCCAATTTATGTCTTCTGGGACATCCTGGTTATTTCTTTTGAGAGAAACTTAGCCATAGTATTGTATTTGACAAATACAAATTACAAATGAGACATGAAGACTTCTATCGACAAAAAAATATAACTAATTGAAAGACCTAGAAAAAGCCCCACGTTTTTGCTACAACATAGTCATTTATTATATTTGCTACAAATTTATACTGGCAACGATTCAACGAGGCACAAGGTTCTCCACTTGTGAAATTCTAGTTTTACCGGTAGGAAGATCTTTAGTGCAAAAGTGTAAGACACCTATGTATGTCTCATGTACTGACCGCATATATACTCTCGGTAATAAGTTTTTCTACTAATGGAATATATGTGGTTATTTCAAAAAAAAAACTTAGTATAAAGTCAAGACATCTATTTTGCCACGGAGGGAGTATGTTATACTCCCTCCATTCTAAAATATAATTTGTATTAGTTTTTACAAAAGTCAAATATGTGCTTGTTTGATCAAGTTTTTAGAAAAAAAGTATCAACATACACAGTACCAAATTATTATCGTTAGATCCATCATGAAAACTATTTTCATATTATATTTATTTTGTATTGTAGATGTTGATATTTTATTCTGTAATCTTGGTCAAACATACATAAGTTTGACTTGCATGAAAACCTATATACTTTATATTCTGGAATGGAGGGAGTACTTACTGTAAGTCCATGTCGTCTTGTGATGAAGACGGTCGGATGCATGCATGGCCGGAGATGCACATATTTGGTGACACATAAACGGATCGAGGCACCTGCCTACGTCCACCCATCCATCAAGTGTTGCATGCATATTCCTTTCCGGTCCCGGCTGGCATTATCATTATCATCGGTGAGATGAGAAAGGAAAACGATTGATGCAATCATGCATGCAAATTGACGTAAAGCTAGCCCCTCTCTCTCTCTCTCTACAAATGAGCCAGAATATTATGCCTCCATCGTTGTCATCATCCCCGTCAGTATCTTGCTCTCATTCTGTCTCTAGGAGTGTGCTCATATGGGCATGGAGTATATGTCGGCCCAAACCAATGAATCAAGTATAGTACTATCTACCAGTCAATGATGTATGTTTGACTGGTTCGCCATGTGCCCACTCTACTTTCGTCCTGATTTATTAGTCCCTTCGTAATTTGTGCATTTTGATTAAAGATTTAACTGGCAAAATGTACTACATAATTTTTTGTTGACATGAATTAATATTTTATTAATTAAATTTATAATCAAAATTTGGGACAGATTATATTAGAAACCAATAAACCAGGACGGAGGTAGTAGTTGCAACTTGTGAAATAGATAAGCGCATGATCCCCAGGTCACACAGACTGATTAACAACGGGCATGTGCTTGTGCTTAAGGGCACAACGCACGTAGATTATGGCGAGACAATCTTAATCAACAATCGTACAAGACAAACTGCCAGGCTTGGTGCTAATCTTCTCTGATCTCGAGGCCCCTCCCATGGCGACTCGGTCCACACCAATGCAAGAGAAATGCTGGCTGGCGTCACCCAATGGAATCTAGCGCCAGGCTCATGCTCCTGGACCATTGTACACCCAAGCAAATGCAACTCGCCATGTGGACCAGTGAGCCAATTGTGACAGTTGCAAACCATCCACGCAATGTCATTCCAGGTCGCAAGGCCCCAACCACAGCAAGAGTGCAAGAGAGGATCCAAACTCTCGTCCCCCGCGTCGCCCTCCCTGGCGACACGGGGGAAGCCCTAGATCGAGGCGGCTCGTCCCTCTCGCCTCCCTCCCCTCGGCTCGCCGCCGCCGCAGGAGCGGCCGGCGAAGTCCGGGCCGGCTCCTGTGAAGGTGGCGGCGGGGCCCTTCTCCATTTGTTTGCCTGCATGCTTGGCGCGGCTGCTGCCATGGACGGCGCGGCTGCTGCCATGGTCGGCGCGGGATGGGGCCAAGGTGGCGCGGGGGCTCTCGCTCGCGAGATATCCTGGGCGACGCGGCGGCCCTGGGCGGCGCATGGTGGAAGCTCGTTGCGGCTGCCGGGCGAGATCTAGGCTGGCGGTGGCGGCCGATGGAGCGGCGCGGGATGAGCGTGGTCGGTGCCCCAATGCGGATCTGCTGGGTGGCGGCGCCGCGCGCGAGGAGGTTAGGCGACATGGCGGTGAGGGCTCAAGCCCGATCTGAGTTTGTGATCTCTCGGCGGCGGTGGCGCTGGATAGGGAGGCGGGAGCGGTGGTGCGGTGGATCTGGTGGGTTCCCCTGCAAGCGTGTACGTCCGGCTCTGGAGCGGCGCCGTCCGACTGTTGGTGCTAGAGGAGGCTCGGGCAGACCAGATCCAGCATGGAGGTCCGGTCTTTGCGCGCGGTGGTGCGAGCACGTTAAGTTTTGGTTTGGTTTTCGCTTTGTTTCGGCGCGCGGCGGTGCGGGCCGGTCTGCAATGGTTCTACTTCGGTCTTTCCTGTGCGCTGCGGTGCGAATTCTCGCCCAGATCTGCGCACGGAGCCGGAGGATGGCCGGAGTCGATTTGGTTCGCTTAGGTCCTGTGAGCGGCGGTGCGGACCGGTCAGGTTGGCGTGTGCTCGCCTAGTGTCTGCGTGCGGCGGTGACTATCCCGTGTCTGGTAGTGTATGCTTGGCCTTGTTCTGCCCGGTGGTGCTGGGTTGGTCTCGGATCCTGGATGGTTGGCAGAAGGCTTGGCTCCGGATGAAAATCTTGCATCGACCTTGTCGATGCCGACGGTAACGGCATCTATGGATGTCGTCTTCTTCCTTCGAGGTACCGCCATGGAGCTCGTTGCTCTTCCTGCCTCATGGCTGAGGTCTTCGGGTGAAAACCTAAGATCTGGCGGAGCCAGATCGGATGACGGTGGTCTTCTCGATACCACTTCCTTCTTGGAGGCGTCATCTTGGAGGCCTCTGCGATGGATTCCGATGATGTGCACGGTTGCTGGCGGATCTTGGGTTTGTGTTGGTGCCGGCGGGTTTCTGTTTTCTTTCTTTTCTTTCTGCACTAGCCCTTTTGTGGTGCTTTCCTCCTTCGGAGGTGATCTTTGTTACTCTTCTTCTGATCAATGAATTTGACAGTGCTATTGCCAACGTTCAAAAAAAAGGTCGCAAGGCCCAACGGACAATAGTAGACTTGTTTTTCTTTTTTGCTTCAACGGAAAAAAAAAAGTGAAGAAGTGCCCAACATGGCTTTGGCTACAACAATGACTATCTTAATCAAAATACAACAGAGGAGAGTGAGACTCCATACGTGCCAATTGAACAGAAAAAGGACATGCAAGTTTGGATTAACAAGCGGCCTGGCTTGTTAAGTCTTGGCTCATTAAGGCCATGCTCGTTAAAGCTCGGCTCGTTAGGCTTAATGAGCAAAAAAAAACTATGTACAACTATGTTCATTTAAAACTCGTTAAGTTCGTGAGCACTCGCGAGTGTTCATTAACAAATTACTATGTGTTATGGCCTATGAGATGAGAGTGTGGGTGTAATTTTAATGAAAGAATATGGTGACTAAACCAAAAGGTGCACCAATTTGCTTCTTCTTATGGGCTGGGATGGATCAATTAGGTTGGGTAGCAGATAGGTTAATGTGCTATGAAATGTTGTCATGTATGATAATATTATATATAGTGTTGTACTAACAAACTTAATGAGCTGCTCATGAAACTCATCGGTTCATTTGTTAAGCTCCTTAAGTTTAATTAGTGGAAATCTATGATCGTCTCTATTTCATTAACAAGCCAGCTACGAGGTTAATGAGCTGAGCTATCAAACGTTCACTAGACTCGTGAGCTACGAGCTTTTGGTCTAGCTCCAAACACCAACAAAATCATGGACCATTAGTTGCACTCCTGACCAAACAAAGACACCTAAAGGGCATCTTAGATTAGCCTTCTTCTTCCTTTGATTATATGCCACCCACCGCAGATTGAAAGTTCCACAAACCAACAGTAAAACAAAGGACATATGCAAAACGCCCTGCTATATCTGACTTTAAAGACCGCAATAGCCATTTTTTTCTAGTCTGTTGTGAGACAAGGACACACATGAAATCCTTTTTTTTTTTGCGGGTGACACGCATGAAATCCTGATGGAGCAGAAGATTAGGCGGCACTTTGTCTTGCCTGTTGTGAGATAAAACAAAGGCTCGCCTCTTCTGCTTAATACCTGGTCTGGTCCATGTCCTGTTTTGCTATTTTTTTTCTTTTTGGTTAAACTAATTTTATTTATATTTTTGAAATGAAAAATACTTTATTAAATTTCAATAAATGTTCATCGGGCATTAAAGAATGCTCATGCTTTGTAAAACAATGCTCGTGCAACTTTAGAAAATGCTGATAGCATTCAAAGAAAATGTTAGTGATATTTAAAAATGTCCACGCATTTAAAAAATGTTTTCTCACATTTTAGAAATTTGAAAACATTATAAAAAATATTCACTAATTTATAAAAAACCTTTCATTTAAAAAAACGCTCACATGTTTTGAAAAAATGCCTGTGACATTTAATAACATATTCATACCACAATGTAAAACATTCTTCATGTAAGTTTACAAAAAGGTTTCCTATACGACTGCACACTGCTTTTGGTTTGGCCCCTCGCATCGCATGTACCCTACTGCTACTGTTGCCGGGAGGGGAGGGCTACTGCATACTGCCGCGCCACGACTGACATCCCTGTCCACTGTCCACGGATAGCCCAGCGCTCGCTCGGTTTCCGACACGCAAATTGAACTTGTCGCGTTCCCTACGCCCAGGAGGCATGCTGCGTGGTCCATGCAGGTCGCCTTCGCCTGTGATGAACCGGTTTTTGGGGTGCGCACTGTACCTATGTATGTTCACCAACCCTTTTGGATGGCTTCGTGCTTTGGTTTGGTGTCACGTCACCTCGTAGCTCGTACGCATGCATGCAGAAAAAGAAGAGAGTGGCCGCGCTTTCAAATGCGTCGTATCGGCCGGTACGTGCACACCTGGGTACTGTGCGTGCGCGGTGCGCCGCGCCGGTGATATGAATGATCAACGGGGGTTCCCATCCACCCTACACGTGATGTGACCCGCTATATTGGTTCCGAGAATCTCTTCCGTGACCGACATGCTGAGGCTTGCGCTCAACGTGCAAAGGGGCCGCGGCCTGCCTGGGTTAATGTGTCGTCCTTCACACCATACTTTCACCACGCACACATGATGCAGGCTTTAGTTTAGTTTGGTTTGTTTAAGAGGACATACAGAAGCACGGCTTCAGCTTACCTGCATGTTAATGTGTCGTTCCATTTTGCCTCTGTTTTTTTTCTTTTTTTGCAGAAAGAGAATCTACTGGCACCACTCACAGCAGAAAACGAAAGGAAGAATCGAATCACACGGTCTAGTGAGTGAGTGAGTGTGACATGTCGTTGTGCTGTCTTAGTATCGTGTCTTTTCCCGTTGCGAAACGACGACCAGTGCGACAGTGCCGGCCGAGTCCGGGGCGTGCCCATACCAACCTCCGCGGTACGACGTGCAGGTGCAAACATATCTACTCCCTCCGTTCCTAAATATTTCTCTTTTAGAGATTTTAAATGAACTATCACATGTATATAGAAATACTTTAGAGTATAGATTCATTTATTTTGTTTTGTATGTAGTTATTTGTTAAAATCTTCAGAAAGATAAATATTTAGGAACGGAGGAAGTAGTTACAGACAGCGGCATATGTGTGTTCGAGCGCAAGCCATAAACTTGCCGCTTCTGGACGCGACGTCAGCCGGCCAGCCATGCACGCATGTATCCTGGTCAAACGATCGGACGTACACCCGGCCGGTCACCCTGCCGACCTGCGTGCGTGTATCCGGCCGGTCACAGGAAAAAAGAATCTAGCAGTCCAATCACATGTATGCATGAATCCCAAATTAGATTTAGATACAACCTTTGAGAAGGGCAACTCTGAAGTAGACCCTGAAAGCTCCGGTATATGTCCTTTGCGAAAGTCCGGACACCTTTTTCATCCAATGCTATCCCAAGAGTCCGAAAACGCGTCCGGACATCCAAACTCTTCGAAATTAAAAGTGGCCAGCACGTCGAAAAACCAACCTTGATCCATGCATCACGGAAGCGGAGGACACCCTTCCCCTCCGGCTGAAGCACATCTCGGCGGTGCCACTCCGATGAGCAGCGCTGCGAAACATGGAGAAGCGAGCACCCCTTTGCGCTGAAGCATATACCTCCAATGCTCACGACAGTTCGATGAGCGGGCTGCCGGACATGGGGACGGCAATGGACATCCGCCGTAGCCGAACATAGACTAGGCAAGGGTATCCGTGTCGTGGGAATGGATATCTGCCGGCGGCGGCTATAGACTAGTTTTACCTTAGTCCGGTGTAGTTTTTAGTTAAAAATTGTCCAAAAATGTAATGGATTTTGTTTGGTTTATATGCAATCCGCCGTGTTTGCATGAATTTCGTTTATTTAGTTCAAATAGTGGTTGAAATGTATGCGGGCAGCGTTGGATGGCCAAAACTTGCATCCGTGTCAGCAGACTTGCCCGCTCTGTACGCGGATGGATGCCGGAGCAAATTTGCGGTTCAGCGTTGAAAATGGCCTAATTTACCTAGAAAATATTCGGATGGGCGCTTCAACCTAAGAGGAGCCATGGTTAAACAAATTAAGCCATGTAATTTGGATCAAGTTGGTGCACGAGTCGATCAGCCGAAATGCCGAATGCAACGTGTGTAGGTCCAACTGCCAAAAATGGCGATCTTGTTCAAGAGGATTTGCCCGTGTGGAACCACGTACGTACGCGAGCGTAGGTTTTTGGGGGCGGATTCCATTGGGGGCGGGTTCTATTGAAAACATGCATTCACCAATAGATGCACCATCACAAGATAAAAATAAATGAAAAATGGCACATGTATTTAACCTCGTTGACACGTACATGCATTTGGGTTGGAGGGGGAGCATTAATTGCCCCCAACCCTGGAAATAATATGAAGTTGAGAGAATTTGGTGGGCTTCGACACAATCGAAATATCAAGACGGTACATACGTACGCTCGATGAATTGAGTCGATCAGCCGAAACGCCGACTGCCAGTGGTTGTAGATCCTGCATCCCAAACCGGCAATGCTTGGTTGAGGACGTATCCTGTGCAACGAGAGAACTCATGCACCAGATGCACCAGCTACACATGAGCCCTCAGATTATAATGGAAGGGACAGGATCTATCTAACAGGTTGGCTGCTGATACGTTTTCCAAAGGAGACCTTGAAGCGTAGCTAAATCAACGAAACGACATCCGAAACCCAGTTCGTGTCTTCCTCTTCCTGTACCACTGAACCAGGCCCCGAGACTGGTGTATAGTTAACAAATAAAAATATTTTCTTCTGCTGCTAACATGATAATCATGCCCAGGAATCTTGAGATGTTGTTACCTGAGACCTAAGATCAGTACGCATTTCATCTTTCCCTTGCTGTTAGTTATGGACCTTTTCCTAGGACATCCACGTCTCACTCAGAAAATAAAATGAGATTGCTGCAGGATGGTACTCAAGTGGAAATGTAAAATCCGGGAATACTATACAACCTTATTTGGAAAATGCAATGCAGTGCAAACTAAATTTAGGCCTTCAAAGTGCAACAAAAATTCTCACAAACTGAATTGCAGTGTTAAATGATTCTGGCAAAGGATGCATGTGATCTATTCTTCAGTCAGTTGTAATGCTTGAAGGTTTATAACTGAATTATGTGATAGCGCTGGACACAATTTTTTTTAGCCGTTTCCATGTAAAAACGTCAAGATATTTACATGTGGGAACATCGCAAGAATTTGATCCAAAAAATGACATAAACTTTACAAAAGGTGTCCATCTGAACTTCAAAAGCCACGTACTACATGATCTATTTCTTCCTAATCTAAGCTCTACACTTAGGAGATTGTTGTGACCCCAGCCATGAAAGTCTTCACCCGCCGACACACAAGAAAACATGGGTTAATCCTCAATTGCATTAAACCTGCACAAAAATGAAGTCAGGAACAATAGCTGGTTGTAAGTACAGGTTCTATTAGTGAGAATTCTGGCAAGATAAAATCTGGAACATGAAAATTAGTGAGGGTTTCCTCGGTTGGGCATCAAAAAGGGCATTCAAAATCAACAAAATGAATAACAAGAGTTGCGTAGCAAATAATATACTGCTGACTTGTACCATAAATCCCAGGTATTAACTTGTTCATACGCAAGTACAGAAACTTTCTTTTTACTTGGAAAACATGAAAATGTTTATAATCACACTGCTCGTTTGTCTATTTCCAATCTTGCTGCACCAGCTGAGGATAAACTTTTACCCTTAAGATTTACCTAGTCAGCTCATGCTTCACTTGCAATACAAGCACCACATTATTAGAGTATACCTCTGGAAAGTATGGTCCTGAATATATGTTGACACAACGAGAATTATCGTATTGTTGCCGGGGTGTGCTGTTTCTTTTGTCTAATGAAGCAATTGATCCATCTGCGACAAACACACCAGTGTCAATGTTAGTGTAGAGTGCATGCGTTGATGATAGGAACAATATGATTAAACTAGATTTTAGCAACTGATGGCCCTAAACTGAGTAATACTGAACGCCGAAACTGAAAAAAAATTGAGCAGGCTGGCATTACCTGTGTTCTGCCTGCTAGCACTAAGCTCGAGGAAATGGCTGCTGTAGCACTGGTTTCTTCATATAAAAGTACTAACTATCACGTGGAAACATTTATAAACATGAGCCGAGGCCTGCTGGAGCACTGATATCTTCATATAAAAGTACTAACTGTCTATTTTCCAGTCTTATAGTTGCAACTGAGGATAATTTTTGTAGCCCTTCTAAATGCAGATTACAGGGACCTCAGAATTTATGAGATTTTGCAAACGGATTATAAGGAATGCCGACATTCTGCCAATGATGGATTACTACATTGTATATACGAACTGAAAACACCAATTTCAGGGAAATGATGAACTACATAATAAAATCAAGAAGATGAACTTGCAATGCATTCAGCAAGTTAAGTTGGACATTGCAAAGTGCACTTTCTACTTAATATTTTTTACTAATAAAGGATCAAAACAGGGAGTCAAACCTTGTGCTTGACATACAGACTGTACAAACATATTTCCCCTCGTCTATTTTTCTAGTCGCCTACAATTACTGGTAAAATTATCCATTAGAACTGCATGTGGCACATTGATTCGGTGCTCATACTATTCAATTTACCAAATGCCACTGCATTCAAACGAATCGGTGAACCGAAGGATTGGGAACTTGGATAACAGAAGAACCAGAAATAGTGATCATACCGTGGATCCTTTATCAGTAAAAAGAGGATGGTTGGCTCCTAATCAGCCGCAACATCGATATCCCCGGAGCTACAGCGCCACGTCGCTAGGTGGACGCAATCGCGGCGAGCCGCCAGTGGACCACCTGAGTTGGATTCTGGGCACTGATGCGTCAAGCCGGAAGCCGGACAGAGAGAGATAAGTTGGACGGGGGGAGGGCGTATCTGGTGTAACGAGGGACCAACACAGAGAGAGTGCTCGCCTAGATTTTGCTTAGCCCTAGCTCCAGGCTTGGTACAGAACACAACACAGGAAGGGGAGGAAGACGATCTGGATTCGTGGAGGTCAATTCGCTGGATTTAGCTCTACTGCAAGGACTGTTTTGCAAATATACCAGGAGCCCAATCATCGAACCGAATCCTGTCCCTCTCTTACGAATCCAACGGCCCATCTATCGCTGGTGTACCTGGTGCATCAGTTTGCTCGTTTCACCAGATACTCTCTCATGCTTGGTTGTCCATGTGGAAGCATGAACATACGCGCGTCTAGGTTCCTGTGGGTGGATACAGTTGAAAACTGGCATTCACCAATAGATGCATCATCTCAAGATAAAAATAAGTGAAAAATGTCACATATATTTAACCTCGCTGACACATATGTGCACCTGGGTTGAGGGGGGGGGGGGGGGCATTGGCCCCAACCCTAAAAAAAAAATATGAAGTTGGGAGAACTTGATGGGCTTCGATGGACAACCGAAATATGAAGGCAACACGTAGGTACGCTCGATGAATCGAGTTGATCAACGGGGATGTACTCAGCATTCCGTCCGCTTGCTCAAGGCTGGGAGGTTCAACATGACGATGTTGCTTCCTCGCCGGTGATGGCTCATCGCTACGACTTCCACGATGACGGCGACGAAGGCTCTATCCGAGGTTGTCGGCGAAGGCTCCGCTGGATGTTGCCGGTGGATCCACTATCGGTTCTTTTATGTAGCTTGCTTGCTTGCTTGCTCCGCTTGTTCCTCCGTATTATGTAGCTTGGTTGCACTTTCTGTCATTTCTTGTTGCAATGAGATGTACTAGCTCACAGAGTGTAGAGCTCAATAACAAAGTTCAACAAATTTTTGCAATCAAAGAAAGTTTCTCAATCCGCTTTGAAGAGAGTTTCATATACACCATCTAACTCCAGGCCCAGGCTCAGGGCAAAAAGGGCTGCCAAATGGGGAGCCGCATAGGCTAGCTATAAGACCGCGACTTCACTTTCAACGGGACGCCACTTGTGGTTGATTTCTCCCCCCGGAAAATCTTCGTATGCATGATAACATTTTAGTATAATAAATCTTTGTATTGTTTGGAAGCTAGGGCATTTTCACAACACTGACCCTTAAGCCACCCGCGACCGTCTGGACCGCACGGTCCTGATGTATTGTGCCATCACGACGGTGCCACTCCGCTGAGCGGCGCTGCCGGACATGGAGAAGCGAGCCGGCCTTAATTTGCACTGAAGAATATACCTCCGAGGCTCACACCGTCAGATGAGCGGGCTATGGAAATGGGAAAGGCAATGAAGATCCGGCCTGGGTTAATGTGTCGTCCACTCTACACTTTGACCACGCATGCATTTAGAGGACATATGGGAGTACGACTTCATCAGTTTATTCATCATTATCTTGGGCTTGGGGTCAAGCAATGGTAAACTAGAATCCTTCGATTCCCTCGTGCGTGCGCGCGTCGTTTGTAGCTAGCTTTGCTTTGCTAGGTGCGTGCACGCATGATGACGAGACACCAGTTTGTTAGGCAACCACCTAGCTAGCTAGTGCAGACCGATCAAGCGTGTCTTTGTACTATAGGTGTTAAAGCATCTCCAACAGGCGCGGCAAAAGGCGCGCCCGCGCGGTAAAATTACGTTTTAGCGCACGCCGGCTGATTCCGCATGCTCCAGCGGTGGCGGGAACTTACCGCGCGCGGGAGAAAGCGGCACGCGGCGCGGTAGATTTGGCGCGCCGCTTACCGCGCGCCTATAAATTGCCGCGCCCGCCACGCGCACCGCACACAGCCACGCGCCCTCCCCTCGCGAGCTCGCCGCTTCGCAGCTTTTCGCGCCACCACCGCGCCACCATGCCGCCGCGCCGCCGGGGTGCTTCGGGCTATCGCGGCGTCCGCGCGCGCCCCAACGGCTGGTTCTCCGCCGAGATACGGTCCGGCGACGTGCGGCTCGGCCTCGGGACATTCCGGAGCGCGCACGAGGCGGCCCGCGCGTACGACGCGGCGGCGTGGCGCTTGGACAGGCCCCGGTCGCAGATGAACTTCCGGGACCTCTTCACGCGTGAGCAGGCGCAGCGTGTCGCCCCTCCGCCGCGTCTCATCACCGACCTCGACCGTGCCGACCATGCTCGGCGGCAACGCCGCCTCCTCGTCGCCGAGGAGGACGAGCGAAGCCATGGCGGAGTGGCGCCGTCGCCACCGGAGGACGTCGCCGGCAAAGCACGCCTCTTGGGTGGAGAGGACGGCAAGGCGCCGTGCGGAGCAGGCTGACCGGCGTCAGCGGAAGGCATTGGCGAACAAGCAGTGCGACATAGTTTCAGCAGGTGGGAGGTTGTTCTTCACGTCCGACGATGACCGTTGGGATGACATATGGCTCTCAACCTCGGACGACACCGACGAGGATGATGATGATGACGGTAGCGACTTGGAGTAGTTTCTATCTATCTATCTATGCCGTAGTAGTGGCTATCTATCTATGTATGTCGAACTATCTATCTATGTATGTTGAACTATCTATCTATCTATGTAAAATATCTTGCATCGTTTTTTTTATCTATGCAAAAAAAATGTTCGCGCGCTGTATTATTACCGTGCCTGCTGGAGCTGCTTGCAGCTCTTTGGAGCAACGCCACGCGCGCGCGCTAAATAAACCAGGCGTTGAGCGCGCGCCAAATCAGTTTTTAGCGCGCGGCGCGTTCGGCGCCTGTTGGAGATGCTCTTAGTATGCTTAACTATGTTCATTGGCCCGCTCTCAAAATACTAATCAACAAGTAGTACTATGTTTGTTTGCGTCACATCGCCTCGCACACGCGTGTTGTTCTGTCGATCAGAGGGCATCCAATTCCAAGTCAATTGAGAGTACTGTTGCACACTGTTGAACACGTACCCCCACAGTAGAAAGAAAGGAAGAATTGACTATCGACGCGGCCGGAGTGAGCACCCATGGCGGTGATTCACAAGCATGCATGCACATGATGTAACACACGGAAAAATATCATACGAAAACCAACATTTAAATAAAATCTGTGAAATCCATATTTAAAAGTTCTAGAAAAAACTGAAAAAATTATCGGATGTTGAGGGGACAATGTTCTATTATCATGTGAAAATTCTAAAAACACCGGGATGCGAGCTATGAAAAAGAGAAATTCAACAATGAATAGTGATGTTACTATTCAGAACTATTCAACACTGATTTTGTCTAGTTCATAGCTCACATCCTGTAATATGTTTGAATTTGACATTTTGCATGTCCATAGTACATAACCCTCTTAACATCCCATATTTAAAAGAAACATAACTTCAAAACATTGTTTTCACGTGGTTTTCACCGGTTTTCATCAAATTTTGGTTTCCGTATGATATTCTCCCATACTACACTAGTAGCAGATCAGAGTATGGCTTGGGCGGGTGCACATACGGCTACGTAGTACTCCATCCGTTCCCAAATATACGGCTTTCTAGAGATTTCGATGCGGACTACATGCGTTGCAAAATGAGTGAATCTACACTCTAAAATATTTATATATACATTCATATGTAGCTCATATTAAAATTTCTAAAAGGTCTTATATTAGAAAGGAAGGGAGTACTTGCCAAAATACTGACCTCCAGCATACTCCATGCATGCATGTATGTATTCTGATGATGCTAGCCCACCATACAACAAGTGAACAAGATAATTATCTAAAACTTGTTGTCGAGTTAACTTTGTGTACACAAGAGATCAACATAACTCTGCACTGCACTGCACATATTTGGTGACATATCAACGGATCGAGGCACCTGGCTGCGTCCACCCATCCATCAAGTGTTGCATGCATATTTTCCTTTCCGGTCCCGGCCGGCATTATCATTATCATCGGTGAGATGAGAAAGGAAAACGATTGACGCTATCATGCATGCAAATTGACGTAAAGGTAGCCTCTCTCTCTCTACTCATGAGCCAGAATATTATGCCTCCATCGTTGTCATCATCCTGGTCAGTATCTTGCTCTCACTGTCTCAGGCAATGTGTGTACTCACATGGGCATGGAGTATATGTCGGCCCAAACCAACTCAAGTTTGCATTTATGTGTGCTAACAAATAAATAAGAGAAGCATTTGTTATGTTTGAAGCAACAACAGACTGTACAAGCCGGGGTGACTTTTGTCCTACCATACAAAATCAATGAGACAAACCGTTAGTTTTCAATCTCGCTTGTGCATTTCTTGTGTCTTATCTTATAGTTGTCGTTGCTATATGCTTTACTTTGAGAACAGATGGACTCTTTTATGTTGATCTTGAGAGAAATTTCCTTTTTAGTTTTTCTTAGATGTACTTTGATCTGCTGTGAGTCTTGTGGTCCCAATCACTATGTTTATTTTGGCTTAATTACGAGTTGTCCTGAATCCGACGTTGTCCGCACAACTAGGAGGGGGGTGGAGATGAAATGGGGCCAAATGATCCCGCGGCAACAATAGCAGATCTAAATTCATGTTGCTAGGGTGCAGACTGACCTGAATTCGAGGAAAAATATGGGGATTAAAGTGCCATTTTTCCTGCCAATTCCATATTTCAGCAGCTTTCAGAGACGCATCTTCCTTTTTCAGCAGCGTGCCTCTGCGTCATACAGCGGGCCTCTGTTTCGGAATAGTCATAGAAGATGATTTTTAGATTATTTATTTGGAAACATATATTGCGCATACAACTGAAATCTCCTTATGTTCAAGTTGATTTCAGCCACCCTTGGATCCCTTAGTATGACTACTTACATAACCTCATGTTGGAAGCAAGGTTTTTTGTTTCCCTTCAGTCATTTTCGTCATGTGAAATGAGCCGCTCTAAACTGTAATGTAGCTTGAGTATTTATCTGTACTTGAAGTCTACAAGTGTTTTCTTAAGTATACCAGAACCACCTGACCGAGAATAATTAATTTCATAACTGGTAAATAAACTGAATTGAGCATTTCTTAGATTTTTTTGGTTCAGAGCTTTTATTTTCTCTTTGATAATATGTTGGAGTTAGTTTTTCCCGTGGCATCCATTTATTTTGGAAGTTATTTGCATGTATACTGGTATGCGGTTGTCTGTGTGCCCCCTTACAGCTGCTTATTATCTGTAAGTGGTGAAAACTATTTTCTTGAGTTTAATTGTATGTATCAAGCCACTTGGTGGAAAGACCTCTTTTGTGTCCTGACATGTGAATTGAATGATGTGGTTATATTAACATTGCTCTTTGTTTTGCTGTCCGCTTCTTTTTTTCCCTTTGGATGGACGCTCACGTCGGCGTGCCCCCTTTGGATGGACGCTCACGTTGGCGTGGGGCACGGCGGCCGCCGAGGGAGCCGAGCTGGCGGATGTGGAGGCTGCCGAGCGGCACTGCTCGCGTGAAAGGAGGAATATGATGATGCGTGGAGTGGCGTGGAGTGCCAACCATCTCCATTGAGCGGCGGTGCTCGCGTGAAGGATGAGTTCGTGTTAGTCCCCCTATCCCGATTTGGATTTTATGGATCTTTCAAAAAAAGTTCTTGTTAGGGATTTGGATTTTATGGATCTTTCAAAAAAAGTTCTTGTTATCCTGTCATTAGATAGTGTCTTGTAGCTTGTTTTCCAGATGTTTATTTGAATATGTTTTGTTTTATCCACAGATGAAGCCCATCCATTTGTCCGTTCTTCGTCAGGGTCACAAAGTCTTTGTGCCAGGATTCTTCCCTTTGTAAATATGAAAGCGTGTACGATCTATTCACGGACTTGCTCTGCTGCTTTGTAGCCCAACTGATTATGTACTCTTGATCGTCCTCATGGCATCTGTCAACATTGTGAATCGTCTCTTTATCCTAAGGCTGTACTCGCTATGCTAGAATGATAGATGATATAGTAAATACATCTTTTCTTTTTACAAGGCTCATATCGTAAGGAATGCCGTGTCCTGTGAACCAAGTTCAGTATGTTGTCTATTAAATATATTCCTATTTCTTGTTCAGAATGTCATGCTCCAGTTCAGATAATCAGTAGTGCATATTTTGGCTGATATTTCTACTACAGAGCACTTGGTGGCAATGGATAAGTGTCGGACGCGATGGGTTTCTTGTTTGAAGAGACTTGCATTGTTGACTATTATAGACTTTTTCTGTGTAACTTAAAAAGTGTTAACATATTTTTAAAATATTACTATAAATTTGAAATCTGTTCACATGTTTCAAAATTGTTCGTGCAATTTTAGAAGTGTCTGCACATCTATATCCCGCTCATATCATATACTTCACTGCATGTTATCTATTATGATTGCATATATTAAACTTGGGTTAATACTGGCTTAGAATTACCTGTTTCGAAAATGTTGGGACCGGCACCCTCGCGCCAGGGCGTGAACCCGGTCTAGTTATCATTACCATCGGTGAGATGAGAAAGGGAAACGATTGATGCAATCATTCATGCAAATTGACGTAAAGGTAGCCACTCTCTCTCTCTCTCTGCTCATGAGCCAGAATATTATGCCTCCATCGTTGTCATCATCCTGGTCAGTATCTTGCTCTCACTGTCTCAGGCAATGTGTGTACTCACATGGGCATGGAGTATATGTCGGCCCAAACCAACGAATCAAGCATAGTATCTACCAGTCAATGTTGCATGTTTGACTGGTCCGCCATGTGCGTGTTCGTTAGTAAGTTGCAAAATAATCAAGTGCATGATCCCCAGATCACACAGACCGATTAAGGACGGGGGTGTGCTTGTGCTTAAGGGCACAGCGCACATAGATTATGGCGAGACGATCTTAATCAGCAGTTGTACAAGACAAATGGCTCGACCATTGTATGTATCCAACCAGATCCAGCCAACGCTGCCAGGCTTGGAGCTTATCTTCTCCGATCTCGAGGCTCCTCCCATGGAGTACTACACCCAAGCCAATGCAACTCACCATGTGGATCAGTGAGCCAATCGTGACAGTTGCAAACCATCCACGCAATGTCGTTCCAGGTCGCAAGGCCCAACGGGCTATAGTAGAGTAGTTTTTCCTTTTTTGCTTCCGCGGAAAAACAAAGTGAAGAACTGCCCAACTTGGCTTTGGCTACAGCAACGACTACCTTAATCAAAGCATAACAGAGGAGAGTGAGACTTCCTACGTGTCAATTGAAAAGAAAAAAGGACATTTAAGTTTGGATTCAAGTTTGGACTAAGAATTACAATGAAATCTCTTGTAAATACCTTCTTTACGGTATCAATCTATGCTCGTAGAAATACTCCAAAGACTTCGGTAAATAGGTTGCAATTGGACTAGAGCAACGATGGTGTCACTCTTTCACCCGCATGAACATTACCAATAATGATTTTTGAAAGCGCCTTAAGTCGCCCATCCTAAAAGACAGGAAGTCTTGATCGATGAATGTAATCGGATCTGGCGAGAATAGAAAACTCTCTAACGTCATGGCAGCGCCAAAAAACTGAGGAAAATTTGTTCTCACAAAACTATGATGATCACTAGACATTGACGAAGAACATAAAGGTCTTGAAGATCCGAGACAAACCCCCTCCCCCCTCCCTATCTCAGCGCCAAGATGGTAGCCGGAGGCGAGGGGACCTGAATTTCTCAGGTGGCGATGACGGAAACGGCACGTGAAACCCTCCTGGAACTAAGTCCCATTCATTTGCCTCGTCTGTTTTGAGGCAAAACAAAGGTTGGCCTCTTGTGCTTAATACCTGGGCATGTCCATGTCCTGCTTTGCTGTTTTCTTTTTCTTTTTTGTTGAATTGATTTTTTTTTATTTTTAAAATGGAAAATATTTTACTTCGATTTTAATAAACATTCATCGGGCGCCAAACCCGCTCCTTTGTCTTGTCTGTTGTGAGACAGAACAAAGGTTTGCCTCTTCTGCTTAATACCTGGCCTGTCCATGTCTTGTTTTGCTGGCTTTTTTCTCTTTTGTTGAACAAATTTTATTTATATATTTGAAATGGAAAAATATTGTACTTCAAATTTAATAAACGTTCATCGGGCGCCAAACCCGCTCCTTTGTCTCGTCTGTTGTGAGATAGAACAAAGGTTTGCCTCTTCTGCTTAAAACCTGGGCCTGCCCATGTCTTGTTTTGCTGTTTTTTTCTTTTTTGTTGAATTAATTTTGTTTATATTTTTGAAATGGAAAATATTTTACTTCAATTTTAATAAACGTTCATCGGGCACCAAATCCGCTCCTTTGTCTCGTCTGTTGTTAGAAAAAACAAAGGTTTGCCTCTTCTGCTTAATACTGGGCCTGTCCATGTCTTGTTTTGCTGGTTTTTTCTCTTTTGTTGAATTAATTTTATTTATATATTTGAAATGGAAAAATATTGTATTTCAATTTTACTAAACGTTCATCGGGCGGCAAACCCGCTCCTTTGGCTCATCTGTTGTGAGACAAAACAAAGGTTCGCCTCTTCTGCTTAATACCCGGGCCTGTCCATGTCTTGTTTTGCTGGGTTTTTTCTTTTCTGTTGAATTAATTTTATTTATATTTTTTAAATGGAAAAGTATTTTACTTAAATTTTAACAAATGTTCATCGGACGTTAAAGATTGTTCGTACTGTTGATAGCATTCAAAGAAAATGTTAATGATATTAAAAAAATGTGTGTGCATTTTAGAAATCTGTTTGTCACCTTTTTTAAAATATTAATACAATATATAAAAAATGTTCATATATATTTTTTAAAGTTTCATACAAAAGAAAATACTCACGTGTATTGAAAAAATATTTGTGACATTAAAACTATGTTTATACCACCATGTAAAACAATGGTCATGCAATAAGTTTTAAAAATGCTTCATATACGATTAAAAAAATGTACGTGACAGTTGTTTTCTTGCACACACCCTAAACGAAACGAAGAATCGAATCGCACTGTTTAGTGAGTTAGCATGACACGTACGGTGCAAGGGACGCGACGCGACGGCAGCGCTCTCTTGGGTCACGTACGAACGTGTTTTTTTTTAGGGAATACGAACGTGTTTGTTGTGCTGCCTTCAACTGTGCTCACATAGTCGTGTCTTTTCCCACTGCAACTCATTGCAGATGACGACGACACTTGCCTTCCCCTTGCCACTTTCTGTTAGGCGCTCAAAGTGGATGGTGCGTTGACAAGCGATGTTCTACGGAGGATGGTGGTCTTCGGAGGCGTCCAATGTCGGTCGAGACACGGTGTGTGTCAGCTGAGGTTAGGCTCTTTTGTGTTGTAGCTTGCTTTGCGGTGTTGTCCGTCTGTGGACTTGTTCGTGAGTGGTGTGGTGTGTGCTACGCTCGTTGTTCGTAGCGAGTGGTAGTTTCTTGTAATTTCAACTCTACCTTCAATAAAAATATGATACGCCTAGGTGTACTTTTGAAAAAAAAATAACTCTAACTTTAACTGTGTTAGAGTATCCAAACAGAGCCGACGTGCCGGTGCAGAAGTATCTATCTATCCGAGCGGACAGCGGCACCTGTGCGTGCGAGCGAGCAGAGGCCTTCGCCGCTTGTGCACGCGACGGCAGCCGGCCGGCCATGCATGGACCCCGGTCAACGTGGAACGTACAACCGGCCGGCCACCCGGCGACCTGCGGACGTGCTACCGGCCGGTCACGGTCAGCAGCGCGACATGCGCCCCATGCTGCTGGCCGTGCAGGTCTCGCACATATCGAGGGGAAAAAAATCCATTTTAAACCCTGAACTCGTAGACGTTCGGCGAAACGAACCTCCAAATCAAAATCCCGGTCGATTGCACCCTGAACTACGCAATCCTGGTCTAAATCAAACCCTAACAAATGTCAACCGGGATTTGTCTGGTGGGCCAAGAAGCACCGTCCTCCGCACTAGGCCAGCCCATTTACTTTTTTGTTTGCTCAAAAAAAATTCTTTGAGGCAGAATTGCGGACGTACGCACAGTAGAGCAGGACCTCGTACTCGGCGCTTTTTTTTTTTTTTGAGAAATCGTACTCAGCGCTTTAGGCCGGTTCGAGCTGCTGGCGGTCGCGCGCGACGCGCGACGGGCCGGCCCAGCAAGCTGCTGACAGGCAAAACGCGAAGCAGAAAAAAATACAGTTTTATTCGGCCGGATTGGGAATCGAACTCCGGCCACCAATTTGCACGCCACGTACGTCAACAACTATGACAAGCTCACATTGCTGTTTATAAAAGGAAACGAAACTATTTGACCCTATCCTCAGTACAAACAATAAACATATAGCTGTATTATATACCAGCTATAAATTATTTGAATAAAGAAAACATAAATTTAAAAACTGTTCACAAAAACAAAGAATTGAAAGAAATCAAAATTTTGAAAAATAATAGTACCAATTGAATTCGCAAAAATGGAAAAAGTTTGTTAATTTAAAACAATTCATCAAATTTTAAAAAAGTTCATCGAATTTGAAAATTTTCAGCAATTTCGACAAAAAAGTTCATTGATTTCGAAAAAATTCATCGAATTAAAAAAAGGTTCACGAATTTGAATAAAGTTCATTGTTGAAATTTTTTAAATAAAAATTGAACATTTTCGTGATATACGTTGAACAGTATTTAATACATGTTGAACATTTTTGCGATATCCACTGAACAATATTTAAATTTCATTGAACTTCTTTGTAAGAAAATGGTTTTTTGAAGTAGTTCTATGTTTTAATTTAGAACAAATATTTGTAAACAGGAAAAAAAGAATCGAACAAGGTAAGAGAAAGCAAAATGAAACAGAAAAACAGAAAATCGAACAAGGAATATTTTCTGAATCTCCGAAACGAAATTAGAACGCATGAATATTTTTTTAAATTTGTGAACAATATTTGAAACAGAGATATTTGTGAACGCACGAAAAGTTTTAAGAAATATAGAAAAAAACATTCTGAACAAATTTTTAACAAAAACTAAAAGTGGGCCGGCCCAGCAGTGGCAAGGTGTAGGGCCCTTTGTAAAAAAAAATTAACGAAAGAAAACTAAAGCGGGCCGGCCCAGCAGGATGCAGGTGTGTGCCCCCAGCAAAATCCCAGCAATCCCGTCCATCCAAACGACTCGAAGGTTTGATTTAGACCGGGATTGCATAGTTCAGGGTGCAATCGACCGGGATTTCGATTTGAGGGTTCGTTTCGCCGAACGTCTACGAGTTCAAGGTTTAAAATGGACTTTTTCCCATATCGAGGTGAGCTCCGGTGTGCCACTGGCACTTTTTTTCGCTGGATGCAACATGCATGGTACCGGTGCACTGTTAACGATAGTGATATTTTGGACAGTATACTCAACGGCCAACGGTACACCATAGTGTCTACAACAGTTTCAAACCCTACCAGCTAGTTTTTTTTTTTGGATACTTGTGGTTTCGCTGCCTGTACGGCGGTGCCGATGCATCATGGGTGCGTGTGCTCGTCGTCCTTTCTACGAGTAGCTACCTAGCTAGCTCACCTGGTTACACGCACGCATGATGACAAGACACCACTTAGAGGTAGATAGGCAATTAGACACCACTTAGGAGTAGTAGTAGTTAGTGCAGATCGATCGAGCGTGTTAGCATAATTAACTATTTGTGTTGGCCTCACATCGCCTCGCACACGCGCATCAAGGATTGGTCTCATCTTTTAATTTGTCCGGCGGTACCTACGTACGTACGGTGATATGATTAAGTTTCCCGCGTGACACTGGCTAGCTGCTTTACTAGTTACGGCATGTCCAAAGCTCACCCACAAATTTGCTTCTGCATTCCTTCACGGACAGAGGCACTAGTCCGCGGACATAAATGTGGGAGTCGGTCATCCAACGCTTTTCACATACATTTCAACCAATGTTTGAATTAATCGGACGAAATTCATGCAAACACGACGAATTTTCATATATACAGGACAAAATTCCTTACATTTCAAATATTTTTTATTACATTTTGAACATTTAGGATAAACAAGGCCCAACCCTAAAGCTATCCTACGGTGGCGCACGTTGTCCATTTTTTTTGTATTCTGCATCAGCGACCACGTCCTCCATCAGCAGTCTTCATAAACGACGGCGGGGGTTAAGTGCAGGTGTGGTCTCTGGCGAGAAAGAGTAGAACATAAGAGACGAACCAGCCCACTTGGGACACAATGCCCTGCCGCCTCCCATGCCATACTCATCCTTGGAGGAGCCCGTGACCTGTCCATCGCCAGTGTTGGTGGACATGAGGTCGATGATGGACGTGGATGGTCAGTCAATGTCCACTTGCCACATTAGCCCCCAAAAGTTGAACCACAACGCGTAGGAGGCGCAGCTGGCGGCCTTCTCGTCATCGACCGCATGCGCCTGCTCCATGGTCAAGCCGGCATGCATTGGCGCCGGCTTCGACGCGTTGCCATTGTCAGATCCTGACTCCACTATGGGGTCGTCGTCGAAGTGCTCGGGGGAGCTGGCTGGCAAGCCGGCCTCGATCCGCCCAGCACGGCGGCTCTGCCAGGTGGCCGCAAGGGCGGCGATCTCGTGCTTCATCTCTGTCGACATGTTCTCCCACAGAGCGTCCCCGCTCGCGGTCATGGTGGATGTGATGCAACGGAGGAGGTTGTGGAGCGGATATGCGGATGTGTTGTCGTGTGGAGTTTAACCGGGTGTGGCCGCCTTTAAATTGCGGATTCCAGTAATGCCAAGCGTCCGGGTGGGTTAATGCACGGCGCTGGAGTTGGTTCCTCGGCCGGCGAGCCTGCTTAATGGCGGCATACAGACGGTCGGCATTGAACGGGCGTGGTAGATATCCGTCCCGTCTCGTACTAGAAATGTCTCCTCGCATTGAACAAACACGGACAACGGGGATGCCCGGGCGACGCTCTCGGCCGGCGTGCCGCATTAATGCTGGCGCCAGTGAGAGGTCGCGTCCGTTCTAGGCCAGCGTCAATGCGGAGTGGCTGCTCTACAGTGGTGAACGCGGGCAGCTGGCGCCGGGCGAAAACGCACGCGGGCGAAGGAGGAGGGTCTTCAGTAAACCAGGGTAGCCAGGAGTGGGCATAGTACCTTTCCGGACACCCACACCCCCCCCCCCCTCACTTTTTCTCCAATTTACATGAAAAAAGTGTGTTTGAATCACCGACCGGACCGATACATAACCGCGTTGGATGGCTTTCAGATCAAGACCGCGCGATTCGGGGCAGTTGGAGGGTGTGCGTTGCTTATCTGGTCATACGCACGCATGATGACGAGACAACGCTTTGAGGTAGATAGGCAATTTGATTAGTAGCTAGTGCAGATCATCGAGAGTGTTACCGTAATTAACTACTCGTACACTATATTTGTCTTGGCGTCACATCGCCTTGTACTATATTTATGCCGTCTCATCTTTTAATTTGTCCGGCGGTACGTACGTACGGTGACATGATTAAGTTTCCCGCGTGGCATTAGCTATCTGCTTTATTTGTTAATCATCATGCATGCGTACGATGAATCAAACGAAACAGGATAAATCTACGTACGGGCCATGCATGCATGCTTAGTTTAGAGATCATTCCACGTGGAAGTGCTACTTCAGCTTGATAGACTAGCTGCTACTAGTAGTTGTAGGCCAAGTGGAGCGTACGTTCCACACCGTTGAACACACACAGTCGAAAGAGAGGAAGAATCGCATCGCATGGAGGAGTGAGCATCCTCCTCCACGGCGGTGATTCGCATGCACCCGATCGACGGGACGGGACGCGACGGCAGCCTTCGATTCTCTCGGGGACTCACGGTGTTGGCTCCTTGTGCTGCGTGTCTCCGACTCCGTGTGTGTGTGTCCAGACATAGTCGTGTCTTTTCCGGGTGCAAATGCAGATGCATATGATCGGCCGGTCAACGTAGCATTCCGAGTCAACAGAAGCTGCAGCAGCGTTGACGCTGACCAGTGAGCCGCCACATATTTTCCTTTTTTTCTTCTTCTTTCCCTTTGGCATGCAGGACCAAAAGAAACTTTTTTTTTCGACAAATGCAGGAGCAAACGAAACTAACTACTCTTCTAGTACACAAGGAAATGATTCAAATGGCACGACGGCTCCATGTCTCCGGGCGGCCATCGTACGTGCAAGATGCAACACATCATCAGCGCGCGTGCAAACATATTTGGTTGCAGTGACCACCACTAATTATACTCCCTCCGTTCTTAAATATAAGTCTTTTTAGAGACTTCATTATAAATTCTTTTTCGTCAGCGAATAAGTATACATCTACTTTTATTTAAGTCAAAGTTTTACAACTTTGACCAACTTTATAGGAAAAAGTAAAAGCATTTATGGCACCAAATTAGTATCACTTGGTTCGTCTTGAAATGTACTTTGATAATATATCAATTTGATGTCATATATATTACTATTATTTTTTATAAAGTTGGTCAAAATTTTAAAACTTTGACTTAGAACAAAAGCTAGATGTACACTTATTCACGGACGGAGGGAGTACGTATGAATGCATATAGACATGTTTTAGAATGTAGATTCACTTATATTGTTCCGTATGTAGTTTATAGTGGAATCTTTAAAATAACTTATATTTAGGAACGGAGGGAGTACTTAGTAAGCGTGCATGTCGCCTTGCGATGGAGACGGATGCATGCATGCATGGATATGGAGTACACTGTTATATATGGATAAATTACAAAGCTCTCGGCGCACCTACGTCTACGTACGAGCCATAATACTTGCTTGGACCATACTCCATTCATGTAATTTGATGATGCTATATGTTAATCATCTCGAACTTGTAGAGTTAACTTTACATAAGAGAACAAAATAAATCCGCAAAAATCTGGCGATGAATGGATTGAGATATACCTGCGTCCGTCCATCCATCCATACATCCGTCAAGTCTTGGATATCCCTCTCCGTCCGGCCTGCATTATCATTGGTCAGATGAGATGGAAGCCATCGATTGTTGACGCAATCATGCATGCAAATTGACGTAAAGCTATTAAGCCTCCTCTGCTCCTGAGCCGGCCGGCCGGAATATTCCTCCATCGTCATCATCACCGCCACGGTTAATTAGTTTCCTGCTCTCAGGTACTCATCACAAGGAGTAAGTATCAACCGGGGCGAATCAAGGAATCAAGCATGTGTATAGTACTGTAATAGTCGATGATGCATGTTTGACTGGTCCATGCGCGTGCTCGATCCTTACCTAGTTGCGAGTTAACTTGGTTTCCAGATCACAAAGAACAAATAACAAGTGATGTTATGCTCCGGCTTAGGGGTACAAATCATGTAGGTTAGCACAAAACAAACATAATTAGCAGCAGTACAAGGCATCTGTACCCAATCAACCAAAGGTCCGGCCCCGGCTTGATCTTGCCCGGATCTCGAGGAGCCTGGTGACTCGATCTGCACCAATGCACGAGGGAAATGCTGGTGCCAACGAATGGAATCCAGTGCCCAGACTCATACCCCAGGATTATGTTTACACATGCTACGTGTGGATCAATGAGCCAATCGTGACAGTTGCAAACCATCGACGCAATGTCGTTCCACGTTCCAAGGCGCAACGGACTGTAGTGGACTTTTAGTTTTATTTGCTTCGATGGGAAAAAACAGTGAGGAAGTGCTTGACTTGGCTTTGGCTACAGTGACTACCTTAATCTAAATACAAGAGAGAGCGACATTGACAGCGTACCTAGAAAAAAAGAAAAGAGAGATGCAAGGCCTAGCGTGTAGTAAGCCCAATGCCGGACAAGCACAATTTGGCTATCGTGTGTATATATGCATCTAATATGAAGAAATAAATAAGTAACTAAAAAATCAAGTCCAAAAAACTATGATTTTTTTTTGGGAAACAAACTTGTCCTTCTATTGTACATTTATAAAACGGTGCCATGGGATGTGAGGTGTGCTGATTTGTTTTCTCATGGATATAGGCTGGCAATTAAATTGCAATACAATGGTGCCATGAGATGCGGTGTTGTGATTGTACATGGACCTCGGGTACACAACGTTATGCATTCACGTCATGTGCCTGTTGGGCTGTTTTGAAACTTGCACATGTAGCTCACAGTGGGAGCAACTAACTGAGGGGTACCCCTTGCAGGAGCCTCTCAAGGGTTACTTTTGGCGGGCTGAGAGTACGTTATTTGGCGCGGTCTCACCCACTTCACGTGCCGCGTGCTGGGCACTTTCTCTGCATTTTTTTTAATTTTTCTGCATGCATTTTTATGAGCATTTTTTTGTTTCCCAGGTTTTCGGTTTTTGCCAGGTTTTCCCTAGGTTTTGATTTTTTTGCATGAAAAATATATTTTTTTCTTCCACGAGAGGCACGTACTTGCTCCTCGTAGAGGCAAAGATTTACTTCCGCGAGAGGCACAATTGTACCTCACCGACAAGAAAAAAACATATTTTTTTTTTCTTTCAGAGAAGCGCAGATTTGCTTCGCATGGAGGCACAAATTTGCTTCTACGTTGTGCCTCTCAGAAAGGGAAAAAGGTGAAAAAAAAACATGCTTTTGGCTCATTTTTTCTTTTGGTTTTTTCCGTGAAAAAAGGTCTGTCAGAACCTATTAACATGTGATTTAGGTTCGAAGTTCTCGATGCGAGAAAAAACGGTTCACGATTTGGAGAAACGGTCTAAGAGATAAAACTTTTTGAATAAATGAATCTAAGTAAAATGAAAAACTCTCAGGTTGCGTCAAGTGGCGCACTAGTTGTGACAAGTGGCGTACATGTATCGCAACCTGGGGAGCCGAGAGTGACCTTTGCAAGAGGTATTCCTTAATTAGTAACTCTGTTATCTATCTCGTAGGTTCACAATTTTCGACCAAACACGCACCCCCTTCACCTCCCTATGTGAATCAGGCGGGCCCAAGTAGCACTGGTCACTCTTCCGATTATGGAAAGAATATTCGTAAACCCTTTTTTATTTCGCTTTTATTTTGTTATTTAGTTTTATCATTTGCCTTTTCCTTTTTTAATCTTCATGTTCCCTTTCTTTTTTTCATTTCATGCAAACTTTCTTAAAATTCGTGAATATGTTTTTGAAATTATAAACATTGCTTTTCAACTCCTGAACATTTTTTTTACAAATTTACAAACATTTTCTGAAATCGGGAATAATTTTTCAAGTTAGGAAAACTTTTCAAATTCGTGAATATGTTTACATGTCACGAACATTTTTTTAAGTCATGATTTTTCTTAGAATCACGTACATACCTGAAATTTGTGAATTCGTTTCATAACTCTTGAATATATTTTTTAATTTGTGATTTTTTCAATTACGGCCACATTTTTGAATCTTGAACAGTTTTTCATATTATATGAACATTTTTTGAATTTCTGAACATTTGTTAAATTTGAGTTTTTTTAATGCATTAACATTATTTGAAGACGAGACATTTTTAAAAATTTATGAGGACTATTGAATTCATATTTTTATTTGAAATCCAGTTTTCTAATGTAGGAAATAAAAAGAAGGACAAAAAAAAGGAAAAAAGAGAAAGGGACGCAAGTCCTGTTCATTGTCTGGCCCCGTACCGATCAAAAAAGAAAAAGAGACATGCAGGTTTGCAATTTCGGCCTAATATATAGCAGGCCCAAAATCCAATGAAGGGCGGTTAGGGTTAGTTCGAGGGCAACTAGTTGAAGAGCTTGTCTAAAAAAAAAGCTAGTTGAAGAGCGCTTTTTCGGCGTGGTCGTGTCTCTCGCCCCCGCCATGTGTCGCGCTCTTAATGCTTTCTCCGGATATTTATTTTCTGCACGTGTTTTCGGGTTTTTAGATGTTTTTTCCTGTTTTTTGTTTTTTACTTTTCGGGTTTTCACCCGTCTTTCTTAGCTTTTTGACAAAAAAACTTGATTTTTTGTTTGCAAAAAAACGCGTTTGCTCGTTTTCTTTTCTTTCGTGAGGCACGGATTTGCTTCCACCAGAAGCACAACCATGCCTCTCAGAAACAAAAAAAAATGCATTTTCTTTGGTGAGAGCAACAACCATGCCTCTCGGAAATAGGACAAAGTTTGTTTTCTTTTTTTTCATGAGAGGCACGGTTTGCTCTCGGAAACGAAAAAAACGTGTTTTTTTTCTTTCATGAGAGGTGTGGTCGTGTCTCTTGGAAATGGAAAAAACGTGTTTTTTCTTTTCTTCTTCTTCTGTGAGTTGCATGGTTTTGCTTCCGTGACAGGCACGGTTTTGCTTCCGCGAGAGGCACAACCATGCCTCTCGAAAACGAAAAAAGAACATGGTTCCTCTTTTTTTTCATGAGAGGCACGGATTTGCTTCCGCGAGAGGCACGGCCGTGCCTCTCAAAAACGGCTTCCGGAAAGGAAAAAAAATGCTCCCAGTTCGGTTTTTTTGTGAAATAAAATTGAAAACATGGTTTAAGAGATAAAACATTTTGAATCTATGAAAAAAGGAAAAAAATGTCATGTTGCGATAAGTGGCGAACATGCGCGCCACTTGTCGCAACCGTGATCTTTAAAAGGAATACTCCTCAATTAGCCCTTAATCACCCTCTTGAAAATCTGCTCCCATGGTGCCGATAACAAATAACTGACCGACCTTTTTACACGGCCCATTAAGAGGACTTTTGGAAGGTAAAAATGAGTTGTACACACAATTTTCTAATACAAATAGCCAATGGCAATGGTATACTGCCTACCAAAAAGATCCATGTCTTATCTCCTGAATTTTTGTGTTAAACTCATTACTACAAAGTAAATAAACATAGTCCCGCGTTATAATTAATATTTGCACATATGAATTTCTTTGTTACTAGTATAATTATAACATATATAAGTATTTGTTTAAATATTTTATGTAAAACGTGTTTATGTCTAAAAACTATTTTGTTAATTGTTTTATGTAATTGGAGAGTCAACATATTTAAAATAAATGTTCAAATGTTCATACTCTTTAAAAATATTCATGTTTTTGGAAAAAATATGTATATAGTTGCAAAATTGTTCATCTATTTTTAGAACATTATTTTGCATGTTAAAATTGGTTATTAGATTAGAACAAAAAAATACATGGAATTGTAGAACAAAAAATAAGACCATGGAAAATAAAAACAACAAAAAAACATTGAAACAGACACAAAACTAAACAACCGCACAAATTCCACACTGTGTAAAACTGGGGAGATAACCAAGACGTGAAGAATAAGAAAAAACACGTGGTGCTCTATGTTACTAAGTCAACCCAAGACGGCCCACACGAGAGCAAGCGCTCACTAGCTCACAATAAGCGATGTATAATGTTTCCAGTGTAGAACATCTCTATATGACTATATCCATTGTCATTGCTTCAGGCTGCCATGGCAAACAAAATAACACAATGTTGTTCGACTCAATGTTGTTCCATCACCAATACCTCACCAAGGCCAGTAAGTGATGTGAGGATGACCTTTTTATCAGCCTGAACGAGAATTGCAGCGGCCGTGGGAAAGAGTAGGGTCACCAAAACCCTAACGGAAGGAAACTAAGATGTTGTTCACAATAAATGTTTGCTTGGGAAACACTTGTAATTTATTCACACTCTACGTGTATGCTGTTTTGGGTCTAAGATCCAAGAAAATACAACAACTCCTATGACTGAGAAGTACAATGAAATCTTTCGAATACATCTTCTATAAGATATCAAAATCTATGCAAGACAACACTCCCAAAACTTCAATAAAGAGGCTCGAATTAGACCGGAGCAACGATATTTGCACTCTTTAACCCACACAATTATCAATGAAGGTTTTTGAAACCCACTTGAGTCGCCCCATCCAAAAGTACATGAAGCTTTGAGGAATGAATGTACTTGGGCTGGGGATGATCCAGTAGAAGTGTAGGCCGAATCACAATATCTCCATCATGATGTCGATGAAAAATTGCAACTCCACAAATATCAAATAAACATAAGAACTTGACACAATAATATAAACTCATCATATCTGAATAATCAAATCTATGTGGGCAAAAACGGAACGAGAAATATTTTATTTGCACAAATTACGGTCATGAATGAACGTTGATGAATAATACAAAACTCTTATATAAAGATACCATCACCTCGGTGTTAAGATGGGAGCCGGAGGCAAGGACCAAGCTTTCTCCGCCGGTGGCGGTGACGGCGATGTCAACAGTTTCCTAGGAGCAACTAATCAGCAAGCATTCCTTCGGGAGCCCTCGCAAGGGTCACTTTGGGTGGGCTAGGAATGCGCCACTTGGCACACTCTCAGCCGCCGTCATGGGTCGCGCGATCTTTTAAACTTTTTTCTGTACATGTTTTCGGCTTTTAGATGTTTTTCAAACAGTTTTCACCCGGTTTTCCCTAGGTTTTGGAACAATTTTTTTTGCATGGAAAACACGTTTTTTCTTTGCATAAGAGGCACAAATTTACTTCTCGTGAAGACACGGATTTGTTTACATGAGGGGCATAGTCATGCCTCTAGCAAAAGAAAAAAATGCATCTTTTTTCCTTCCACGAGAGGCACGGATTTCATTCCGCGAGAGGCACACTCGTGCTTCTCGGAAAAGGAAAAAACGTGTTTTATTTTTTTACGTTCCACGAGAGGCACATATTTACTTCTCGTGAAGACACAAATTTGCTTCTGCGAGAGGCAAAGTCATGCCTCTCGGAAAAAAATGTGTTTTATTTTTTTCTTCCGCGAGAGGCACGAGTTTGCTAGTGCGAGAGGCATGAATCCCGGAAAAAGGAAAAAAATGCATTTTTTTCTTGCGCGAGGAGCACGGATTTTGTTCTCATGAAAAACTTGTTTCCTTTTTTTTCCTTATGTGAGATGCACAGATTTAGTTCTCATGGAAGTACAGAATTGCTTCCGCGAATTGTGCCTCTCAAAAAAGGAAAAAAAGTGTTTCTTTTCTTTACTTTTATGAGGGGCAGGGATTTACTTCTAATGGATGCATGGATTTGCTTCCACGAGAGTCATAGTTGTGCCTCTCCAGAAAAAAAGTGTGCTCCTTGTTTGATTTTTTCGTTAAAAAAAGTTTGTCGAAACCTATCAACATGGGATCTAATTTTAAAAATCTCGACACAAGAAATCCAAAATTAAAATGGTTTGAGATTTGGATGCACGGTTTAAGAGATAAAATGTTTTAAATAAACGAATCTACAAAAAAAGGAAACTCTCGGGTTGCGACAAGTGACGTACTACATGCGCGTCATTTTGTCGCAACCTAAGAAGGTCGGAGTGATCTTTACAAAGAGTACTTTTTAATTAGTGATCTCATAGTTTTTCATGAGATCTGTGTGGGGGCTTCATGGAAAGAGTTTCCTTGTTTCTCCAAAGGCTTTCCCACAAACTGTCCGATCCATAACGAGCGACTTGGACGCCGGCACCGGCGACCCTACAGAGCAGGTGAGCCCTCCAACCCTAGGTTTCTCTCTCTCTCTAATAGAAATCTGGAGCCGCGGGGGTAATGGCTGCATGCATTGTCCTGATGCAAGGCCGGGGTCGTCCTTTTCGGAAAAAAGAGAGGCTCGTTCATGCGGCGAGTTTTGGCGAGGCGATTTCCGCTCTAGGAAATCAATTGCTAGAACTAGGCCGGGCGTCTTCGGTTTCTTTCTTCGCGCGGAACAGATGGAAGGTGCAATCCCATTGTTTTTGTTATAAACACGACAGAATTAAGTATTCCATACGTGTACTCTGAATTACATGCCGTGTAGGACAAGTTGGGCACCGAGTAGGCTAGCTCCTGTTGGTTAGCTGCTACTATATATATGTACCTAGCTATCATCAACGAGAAATTCAAGATCATCTAATCGATTTCTCTTTTTTATTCTACAGAACTTCTGGGAATGCTTACCACCGCTTGTTAGTACCGCTCACATTTACTCTCTTATTACTATTTCTTTTTCCATATTTCCTTACGCCTTTTGTTGCCAACTCTAGACTTTCCAAAGTTAGCTGCAATGTTTCACCAGTGCTTATTGTCAAATTTTTGTTGCGATGAACGGGTGCAACATAAATGGTAACCCATGAATTGGTAGTTGTTATTTTGTAATTTAACTGATACGGAGTCGAATCAAGCTGCTCGACCTCGTTACCATTGGTTTTAGTGCCATTTTTCACTTCCTTCACGTAGCCAGACGTTTGTTAATTTTGTACTAAGTGAGCCTAGCTAGGGATGAATGAGCCTTGACGATGTACTCCTACCAAGAACGACACAATGGATTGTTTTGAAATGTACTAGTAACATCTAGCTCTAGGCATGAACATTTTCGGAGCACCACTGAGAGAATCGTACACATGAACATTCATGGGACACTATATTTTATTGTTGATGCATGGCTATTAAATTTCCCTGCCTTCTTTCATATTTAGAAACTTGCATTTTATTTGACAAAACTTTTAATTATCTTCTGTGTTTATTTCTTAGGGTCTGGAGGAATTCATAAAAAATGAGACGGTGCCTTTCCCCATTGACACCACGAATAAAGCTATTGACGATCACCTAGCCAAGAGGCTCACCGAGCTGTGTGGTTCTGAGAAGAAACTAGTCGTGGGGAATGCTGAATATAAAAGAATAATTGAAATGAACCTGGTTAGCATACTTGGTAATCTTTCTTGTAGCTTATGTCTTGATGAACAATATTGATCACTATTTGCTTTTTCAGAGAATAACATGTCTACATGTTCATGTTCCCGTTGTGAGGTAATTATTTGCAGTCTGGAGAATCTCATGTATCCTTTATTGCCTAGAAAACTATCAAATCCCAATGAAGATTTAACATTATTCTTAAGGCAACATTACATTGATTTTAAGCCTGAGATGGTGAGCTTACGCTTGTCCTTCCTTATTTCTCGCATGTGATGTTCTTCCTTAAGCTTGTCACTGTTAGTACTTTCTTTTCTTCTCTTTTGAGCATCTATATAAAGCATGAATAAATATCCTCTTGTTATGAAATGCTAGATTTCTTTAACTGATTGTGTACTTATAGCCCTCTATCACCAATGGTCGAAGTTTTTCATATATAGACATATCGTACTGTAAATTGACACCGTATCAAAATATAAGATGTTACTCAACTGCAAAAAAGAGGAAGAAGACCATGATGACTTCGAAACTGTTCTTGGCATGATTTAAGCGACCGAGAAGAGGATCGTAGTTTGACCGCAAACAACTCAACCTTGATAGAGCGGAGGGCCATACCAAGATTATGAAAGATTATTTTGATCCACATCCAACCTATCCGGAGAAGTATTTTGCCGGCGCTTTCGGATACACACAAGTCTTTTTCTTACCATTGCAAAAGCCTTTGAGAAGTATGATGATTGGTTGAAGCTTAGAAGGAATGCATGCGGAGAGATACGTGCAAGCCCTATGATGAAGTGCATTGCAGTTGTTCGAGTTTTGGCATACGGATGTTCGCCCGATACAATTGACGACTATGTCCGCATTGGAGAAGATACACTCTTGAAGGCCTTTGGAGATTCACAAAAGCAGTGATCAATATTTTTGGACCAGAATAGGTTGTTAGCCACGACATGCTCACCCCCTCTTTATAAATCTGTACAAACATGAAACAATACAACTGTGTTGCATTCTCTATCATTGTCAATTCCCTACACTCATCATGGCACAACGCGATGCCCGTCATCGATCCCTTGAGAGGTGGCGAGCAGAACTCCGGGCGGGGGGGGGGGATCAAAGATGGGAACACGATATAGTAGGTCCTCCTCATTGGTCTCCTCGTCACACTTCTGCTCCTCCGAGTCCCCGATGGTTGCTTCCGGGACGACGTGCCACCTCTACAGTAGGCGCCCGATGCTCCAGGCCTGCGAGCGCGCGGGCTATGCCGGGATAGTAGTGACCTCGTCGCCGCAGAGCCGCTCCGGCAGCCTGAGGGAGTAGCGGTCTAATGCCCAATTTGCACCTACGGTGTAGAACAACTGAACCAATTTCATCCCGACGTAGCTGCAGTCGCTCAGAGTACCCGGATCCACACCACACGCCAACGGTCCCTCCGCAGCCGCATGACACGGCCACCATCTTCCGTCTCGTGCATGCAGACTCTTCTCGGATAGTTTCCGGCATGGCTCATCTTCCACGGGCGCTTAACTCATGACAAACCCAACCTATAAAATTTCGTAAGCATTCCATAATTTTCCACAACGCAAATGATATGTAGTACTGTACACACCAGCCAGTTCACTCAAAATATGAACAATCATTCTAATTCAACAACTTGGTTGTTTTTTCACATATAAGAACATTTTTTTAACAATAGATGAACACTTCATTTCAAAGTTAGGTTGAAACATTGCTGGTTTCATTTATTTGTTCCATTTGGGTGCCCACATCATAATCAAGTTGCATATGTATGTTCTTTAACAAGCTCCAAAAGACATGACAAGGCAAGAAGATAATTTATTATTGGATTAAACAATGAGTAACAACATTCCGGGAACCCAATTCTTGTTAACTAAGTAACCGATAGCCACCTATTTCACTTTGGTGAAGGAGAGGAGCTTGTGTTTGTTTGTCAACTCCTGCTCGTATGGCTTCACCTTGTAGTTGCAATCCCCCCCACACACACACACCAAAGTGTGTCACATCGATGATGAGCTCGTATGTCATGCCGGACACATGTTGTTGTCTGCCGCTCAGCACCTTCTTGACCTTAACCCTACAGTTCACATCCTTGTTGAACTCCAACACCGCCCAGCCGTTGAGCTCCTGGATATGCTCATCATTTATGTTCTTGATTGGCTACCACCCATTCTCTATCTTCGTGTGCCACAACTAATTTCCCATCGATTCGCCACACCACGGGTCGATGCACTAGTGTCATACATGATCGCGACATCAGACGAGGAGGTGATGGTTGTCCTCATGGCGTATAAAGTTTGCGCCGAAAAGACTAATAGTTGGTTAATGGTGTTTGAGCTTGAGATAACAACTGGGTTTTATGGGACTTCCGTGAACATGCAACATGAGTGGCTCCAAAAAAGCGAGATGAAGGTGCTTAAATAGACATCACAATAAGAGGCGAACATTAATTGAATGCATATCCAAATGGGCATTAATATTACATTTATGACAACCTTTTAATGGGTGCAATGGCTATTCAAACATTAATTGCAGCATAACAGAATATAGGGACACTCAATGAGAGATGATTACAACTTTTTATTGAGTATGACGATTAGACCAATATTTAACAATTATTGGAATGTGGCATCCGCTACTACCTTTATTGCAATACTAATAGATATACACCTACATAGTAAACTAGAAGAAGACTAATTAGTTCAAAAATTATTTGGATGAATATCCAAATATGGAGCATTGGTTACCACGGTTGACCTAAATGCAAGCATCTAGAATGCATATATTTAAACATTTCTTACATAGGCTATAGATATAATTTTAACTTCACTTAATATAAACTTGGTAGGCCTTGTAAGCTTATAAGAGGAAGTGGAAATCATGTATTTAGACATTTGAGCAAAACTGTTAGTATGTTGACATGGAGGTTGATGGTAGTGATATTGTTGTTTTATTTATTATTATTGATATTTTTATAACATTTTACCATTATATCAATGCAAAAAAATTGGTTGCTTGCTATTACAAAACTAGCTACCCGCACAACATATAACATTGAGGGTTCTAACTAGATGACTGTTGGAAATATGCCCTAGAGGCAATAATAAAAGGATTATTATTATATTTCCTTGTTCATGATAATTGTCTTTTATTCATGCTATAATTGTATTATCCGGAAATCGTAATACACGTGTGAATACATAGACCACAATATGTCCCTAGTGAGCCTCTAGTTGACTGGCTTGTTGATCAACATATAGTCATGGTTTCCTGACTATGGACATTTGATGTCATTGATAACGCGATCACATCATTAGGAGAATGATGTGATGGACAAAGACCCAATCCTAAGCATAGCACAAGATCGTGTAGTTCGTTTTGCTAGAGCTTTTCCAATGTCAAGTATCTCTTCCTTAGACCATGAGATCGTGTAACTCCCGGATACCGTAGGAGTGCTTTGGGTGTACCAAACGTCACAAGTAACTGGGTGGCTATAAAGGTGCACTACAGGTATCTTCGAAAGTGTCTGTTGGGTTGACATGGATCGAGACTGGGATTTGTCACTCCGTATGACGGAGAGGTATCTCTGGGCCCACTCGGTAATGCATCATCATAATGAGCTCAAAGTGACCAAGTGTCTGGTCACGGGATCATGCATTACGGTACGAGTAAAGTGACTTGCCGGTAACGAGATTGAACGAGGTATTGGGATACCGACGATCGAATCTCGGGCAAGTAACGTACCGATTGACAAAGGGAATTGTATACGGGGTTGCTTGAATCCTCGACATCATGGTTCATCCGATGAGATCATCGAGGAGCATGTGGGAGCCAACATGGGTATCTAGATCCCGCTGTTGGTTATTGACCGGAGAGCCATCTCGGTCATGTCTACGTGTCTCCCGAACCTATAGGGTCTACACACTTAAGGTTCGGTGACACTAGGGTTGTATGAATATGAGTATGCAGCAAACCGAAAGTTGTTCGGAGTCCCGGATGAGATCCCGGACGTCACGAGGAGTTCCAGAATAGTCCGGAGGTAAAGAATTATATATAGGAAGTGCAGTTTCGCCATCGGAGAGTTTGGGGTCACGGTATTGTCTGGGACCACGGAAGGGTCCTGTGGGTCCACCGGTGGGGCCACCTATCCCGGAGGGCCCGTGGGCTGAAGTGGGAGGGACCAGCCTCGATGGGCTGGTGCGCTTCTTGGCCTCTGTGCCTAGGGTTGGAAACCCTAGGGGGGGCGCCTCCACTTGCCTTGGGGGGCACTCCACCCCCCTTGGCCGCCGCCCCCCCTTGGAGATGCCATCTCCTAGGGCCGGCGCCCCCCAGGGGGCATATATAAAGGGGGGGAGGGAGGGCAGCCGCACCCTAAAGTCTTGGCGCCTCCCTCTCCCCTGCTACACCTCTTCCTCTCGCAGAAGCTCGGCGAAGCTCTGCCGGAACCCTGCTGCATCCACTACCACGCCGTCGTGCTGCTGGATCTTCATCAACCTCTCCTTCCCCCTTGCTGGATCAAGAAGGAGGAGACGTCATCCACTCCGTACGTGTGTTGAACGCGGAGGTGCTGTCCGTTCGGCACTTGTTCATCGGTGATTTGGATCACGACGAGTACGACTCCTTCAACCCCGTTCTCTTGAACGCTTCCGCTCGCGATCTACAAAGGTATGTAGATGCACTACTATCACTCGTCGCTAGATGAACTCATAGATGGATCTTGGTGAAACCGTAGGAATTTTTTTATTTTCTGCAACATTCCCCAACAGTGGCATCATGAGCTAGGTCTATGTGTAGTTCTCTATTGCACGAGTAGAACACAAATCTGTTGTGGGCGTAGATGTTGTCAACTTTCTTGCCGCTACTAGTCTTATTTTGCTTCAGCGGTATTGTGGGATGAAGCGGCCCGGACCGACCTTACACATACGCTTACGTGAGACAGGTTCCACCGACTGACATGCACTAGTTGCATAAGGTGGCTAGCGGGTGTCTGTCTCTCCCACTTTACTTGGAGCGGATTCGATGAAAAGGGTCCTTATGAAGGGTAAATAGAAGTTGACAAATCACGTTGTGGCTTTTTCGTAGGTAAGAAAACGTTCTTGCTAGAACCCTATTGCAGCCACGTAAAAGATGCAACAACAATTAGAGGACGTCTAACTTGTTTTTGCAGCAATTGCCTTGTGATGTGATATGGCCAAAAGTTGTGATGAATGATGAATGATATATTGTGATGTATGAGATCATGTTCTTGTAATAGGAATCATGACTTGCATGTCGATGAGTATGACAACCGGCAGGAGCCATAGGAGTTGTCTTAATTATTCTATGACCTGCGTGTCAATGATTTAACGCCATGTAATTACTTTACTTTATTGCTAAACCGTTAGCCATAGTAGTAGAAGTGATAGTTGGCGAGCAACTTCATGGAGACACGATGATGGAGATCATGATGATGGAGATCATGGTGTCATGCCGGTGACGAAGATGATCATGGAGCCCTGAAGATGGAGATCAAAGGAGCTATATGATATTGGCCATATCATGTCACTACTATATAATTGCATGTGATGTTTATTATGTTTATGCATCTTGTTTACTTAGAACGACGGTAGTAAATAAGATGATCCCTTATAATAATTTCAAGAAAGTGTTCTCCCCTAACTGTGCGACGTTGCTAAAGTTCGTCGTTACGAAGCACCACGTGATGATCGGGTGTGATAGATTCTTACGTTCACATACAAGGGGGTGTAAGACAGTTTTACACATGCAAAAAACACTTAGGGTTAACTTGACGAGCCTAGCATGTACAGACATGGCCTCAGAACACAGAGACCGAAAGGTCGAACATGAGTCGTATGGAAGATACGATCAACATGGAGATGTTCACCGATGATGACTAATCCGTCTCACGTGATGATCGGACACGACCTAGTCGACTCGGATCGTGTAACACTTAGATGACTAGAGGGATGTCTAATCTGAGTGGGAGTTCATTAATAATTTGATTAGATGAACTTAATTATCATGAACTTAGTCTAAAATCTTTGCAAAATATGTCTTGTAGATCAAATGGCCAATGCTCATGTCAACATGAACTTCAACGCGTTCCTAGAGAAAACCAAGCTGAAAGATGATGGCAGCAACTATTCGGACTGGGTCCGGAACCTGAGGATTATCCTCATAGCTGCCAAGAAAGCATATGTCCTAGAAGGACCGCTAGGTGAAGCACCCATCCCAGAGAACCAAGACGTTATGAACGCTTGGCAGTCACGTGCTGATGATTACTCCCTCGTTCAGTGCGGCATGCTTTACAGCTTAGAACCGGGGCTCCAAAAGCATTTTGAGCGACACGGAGCATATGAGATGTTCGAGGAGCTGAAAATGGTTTTCCAAGATCATGCCCGGGTCGAGAGATATGAAGTCTCCGACAAGTTCTATAGTTGTAAGATGGAGGAAAATAGTTCTGTCAGTGAGCACATACTCAAAATATCTGGGTTGCACAACCGCCTGTCCCAGCTGGACATTAACCTCCTGGATGAGGCGGTCATTGACAGAATCCTTCAGTCGCTCCCACCGAGCTACAAGAGCTTTGTGATGAACTACAATATGCAGGGGATGGTCAAAACTATTCCTAAAGTATTTTCAATGCTAAAGTCAGCAGAGGTAGAAATCAAGAAAGAACATCAAGTGTTGATGGTCAATAAAACCACCAAGTTCAAGAAGGGCAAGGGTAAGAAGAACTTCAAGAAGGACGGCAAGGATGTTGCCGCACCCGGTAAGCCAGTTGCCGGGAAGAAGTCAAAGAATGGACCCAAGCCTGAGACTGAGTGCTTTTATTGCAAAGGGAAGGGTCACTAGAAGCGGAACTGCCCCAAATACTTAGCGGACAAGAAGGCCGGCAATACTAAAGGTATATTTGATATACATGTAATTGATGTGTACCTTACCAGTGCTCATAGTAACTCCTGGGTATTTGATGTTGGGGAACGTAGTAATTTCAAAAAAAATCCTATGCACACGCAAGATCATGGTGATGGCATAGCAACGAGAGGGGAGAGTGTATGTCCACGCACTCGTGAGACCGAAGCGAAGCGTTATAACAACGCGGTCGATGTAGTCGTACGTCTTCACGATCCGACCGATCCAAGTACCGAACGCACGGCACCTCCGAGTTCAGCACACGTTCAGCTTGATGACGATCCCCGGACTCCGATCCAGCAAAGTGTTGGGGATGAGTTCCGTCAGCACGACGGCGTGGTGACGATGATGATGCTTCACCGGCGCAAGGCTTCGCCTAAGCTCCGCCACGATATGACCGAGGTGGAATATGGTGGAGGGGGGCACCGCACACGGCTAAGGAACGATCACGTAGATCAACTTGTGTGTCATGGGGTGCCCCTGCCCCCGATATAAAGGAGCAAGGGGAGGAGGCCGGCCCTAGGAGGAGGCGCGCCAGTGTGGAGTCCTACTAGGACTCCCTAGTCCTAGTAGGATTCCACCTCCTTGTTGGAGTAGGAGAAGGGAAAGAGGGGAGAGGGAGAAGGAAAGGGGGGCTGCGCCCCTTGTCCAATTCGGACCAGAGGGGGGGCGCAGGCCTCCTCCCTTTTGGCCTCTCTCCTCTATTCCTGTATGGCCCAATAAGGCCCATATACTCCCCGGCGAATTCCCGTAACTCTCCGGTACTCCGAAAAATACCCGAATCACTCGGAACCTTTCCGAACTCTGAATATAGTCGTCCAATATATCGATCTTTACGTCTCGACCATTTCGAGACTCCTCGTCATGTCCCCGATATCATCCGGGACTCCGAACTCCTTCGGTACATCAAAACTCATAAACTCATAATATAACTGTGATCGAAACCTTAAGCGTGCGGACCCTACGGGTTCGAGAACTATGTAGACATGACCTAGAACTATTCTTGGTCAATAACCAATAGCGGAACCTGGATGCCCATATTGGCTCCTACATATTCTACGAAGATCTTTATCGGTCAAACCGCATAACAACATACTTTGTTCCCTTTGTCATCGGTATGTTACTTGCCCGAGATTCGATCATCGGTATCCAATACCTAGTTCAATCTCGTTACCGCAAGTCTCTTTACTGTTACGTAATGCATCATTCCGTAACTAACTCATTAGCTACATTGCTTGCAAGGCTTATAGTGATGTGCATTACCGAGAGGGCCAGAGATACCTCTCCGACAATCGGAGTGACAAAACCTAATCTCAAATACGCCAACCCAACATGTACCTTTGGAGACACCTGTAGTACTCCTTTATAATCACCCGTTACGTTGTGACGTTTGGTAGCACCAAAGTGTTCCTCCGTAAACGGAGTTGCATAATCTCATAGTTACAGGAACATGTATAAGTCATGAAGAAAGCAATAGCAATATACTAAACGATCAAGTGCTAGGCTAACGGAATGGGTCATGTCAATCACATCATTCTCCTAATGATGTGATCCCATTAATCAAATAACAACACATGTCTATGGTTAGGAAACATAACCATCTTTGATTAAGGAGCTAGTCAAGTAGAGGCATACTAGTGACTATATGTTTGTCTATGTATTCACACATGTATCATGTTTCCGGTTAATACAATTCTAGCATGAATAATAAACATTTATCATGAAATAAGGAAATAAATAATAACTTTATTATTGCCTCTAGGGCATATTTCCTTCAGTCTCCCACTTGCACTAGAGTCAATAATCTAGTTCACATCATCATGTGATTCAACACTAATATTCACATCTGTATGTGATTAACACCCATAGTTCACATCGTCATGTGACCAACACCCAAAGGGTTTACTAGAGTCAAAATCTAGTTCACATCGCTATGTGATTAACACCCAAAGAGTACTGAGGTATGATCATGTTTTGCTTGTGAGAGAAGCTTAGTCAACGGGTCATCACATTTGAGCCGTATGTATTTTGCAAATATTCTATGTCTACAATGCTCGCACGGAGCTACTCTAGCTAATTGCTCCCACCAATATGTATCCAGATTGAGACTTAGAGTCATCTGGATCAGTGTAAAAGCTTGCATCGATGTAACTCTTTACGACGGGCTCTTTTATCACCTCCATAATCGAGAAATATTTCCTTAGTCCTCACTAAGGATGTTCTTGACCAATGTCCAGTGATCTACTCCTAGATCATTATTGTACTCCCTTGCCAAATTCAGAGCAAGGTATACAATAGGTCTGGTACATAGCATAGCATACTTTATAGAACCTATTACTGAGGCATAGGGAATGACTTTCATTCTCTTTTCTATTTTCTGCCGTGGTCGGGATTTGAGTCTTACTCAATTTCACACCTTTGCAACACAGGCAAGAACTTTTCTTTGACTGTTCTATTTTGAACTACTTCAAAATCTTGACAAGGTATGTACTTATTGAAAAAACTTATCAAGCGTCTTGATCTATCTCAATAGATCTTGATGCTTAATATGTAAGTAGCTTTACTGAGATCTTTCTTTTAAAGAACTCCTTTCAAATACTCCTTTATGCTTTCCAGAAAAATTCTACATCATTTCTGATCAACAATATGTTACTCACATATATTTATCAGAAAGGCGGTAGTGATCCCACTCACTTTATTGTAAATACAGGCTTCACCGCAAGTTTGTATAAAACTATATGCTATGATCAACTTATCGAAGCGTGTATTCCAACTCTGAGATACTTGCACCAGTCCATAGATGGATCGCTGGAGCTTGCACATTTTTGTTAGCTCCTTTAGGATTGACAAAACCTTCTGGTTGCATCATATACAACTCTTCTTTAATAAATCCATTAAAGAATGTAGTTTTGACATCCATTTGCCATATTTCATAAAATGTGGCAATTGCTAACATGATTCGGACAGACTTAAGAATCGCTACAGTTGAGAAAATCTCATTGTAGTCAACACCTTGAACTTTGTCGAAAACCTTTTTGTGACAAGTCGAGCTTTGTAGATAGTAATACTACTATCAGCATCTGTCTTCCTCTTGAAGATCCATTTATATAATATGGCTTGCCGATCATCGGGCAACTCCATCAAAGTCCACACTTTGTTCTCATACATGGATCCCATCTCAGATTTCATGGCCTCAAGCCATTTCGCATGAATCTGGGCTCATCATCGCTTCCTCATAGTTCGAGGTTCATCATGGTCTAGTAACATGACTTCCGAACATGATTACCGTACCACTCACAGTGCGGATCTTACTCTGGAAGACCCACGAGGTTTGGTAGCAACTTGATCTGAAGTTTCATGATCATCATCATTAACTTCCTTACTAATTGGTGTAGGAATCATCGAACTGATTTCTGTGATGAACTACTTTCCAATAAGGGAGAAGGTACAATTACCTCATCAAGTTCTACTTTCCTCCCACTCACTTCTTTCGAGAGAAACTTCTTCTCTAGAAAGGATCCATCTTAGCAACGAATAACTTGCCTTCGGATCTGTGATAGAAGGTGTACCCAATAGTTACCTTTGGGTATTCTATGAAGACGCACTTCTCCGATTTGGGTTCGAGCTTATCAGGTGAAAACTTTTTCACATAAGCATCACAAGTCCAAACTTTAAAAAACGACAGCTTAGGTTTACTGTTAAACCATAGTTCATACGATGTCGTTTCAACGGATTTTGATGGTGCCCTATTTAACGTGAATGCAGCCGTCTCTAAAGCAAAACCCCAAAACGATAGCGGTAAATCAGTAAGAGACATCATAGATCGCACCATATCTAGTAAAGTACGATTACGACGTTCGGACACACCATTATGCTGTGGTGTTCCATATGGCGTGAGTTGCGAAACTATTTCACATTGTTTCAAATGAAGACCAAACTCATAACTCAAATATTCATCTCCACGATCAGATCGCAGAAACTTTATTTTCTTGTTACGATGATTTTCCACTTCACTCTGAAATTCTTTGAACTTTTCAATTATTTCAGACTTATGTTTCATCAAGTAGATATACCCATATCTGCTAAAATCATCTTGTGAAGGTCAGAAAATAACGATACTTGCCACGAGCATCAACACTCATTGGATCGCATACATCGGTATGTATTATTTCCAATAAGTCAGTAGCTTGTTCCATTGTTCCGGAGAACGGAGTTTTAGTCATCTTGCCCAAAAGGCACGGTTCGCAAGCATCAAATGATTCATAATCAAGTGATTCCAAAAGCCCATTAGCATGGAGTTTCTTCATGCGCTTTACACCAATATGACCTAAATGGCAGTGCCACAAATATGTTGCACTATCATTATTAACTTTACATCTTTTGGCTTTTAATATTATGAATATGTGTATCACACGATCGAGATCCAACAAACCATTTTCATTGGGTGTATGACCATAGAAGGTTTTATTCATGTAAACAGAGTAACAATTATTCTCTGATTTTAAATGAATAACTGTATTGCAATAAACATGATCAAATCATATTCATGCTCAACGCAAACGCCAAATAACATTTATTTAGGTTCAACACTAATCCCGAAAGTATAGGGAGTGTGCGATGATGATCATATCAATCTTGAAACTACTTTCAACACACATCGTCACTTAACCCTTAACTAGTTTCTGTTTATTATGCAACTCCCGTTCCGAGTTACTACTTTTAGCAACTGAACCAGTACCAAATACTGAGGGGTTGCTATAAACACTAGTAAGGCACACATCAATAACATGTATATCAAATATACTCTTGTTCACTTTGCCATCCTTCTTATCCACCAAATATTCAGGGCATTTCCGCTTCAAGTGACCATTTCTTTTGCAGTGTAAGCACTCAGTTTCAGGCTTTGGTCCAGCTTTGGTCTTCTTCACGGGAGTGACAACTTGTTTGCCATTCTACTTGAAGTTTCCCTTTCTTTCCCTTTGCCCTTTTCTTGAAACTAGTGGTCTTGTCTATCATCAACACTTGATGCTCTTTCTTGATTTCTACCTTCGTCGATTTCAACATCACGAAGAGCTCGGGAATCGTTTTCGTCATCCCTTGCATACTATAGTTCATCACGAAGTTCTAGTAACTTAGTGATGGTGACTAGAGAATTCTGTCAATCACTATCTTATCTGGAAGATTAACTCCCACTTGATTCAAGCGATTGAAGTACCTGCACAATCTGAGCACATGCTCACTAGTTGAGCGATTCTCCTCCATCTTTAGCTATATAACTTGTTGGAGACTTCATATCTCTCAACTCGGTATTTGCTTGAAATATTAACTTCAACTCCTGGAACATCTCACATGGTCTAGTAACATGACTTCCGAACATGATTACCGTACCACTCTCAGTGCGGATCTTACTCTGGAAGACCTACGAGGTTTGGTAGCAACTTGATCTGAAGTTTCATGATCATCATCATTAACTTCCTTACTAATTGGTGTAGGAATCTTTGGAACTGATTTCTGTGATGAACTACTTTCCAATAAGGGAGAAGGTACAATTACCTCATCAAGTTCTACTTTCCTCCCACTCACTTCTTTCGAGAGAAACTTCTTCTCTAGAAAGGATCCATCTTAACAACGAATAACTTGCCTTCGGATCTGTGATAGAAGGTGTACCCAATAGTTACCTTTGGGTATTCTATGAAGACGCACTTCTCGATTTGGGTTCGAGCTTATCGGTGAAAACTTTTCACATAAGCATCACAAGTCAAACTTTAAAAAAGCGACAGCTTAGGTTTCATTGTTAAACCATAGTTCATACGATGTCGTTTCAGCGGATTTTGATGGTGCCCTATTTAAGCGTGAATGCAGCCGTCTCTAAAGCAAAACCCCAAAACGATAGCGGTAAATCAGTAAGAGACATCATAGATCGCACCATATCTAGTAAAAAATCACGATTTGACGTTCGGACACACCATTATGCTGTGGTGTTCCATATGGCGTGAGTTGTGAAACTATTTCACATTGTTTCAAATGAAGACCAAACTCATAACTCAAATATTCATCTCCACGATCAGATCGCAGAAACTTTATTTTCTTGTTACGATGATTTTCCACTTCACTCTGAAATTCTTTGAACTTTTCAATTATTTCAGACTTATGTTTCATCAAGTAGATATACCCATATCTGCTCAAATCATCTTGTGAAGGTCAGAAAATAACGATACTTGCCCTGACATCAACACTCATTGGATCGCATACATCGGTATGTATTATTTCCAATAAGTCAGTAGCTTGTTCCATTGTTCCGGAGAACGGAGTTTTAGTCATCTTGCCCAAAAGGCACGGTTCGCAAGCATCAAATGATTCATAATCAAGTGATTCCAAAAGCCCATTAGCATGGAGTTTCTTCATGCGCTTTACACCAATATGACCTAAATGGCAGTGCCACAAATATGTTGCACTATCATTATTAACTTTACATCTTTTGGCTTTTAATATTATGAATATGTGTATCACACGATCGAGATCCAACAAACCATTTTCATTGGGTGTATGACCATAGAAGGTTTTATTCATGTAAACAGAGTAACAATTATTCTCTGATTTTAAATGAATAACGTATTGCAATAAACATGATCAAATCATATTCATGCTCAGCATAAGCGCCAAATAACATTTATTTAGGTTCAACACTAATCCGAAAGTATAGGGAGTGTGCGATGATGATCATATCAATCTTGAAACTACTTTCAACACACATCGTCACTTAACCCTTAACTAGTTTCGCATTTATTATGCAACTCCGTTCGAGTTACTACTTTTAGCAACTGAACAAGTACCAAATACTGAGGGTTGCTATAAACACTAGTAAGGCACACATCAATAACATGTATATCAAATATACTCTTGTTCACTTTGCCATCCTTCTTATCCACCAAATATTCAGGGCATTTCCGCTTCAAGTGACCATTTCTTTTGCAGTGTAAGCACTTCAGTTTCAGGCTTTGGTCCAGCTTTGGTCTTCTTCACGGGAGTGACAACTTGTTTGCCATTCTACTTGAAGTTTCCTTTCTTTCCTTTGCCCTTTTCTTGAAACTAGTGGTCTTGTCTATCATCAACACTTGATGCTCTTTCTTGATTTCTACCTTCGTCGATTTCAACATCACGAAGAGCTCGAGAATCGCTTTCGTCATCCCTTGCATACTATAGTTCATCACGAAGTTCTAGTAACTTAGTGATGGTGACTAGAGAATTCTGTCAATCACTATCTTATCTGGAAGATTAACTCCCACTTGATTCAAGCGATTGAAGTACCCAGACAATCTGAGCACATGCTCACTAGTTGAGCGATTCTCCTCCATCTTTTAGCTATATAACTTGTTGGAGACTTCATATCTCTCAACTCGGGTATTTGCTTGAAATATTAACTTCAACTCCTGGAACATCTCATATGGTCCATGACGTTCAAAACGTCTTTGAAGTCCCGATTCTAAGCCGTTAAGTATGGTGCACTAAACTATCAAGTAGTCATCATATTGAGCTAGCCAAACGTTCATAACATCTGCATTTGCTCCTGCAATAGGTCTGTCTCCTAGCGGTGCATTAAGGACATAATTCTTCTGTGCAGCAATGAGGATGAACCTCAGATCACGGACCCAATCCGCATCATTGCTACTAACATTTTTCAACACAATTTTCTCTAGGAACACATATAAAAACATAGGGAAGCAACAACGCGAGCTATTGATCTACAACATAATTTGCAAAATACTACCAGGACTAAGTTCATGATAAATTAAAGTTCAATTAATCATATTACTTAAGAACTCCCACTTAGATAGACATCTCTCTGGTTATCTAAGTGATTACGTGATCCAAATCAACTAAACCATGTCCGATCATCACGTGAGATGGAGTAGTTTCAATGGTGAACATCACTATGTTGATCATATCTACTATATGATTCACGTTCGACCTTCGGTCTCCGTGTTCGAGGCCATATCTGTATATGCTAGGCTCGTCAAGTTTGACCTGAGTATTCAGCGTGTGCAACTGTTTTGCACCGTTGTATTTGAACGTAGAGCCTATCACACCCGATCATCACGTGGTGTCTCAGCACGAAGAACTTTCGCAACGGTGCATACTCAGGGAGAACACTTCTTGATATTTAGTGAGAGATCATCTTATAATGCTACCGTCAATCAAAGCAAAATAAGATGCATAAAGGATAAACATCACATGCAATCAATATAAGTGATATGATATGGCCATCATCATCTTGTGCTTGTGATCTCCATCTCCAAAGCACCGTCGTGATCACCATCGTCACCGGCGCGACACCTTGATCTCCATCGTAGCATCGTTGTCGTCTCGCCAACTATTGCTTCTACGACTATCGCTACTGCTTAGTGATAAAGTAAAGCAATTACATGGCGTTTGCATTTCATACAATAAAGCGACAACCATATGGCTCCTGCCAGTTGCCGATAACTCGGTTACAAAACATGATCATCTCATACAATAAAATATAGCATCACGTCTTGACCATATCACATCACAACATGCCCTGCAAAAACAAGTTAGACGTCCTCTACTTTGTTGTTGCAAGTTTTACGTGGCTGCTACGGGCTGAGCAAGAACCGTTCTTACCTCGCATCAAAACCACAGCGATAGTTTGTCAAGTTGGTGCTGTTTTAACCTTCGCAAGGACGGGCGTAGCCACACTCAGTTCAACTAAAGTGAGAGAGCAGACACCCGCGGTCACCTTTAAGCAGCGAGTGCTCGGCGGTGAAACCAGTCTCGCGTAAGCGTACCGTAATGTCGGTCCGGGCGCTTCATCTCACAATACCGCTGAACCAAAGTATGACATGCTGGTAAGCAGTATGACTTATATCGCCCACAACTCACTTGTGTTCTACTCGTGCATATGACATCAACGCATAAAACCAGGCTCGGATGCCACTGTTGGGGAGCGTAGTAATTTCAAAAATTTCCCACGCACACGCAAGATCATGGTGATGGCATAGCAACGAGAGGGAGAGTGTATGTCCACGTACCCTCGTGAGACCGTGGCGGAGCGTTATAACAACGGTTGATGTAGTCGTGCGTCTTCACGATCCGACCGATCCAAGTACCGAGCATACGGCACCTCCGAGTTCAGCACACGTTCAGCTCGATGGCGATCCTCGGACTCGATCCAGCAAAGTGTTGGGGATGAGTTCCGTCAACCGCGACGGCGTGGTAGCGATGATGATGCTTCACGGCGCGAGGCCGCCTAAGCTCCGCCACGATATGACCGAGGTGGAATATGGTGGAGGGGCACCGCACTGCGGCTGAGAGCGATCCGTAGATCAACTTGTGTGTCATGGGGTGCCCCCTGCCTCCGTATATAAAGGAGCAAGGGGAGGAGGCCGGCCCTAGGAGGGCGGCGCCAGTGTGGAGTCCTACTAGGACTCCCTAGTCCTAGTAGGATTCCACCTCCTTGTTGGAGTAGGAGAAGGGGAAGAGGGGGAGAGGAGAAGGAAGGGGGCTGCGCCCTTGTCCAGTCGGACCAGAGGGAGGCGCAGGCCTCCTCCCTTTGGCCTCTCTCCTCTATTCCCGTATGGCCCAATAAGGCCCATATACTCCCCGGCGAATTCCGTAACTCTCGGTACTCGAAAAATACCGAATCACTCGGAACCTTTCCGAACTCGAATATAGTCGTCAATATATCGATCTTTACGTCTCGACCATTTCGAGACTCCTCGTCATGTCCCGATCTCATCCGGGACTCCGAACTCCTACGGTACATCAAAACTCATAAACTCATAATATAACATCATCGAAACCTTAAGCGTGCGGACCCTACGGGTTCGAGAACTATGTAGACATGACCTAGAACTATTCTTGGTCAATAACCAATAGCGGAACCTGGATGCCCATATTGGCTCCTACATATTCTCTGAAGATCTTTATCGGTCAAACCCATAACAACATACTTTGTTCCCTTTGTCATCGGTATGTTACTTGCCGAGATTCGATCGTCGGTATCCAATACCTAGTTCAATCTCGTTACGGCAAGTCTCTTTACTCGTTCGTAATGCATCATTCCGTAACTAACTCATTAGCTACATTGCTTGCAAGGCTTATAGTGATGTGCATTACCGAGAGGGCCCAGAGATACCTCTCCGACAATCGGAGTGACAAAACCTAATCTCGAAATCGCCAACCCAACATGTACCTTTGGAGACACCTGTAGTACTCCTTTATAATCACCCGATTCGTTGTGACGTTTGGTAGCACCAAAGTGTTCCTCCGTATGGCAGGAGTTGCATAATCTCATAGTTACAGGAACATGTATAAGTCATGAAGAAAGCAATAGCAATATACTAAGCGATCAAGTGCTAGGCTAACGGAATGGGTCATGTCAATCACATCATTCTCCTAATAATGTGATCCCATTAATCAAATAACAACACATGTCTATGGTTAGGAAACATAACCATCTTTGATTAATGAGCTAGTCAAGTAGAGGCATACTAGTGACTATATGTTTGTCTATGTATTCACACATGTATCATGTTTCCGGTTAATACAATTCTAGCATGAATAATAAACATTTATCATGAAATAAGGAAATAAATAATAACTTTATTATTGCCTCTAGGGCATATTTCCTTCATTTGATACCGGTGTCGTTGCTCATATTTGTAACTCACAGCAGGAGCTGCGGAATAAGCGGAGACTGGCAAAGGACGAGGTGACGATGCGCGTCGAGAATGGTTCCAAGGTCGATGTGATCGCCGTCGGCACGCTACCTCTACATTTACCTACGGGATTAGTTTTAAACCTCAATAATTGTTATTAGTGCCAAGTTTGAGCATGAACATTGTATCTGGATCTCGTCTAATGCGAGATGGCTACTCATTTAAATCCGAGAATAATGGTTATTCTATTTATATGAGAGATATGTTTTATGGTCATGCCCTGATGGTCAATGGTTTATTCTTAATGAATCTCGAACGTAATGTTACACATATTCATAGTGTGAATACCAAGAGATGTAAAGTTGATAACGATAGTCCCACATACTTGTGGCTTTATCGCCGCCTTTGGTCACATTGGTGTCAAGCGCATGAAGAAGCTCCATGCTGATGGACTTTTAGAATCTCTCGATTATGAATCATTTGACACATGCGAACCATGCCTCATGGGCAAAATGACCAAGACTCCGTTCTCCGGAACAATGGAGCGAGCAACCAACTTATTGGAAATCATACATACTGATGTGTGCGGTCCAATGAGCGTTGGGGCTCGCGGAGTACTGATGTGTGCGGTCCAATGAGCGTTGGGGCTCGCGGAGGATATCGTTATGTTCTCACTCTCACTGATGACTTGAGTAGATATGGGTATGTCTACTTGATGAAACACAAGTCTGAGACCTTTGAAAAGTTCAAGGAATTTCAGAATGAGGTAGAGAATCAATGTGACCGAAAGATAAAATTCTTACGATCAGATCTTGGAGGAGAATATTTAAGTCACGAATTTGGTACACACTTAAGAAAATGTGGAATCGTTTCACAACTCACGCCGTCTGGAACACCTCAGCGTAACGGTGTGTCCGAACGTCGTAATGGCACTCTATTGGATATGGTGAGATCTATGATGTCTCTTACCGACTTACCGCTATCATTTTGGGGATACGCTCTAGAGACAGCTACATTCACTTTAAATAGGGCTCCGTCTAAATCCGTTGAGACGACACCCTATGAATTATGGTTTGGGAAGAAACCTAAGCTGTCGTTTCTAAAAGTTTGGGGATGCGACGCTTATGTCAAGAAACTTCAACCTGAAAAGCTCGAACCCAAGTCGGAAAAATGCGTCTTCATAGGATACCCTAAGGAAACCATTGGGTATACCTTCTACTTAAGATCGAGTGCAAGATCTTTGTTGCCAAAACGTATCCTTTACGGAAAAGAGTTTCTCTCGAAAGAAGTAAGTGGGAGGAAAGTAGAACTCGATGAAGTACTACCTCTTGAACCGGAAAGTAGTGCAGCTCAGGAAAATGTTCTGTGGTGCCTACACCGGCGGAGAGGAATTTAATGATGATGATCAAGGTACTTGAATCAAGTTGCTACTGAACCCGTAGGTCCACAAGGACACGTTCCACACCAGTGGTATGGCAACCCTGTCACGGAAATAATGTTGTTAGACAACGGTGAACCTTGAACTATGAAGAAGCGATGGCGGGCCCAGATTCCAACAAATGGCTTGAAGCCATGCAATCCGAGATAGAATCCATGTATGAAAACAAAGTATGGACTTTGACAGACTTGCCCGATGATCGGCGAGCGATAGAAAACAAATGGATCTTTAAGAAGAAGACGGACGCGGATGGTAATGTTACCATCTATAAAGCTTGTCTTGTCGCTAAGGGTTATCGGCAAGTTCAAGGGGTTGACTACGATGAGACTTTCTCTCCCATAGCGAAGCCGAAGTCCGTCCGAATCATGTTAGCAATTGCCGCATACTATGATTATGAGATATGGCAGATGGACATCAAAACGGCATTCCTTAAGGCTATCTTAAGGAAGAACTGTATATGATAAAGCCGGAGGGTTTTGTCGATCCTGAGAATGCTAACAAAGTATGCAAGCTCCAGCGATCCATTTATGGGCTGGTGCAAGCATCTCGGAGTTGGAACATTCGCTTTGATGAGATGATCAAAGCGTTTGGGTTTATGCAGACTTATGGAGAAGCCTGCGTTTACAAGAAAGTGAGTGGGAGCTCTGTAGCATTTCTCATATTATATGTAGATGACATACTTTTGATGGGAAATGATATATAACTTTTGGACAGCATTAAGGCCTACTTGAATAAGTGTTTTTCAATGAAGGACCTTGGAGAAGCTGCTTACATATTAGGCATCAAGATCTATAGGGATAGATCGAGACGCCTCATAGGTCTTTCACAAAGCACATACCTTGATAAGATACTGAAGAAGTTCAAAATGGATCAGTCCAAGAAAGGGTTCTTGCCTGTATTGCAAGGTGTGAGATTGAGCTCGGCTCAATGCCCGACCACGGCAAAAGATAAAGAAGAGATGAGTGTCATCCCCTATGCCTCAGCCATAGGATCTATCATGTATGCCATGCTGTGTACCAGACCTGATGTAAACCTTGCTGTAAGTTTGGTAGGAAGGTACCAAAGTAATCCCGGCAAGGAACACTGGACAGCGGTCAAGAATATCTTGAAGTACCTGAAAAGGACAAATGACATGTTTCTCGTTTACGGAGGTGACAAAGAGCTCGTCGTAAAGGGTTAAGTCGACGCTAGCTTCGACACAGATCTGAATGACTCTAAGTCACAAACCGGATACGTGTATATGTTGAATCGTGGAGCAGTAAGCTGGTGCAGTTGCAAGCAGAGCGTCGTGCGGGATCTACATGTGAAGCGGAGTACATGGCAGCCTCGGAGGCAGCACATGAAGCAATATGGATGAAGGAGTTCATCACCGACCTCGGAGTCATACCCAATGTGTTGGGGCCAATCACTCTCTTCTGTGACAACACTGGAGCTATTGCCCTTGCCAAGGAGCCCAGGTTTCACAAGAAGACCAGGCACATCAAGCGTCGTTTCAACTCCATCCGTGAAAATATTCAAGATGGAGACATAGATATTTGCAAAGTGCATACGGATATGAATGTCGCAGATCCGTTGACTAAACCTCTTCCGCGAGCAAAACATGATCAACACCAGAACTCTATGGGTGTTCGATTCATCACAATGTAACTAGATTATTGACTCTAGTGCAAGTGGGAGACTGTTGGAAATATGCCCTAGAGGCAATAATAAAAGGATTATTATTATATTTCCTTGTTCATGATAATTGTCTTTTATTCATGCTATAATTGTATTATCCGGAAATCGTAATACACATGTGAATACATAGACCACAATATGTCCCTAGTGAGCCTCTAGTTGACTGGCTCATTGATCAACAGATAGTCATGGTTTCCTGACTATGGACATTTGATGTCATTGATAACGGGATCACATCATTAGGAGAATGATGTGATGGACAAAGACCCAATCCTAAGCATAGCACAAGATCGTGTAGTTCGTTTTGCTAGAGCTTTTCCAATGTCAAGTATCTCTTCCTTAGACCATGAGATCGTGTAACTCCCGGATACCGTAGGAGTGCTTTGGGTGTACCAAACATCACAACGCGTGGCGGGTGGCTATAAAGGTGCACTCTGGTATCTCCGAAAGTGTCATTGGGTTGACACGGATCGAGATGGGATTTGTCACTCCGTATGGCGGAGAGGTATCTCTGGGCCCACTCGGTAATGCATCATCATAATGATCTCAAAGTGACCAAGTGTCTGGTCACGGGATCATGCATTACGGCACGAGTAAAGTGACTTGCGGTAGCGAGATTGAGCGAGGTATTGGGATACCGATGATCAAATCTCGGGCAAGTAACATACCGATTGACAAAGGAAATTGTATCGTGGTTGCTTGAATCCTCGACATCGTGGTTCATCCGATGAGATCATCGAGGAGCATGTGGGAGCCAACATGGGTATCCAGATCCGCTGTTGGTTATTGACGGAGAGCCGTCTCGGTCATGTCTACGTGTCTCCGAACCCGTAGGGTCTACACATAAGGTTCGGTGGCGCTTAGGGTTGTATGAATATGAGTATGCAGCAAACCGAAAGTTGTTGAGTCCGGATGAGATCCCGGACGTCACGAGGAGTTCGGAATAGTCGAGAGGTAAAGAATTATATATAGGAAGTGCAGTTTGACCATCGGGAGAGTTTGGGGTCACGGTATTGTCTGGGACCACTGGAAGGGTCCCGGGGGTCCACCGGATGGGGCCACCTATCCCGTAGGGGCCCGTGGGCTGAAGTGGGGAAGGGTCCAGCCCCTGGTGGGCTGGTGCACCCCCTTGGGCCCCTAGCCTAGGGTTGGAAACCCTAGGGGTGGGGCGCGCCTCCACTTGCCTTGGGGGGCACTCCACCCCCCTTGGCCGCCGCCCCGCCTTGGAGATGCCATCTCCTAGGGCCGGCGCCCCCAAGGGGCCTATATAAAGGGGGGAGGGAGGGCAGCCGCACCCTGAAGTCTTGGCGCCTCCCTCTCCCTTGCTACACCTCTCCCTCTCATGAGCTCGCGAAGCTCTGCGGAACCTGCTGCATCCACCACCACGCCGTCGTCTGCTGGATCTTCATCAACCTCTCCTTCCCCTTGCTGGATCAAGAAGGAGGAGGCGTCATCCGCTCCGTCGTGTGTTGAATGCGGAGGTGCTGTCCGTTCGGCACTTGGTCATCGGTGATTTGGATCACGACAGTCGACTCCCTCAACCCCGTTCTCTTGAATGCTTCCGCTCGCGATCTACAAAGGTATGTAGATGCACTACTATCACTCGTTGCTAGATGAACTCATAGATGGATCTTGGTGAAACCGTAGGAAATTTTTTATTTTCTGCAACGTTCCCCAACAATGACGATATGACCAATCTAAGTCATGTGGATCCTTTTTAAATCTGCTAAGGATGTGATATTTGACCCAAATGAAATATGTACATCTTTTGTTTGTAATACACTTCTCTTCATCAGTACTTTTGGCAGTACTTACCCGTTCTTCCTCCAGTTGCTCGACATCAACCTAACACCCCTTCACATATTAAAATAGAAGTAAGAAACACTCCACCCCTTAGTTCATATAAAAACACTTTCTCTCCCAGTCTCCTCTCTCTCTCTCTCTCTCTCTCTCCCCCCCCTCTCTCTCTCTCTCTCACACACACACACAGCTCAACACATGCCCTATCTCTCACCACAACCCAAATTCCTTCCTCTATCCCCTCATCCACTCTCTCCTCCATCAAGTACCACATCAGGCGGTGTGGTCATCCCCTCCACTGGATCCAACAACATGGGACCAACTCCGCGTCTATCTCCTTTGTTGAGTTCATCCTTCAATGCACCTCAACACTATTGCTACTCTTGTAGTAGTTGTTGGATTACCCTGAAGAGGAAGGATGATGTAGCACAACAACAGAATGTATTTCCCTCAGTAAAAACCAATGTTTAATTGAACTATTTGGAGTCTACAAGCTCACAAGATAAGTAGCACATGCACAAATAAATAAATAAATGCTTGCACCCAACTTGGCAAGGGGGTTGTCAATCCCCTCATCTTGATAGTTGCAAGGTTAAAAGCAAATAGTGATAAGGAAAAAAGTTGAAATAGTAAAAATAAATAAAAGAGCAATAGAGCAACACAAATACTAATAGAGAATGGACCCGGGCCATACGTTCATAAGTGTCATCTCTCTTGAAAGCAGGTAATGGCATGGTAAACAAAATATTGCTGGGAATTGACAGATAAGCAGCATTCATAACTATGACCATTCATGGCATAATCTTGTATAGGCATCAAGTCCATGACAAGTAGACCATAATCCAACTGCATCTACTACTATTAATCTATCCTGAAACCGCTATCTAGCATACATATCAAGGTATTAAGTTCAATGAAAAACAGAGTAACACAATAAGCAAGATGACATGATGTAGACAGAAAGAAACCTAGCAATAAGGTCATTCTCCATCGTTTTATCCCTTAGTAGAAACAACACATCACGTGCCTTCTCCCCATTCTATCACAGGATATAGATCATGGTGAGGTTGAACATACTACTATGCACCACTCCCTTTAAAGAATTACACATCTATCTTGACCAGAGAAGACAAATAACTCAAAAAGCACAGATACCTACTCAATTATAAAGTAAAGAAACTTCTAAAGATTCTATTATATTCAATGAACAATCTAATTTATAGGATCTCGGGAATTATAGGATTTATAGCCCGAATAATTAGGTCAAACGGAGTCTTAGGGGCCCCACATGGGCAGGTGGCACGACCATCCCCCTAGGCCACACCACGTGTGCATGTGCCTGGCTCGTGGGTCCCCTCGATCTCTCCTGAAGCTTCTAGGGCACTTCGTTGTCTATAAAAAATCATAAAAAAATTGGCATTGTATTTGGACCTTCCTAGTTATTGATTTTCCATGAAACCAAAAACAAGCAAAAAACAGGAACTGATATTGGGTGCTAAATTAATAAGTTAGTCCAGAAAATAATATAAAATGGTATAAAAAGTATATAGAAGTGATAATATAATAGCATTTAATAAAAAGTTGTAGATACCTTGGAGACGTATCAACTATCCATGTTAAAATTTTCCATCTTTGCGTCCAGGAAATCCTATTCTACGCTTATTGTTTTGGATAGCTGCCATTTTCCCTAATGAGAGTGTTGTAGGGCCGACCCATGTTCCAGGTTTTACTTATAATTATTTCACATGCTTTTTCTACTTTTGTTTTGTTTTTTCACCTTTCATTTTTTATGTTCATTGTTTCTAGTAATATTTAATATGTACCTTTTATTGAAGCAAATTGCTCACTATCACTCGAGTAAAGTAGAACAGATGAGGAATCTCCCTATTAGCAAGAATGTATTAGGCTGATAGTTATCGAAACTGGTGCCACCACAAAGTCTTTTCCCTTTCCCAAGTCAAATGGCCGGTGGACTCCTACACAGAAAATCAGGGGGCCACTTATATATACTCACCTCCTTTATAAGTTATTAGTATGAAATGCAAAAAAAATTGTATCGAATAAATAGCTTCAGGACTATGTTCACACCATAGTATTTTATTGTTACTATTTTTATAGTAACCATTATTTTTATGAAATTATATATCTATCGTAGAGTTGAAACATTAATTGTTTTATATATGTTTTACATTTGTTTTCCCTCAACATAATCAAGTAGCATATGTATGTTTTGACAAGCTCCAAACGACATGACAATGCAAGAGGATAATTTATTATTGGATTAAACGACAAACTAACAACATTCCACGAACCCAATTATTGCTAATGAAGTAACTGGTGCCCGCCTATTTCACTTTGGTAAAGGAGAGGAGCTGGCGTTTTTTCGTCAACTCCTGCTCGTACAACTCTGCCTTGTAGTTACCGTCTTCCCCACCAAAGTGTGTCACATCGATAATGAGCTCATAGTTCACGTCGGACACGAATTGTTGCCGGCCGCTCAACACCTTGTTGAACTTAACTATGCAGTTCACGTGCTTGTTGAACTCCGACACCGCCCATCCACCGAGCTCCTGGATGTGCTCATCATTTATGTTTACGATTGGCTCCCACCCATCGCCTACTGTCGTGTGCCACAATTGATGTCCCATCGAATCTCCACAACGCGTGGCCGATGTGCTGATAGCATACATGACCGCGACAACAACAACAAGGAGGATGCCGGTTGTCCTCATGGTATATAAACTTTGCGCCGAAGACACTATTAGTTGGTTGATGGTGTTTTCAGCTTGAGATGGTAAGTCGGTTTATGAGGGACTTTGGTGAACTCGCAGAGTGAGGGGTTCTGAAATAAGCGAGATGTGGGTGCTTAAATAGACATCACTATAAGAGGCAAACATTAAATGAATGCATATCCAAATGGGCATTAATAGGACATTTATGACAAGCTTTCAATGGGCGCAACCGTTATTTAAACATTAATATGAAGCATACCCAAATATGGGGATACTCAATGAGAGATAATTATAGTTTTCTATTGAGTGCGACGATTACACTACTATTCAACAATTATTGAAATGCAGTATCTGTTAATACCATTGCTGCAATACTAATATAAATACACCCACATAGTAATCTATAGGGATGGAATTGAGGCGAGTCGAGCTAGCTCAGCTCGACTCGCTAAACTCGTTTAGATTAACGAGCTAGCTTGACTCGACTCGTTACTATAGCGGGCTCAAATCCAAGATTGACTCGACTTGTATAACTCGCGAGCTAGCTCGTTTAGCTTGTTAAGCTCGTTAAGGATATGGACATAAAACCTTATGAATAAAATAAAAATGAACATTTGTTTGTGAACATTGTACATGTTTAATATGTACACTTTGCATTAGCAAGTAATATTTTTTTCATATTCATAAGGTGCCTTGCAACTCCGCCTATGTTGTCTCAACATAGCCGGTCCCAAGCCCGGGTAAAGGAGGAGGGTTGTGATAGGCTTGGCGAGCCAACGTAAAAACTCAGCCACTCTTGTGGAGATGAAACCCAAAAGATTTTCGTTGGGCGTAACCTCTCGTGACGTGCCACATCGAACCCGGGTGTGGTGGAAAATGGGCAAGGGTCGGGCCGTCACCCCCCAGGTGGCGCGCTGTATCTTGATCTGGATACGGTGGCAAGTGAGCGAGGATCGGGTCGTCGCATCCTTAGTGGCGCACTACATCGGCGCCCGCGTGTAGTGGAAAATGAGCAAGGGTCTTTGCATTTGACTCGACGAGTGTGAAGGGTAAGGAAGCTAGCCGAGCCTAGGAGGATTCGCTTAGGTAGCTGGAACGTAGGATCTCTGACAGGGAAGCTTCGGGAGCTAGTTGATGCAGCAGTGAGGAGAGGTGTTGATATCCTTTGCGTCCAAGAAACCAAATGGAGAGGACAGAAGCGAAGGAGGTGGAGGATGCAGTTCAAGCTGTGGTACACGGGACGGCTGCAAACAGAAATGGCGAGGCATCTTGATCAACAAGAGCCTCAAGTATGGAGTGGTAGGCGTCGGGAAACTTGGGACGGATTATCTGGTCAAGCTAGTAGTTGAGGACTTGGTTCTCAATGTTATCAGCAAGTATGCCCCGCAAGTAGGTCACAATGAGAACACCAAGAGGGAGTTCTGGGAAGGCTTGGAAGACATGGTTAGGAGTGTACCGATTGGTGAGAAGCTCTTCATAGGAGGAGACCTCAATGGCCACATGGGTACATCTAACACATGTTTTAAAGGGGCGCATGGGGGCTTTGGCTATGGCATCAGGAATCAAGAAGGAGAAGATGTCTTAAGCTTTGCTCTAGCCTACAACATGATTGTAGCTAACACCCTCTTTAGAAAGAGAGAATCACATCTGGTGACTTTTAGTAGTGGCCAACACTCTAGCCAGATTGATTTCATCCTCTCGAGAAGAGAAGATAGGCGTGCGTGCCTAGACTGTAAGGTGATACCTGGGGAGAGTGTTCTACCCCAGCATAAGCTGGTGGTTGCTGACTTCCGCTTTCGGATTCATGTGTCCAGCGGGATAAGCATGCCAAGGTCGCTAGAACGAAGTGGTGGAAGCTCAAGGGGGAGGTAGCTCAGGTGTTCAAGGAGAGGGTAATTAAGGAGGGCCCTTGGGAGGAAGGAGGGGATGCAGACAATGTGTGGATGAAGATGGCGACTTGCACTCGTAAGGTGGCCTCTGAGGAGTTTGGAGTGTCCAGGGGAAGGAGAAGCAAAATAAGGATACCTGGTGGTGGAATGATGATGTCCGAAGCGATTAAAGAGAAGAAAGATTGCTTGAGCGCCTATACCGGATAGGAGTCACGAACAATAGAGAAGTACAAGATGGCGAAGAAGGCCATAAGCGAGCTGTTGGTGAAGCAAGGGTCGGGCATATGAGGACCTCTACCAGCGGTTAGGCACGAAGGAAGGTGAAAGGTACATCTATAAGATGGCTAAGATCCGGGAGAGGAAGACGAGGGATATTGGCCAAGTCAAATGCATCAAGGACGGAGCAGGCCAACTCTTGGTGAAGGACGGAGAGATTAAGCATAGATGGCGGGAGTACTTCGACAAGCTGTTCAATGGGGAGAATGAGAGTTCTACCATTGAACTGGACGACTCCTTTGATGAGACCAGCATGCGTTTTGTGCGGCGCATCCAGGAGTCTGAGGTGAAGGAGGCTTTAAAAAGGATGAAAGAAGGCAAGGCGATGGGCCCTGATTGTATCCCCATTGAGGTGTGGAAAGGTCTCGGGGACATAGCGATAGTATGGCTAACCAAGCTTTTCAACCTCATTTTTCGGCAAACAAGATGCGGAAGAATGGAGGCGGAGTATATTAGTACCAATCTTCAAGAACTAGGGGATGTTCAGAGTTGTACTAATTACCGTGGAATTAAGCTGATGAGCCATACAATGAAGCTATGGGAGAGAGTCATTGAGCACCGCTTAAGAAGAATGACAAGCGTGACCAAAAATCAGTTTGGTTTCATGCCAGGAGGTCGACCATGGAAGCCATTTTCTTGGTATGACAACTTATGGAGAGATATAGGGAGAAAAGAAGGACTTGCATATGGTGTTCATTGACTTGGAGAAGGCCTATGATAAGATACCGTGGAATGTCATGTGGTGGGCCTTGAGAAACACAAAGTCCCAGCAAAGTACATTACCCTCATCAAGGACATGTACAATAATGTTGTGACAAGTGTTGAACAAGTGATGTCGACACCGATGACTTCCGATTAAGATAGGACTGCATCGGGGTCAGTTTTGAGCCCTTATCTTTTGCATTGGTGATGGATGAGGTCACAAGGGGTATAAAGGAGATATCCATGGTGTATGCTCTTTGCGGATGATGTGGTGCTAGTTGGCGATAGTCGGACGGGGTAAATAGGAAGTTAGAGTTATGGAGACAAACCTTGGAATCGAAGCGGTTTAGGCTTAGTAGAACTAAAACCGAGTACATGATGTGCGGTTTCAGTACTACTAGGTGTGAGGAGGAGGAGGTTAGCCTTGATGGCGGTGGTACCTCGGAAGGACACCTTCGGTATTTGGAGGCGCCTTCTCCGATTTGGGTTCGAGCTTATCGGTGAAAACTTTTCACATAAGCATCACAACTCAAACTTTAAAAAACGACGACTTAGGTTCTTTGTTAAACCATAGTTCATCGATGTCGTCTGGAGACAAACCTTGGAATGAACGGTTTGGCAGTAGAACTAAAACCAGTACATGATGTCGGTTTGATCTACTGGTGTGAGGAGGAGGAGGTTAGCCTTGATGGCGGTGGTACCTCGGAAGGACACCTTTCGTATTTGGGGTCAATGTTGCAGGAGGATGGGGTATTGATGAAGATGTGAACCATCGAATCAAAGCCGGATGGATGAAGTGGCGCCAAGCTTCGCATTCTCCGTGACAAGAGAGTGCCACAAAAGCTAAAAAGGCAAGTTCTACAGACGGCGGTTCGACCCGCAATGTTGTATGGCGTGAGTGTCAGCCACTAAAAGGCTATATGTTCAACAGCTAGGTGTGGCATAGATGCGTATGTTGAGATGGATGTGTGGCCACACGAGGAAGGATCGAGTCCGAATGATGATTTATACGAGATAGAGTTGGGGTAGCACCAATTGAGGAGAAGCTTGTCCAACATCATTTGAGATGGTTTGGGCATATTCAGCGCAGGCCTCCGAAGCTCCAGCAGGATAGCCGACGGCCAAAGCGCAAGTGGAGAATGCCAAGAGAGGGCGGGCCCACTGATTTTGACATGGAGGAGTCCTTTTAAGAGAGACCTCAAGGATTGGAGTATCGAGTAAGAGCTAGTTATGGACAGTGGGTGCGTGGAAGCTTGCTATCCATGTGTGTAGCCATGAGTTGGTTGCAATCTTATGGGTTTCACCTCTAGCCTACCCCAACTTGTTTGGGACTAAAGGCTTTGTTGTTGTTTGTTGTTGTTTTATTCATAAGGTGCCTTATGCCGGCTGGCTTTGTGTTGTGCGCCCAGGACGCTGGGTGCTTGGCTGATCTCTTGTAATGAGCCTAACGAAGTTAGACGAGTACTGTGGAGATTGGCTCGCTTAACTTGGTCTATAAACGGTCTTAAACTAAAGCTCGCCTCGACTCGTTATTCTGATTCGAGTTAGTCACGAAGTTACTCGCTTAGCTCACTTAGCTTTGAGCTTTTTTTCCAGCCCTAGTAATCTAGAATGAGACTAGTTAGTTAAAAAATTAATCGATGCATACCAAATATGGTGCATTGGTTATTACCGCTGATCTAAATGCCAACATTTAGAATTCATATACTTAAATATTTTCTAACTTAGGCTGCAAATACAACTTTAACTTGACTTAAGATAAACTTGATAGGCCTTCTAAGCTTATAAGAGCAAGTAGAAAGTACACATTTTAACCTTTGAGGAAAACTCGTAGTATGTTGATGCAGATTGATGGTAATAGTATCAGTTATCTATTATTCATATTTTATAACATTTTACCATTATCTCAAAGCAAAAATTAGGGTTGCTTCTATTACAAAACTAGTTTCGCGACAACATATAACACTAGGTTCTGAAACCCGATGATGACATGACCATTATAAATTACGCCGATCCTTTTTTAATATATATATATATATATATATATATATATATATATATATATATATATATATATATATATATATATATATATATATATATATATATATATATATATATATATTCTAATAACAATTCTTAAGACCTTATTATTCGCTAACACTTCATTCGCTAAATGGCACACAATTCACGGATTCCAACCGGCAGCCCATCACTCCCCCGACTTCCACCTTCTCCTAACACCTCCCACCTCGACGATGTTCTCACCATCACCCACCACCTCTGCGCCCCACCTCCACCTTCACCCTCGGGCGCTCTACAACAACCACTTCTCCACTTCTCTTCGGCCCCGCCGCCCATCCTTCTTCCTCTCGGTCGGCCCGCCACGCCTTCTTCCTCACTACGAAAGTCGTCAGGCCATTTTTCTTGCTCCCTGGATTGCCATCGCCTCGATCCCCTTCCTCTGTCGGGGAACGCTGCAGAAAATTAAAATTTTTCCCACGGTTTCACCAAGATCCATCTATGAGTTCATCTAGCAACGAGTATTCAGATTGGATAGCATCTACATACCACTTTGTAGATCGTGAACGAAGCCGCCGGAGTGAACGTGGATGAGGTAGTCGACTTGCCGCGATCCAATTCAATCGATGATCTAGTGCCGAACGGACGGCACCTCCTCTGCTCAAACACACGTGACAGTCAGCGAACGCCTCCTTCTTCTTGATCCAGCAAGGTGAAGGAGAGGTTGAGGAAGATGGCTCCAGAAGAGCACGACACGCAGTGATGGTGGAACTTGCAAGATTCGGCAGGCTTCACTGCACTACTGGGAGGAGGAGGATGTGTTGAGAGGCGCCCGCAAGTGCCAGGCAAAGGTGCCCCCCCTTCCCCCCCTTTATATAGGTGCCAAGGAGGGGAGGGCGAGCTTGCCCCCTCCTCCAAGGGAGGGGTGCGGCCAAGAGGGGGAGGTGTCCACCCTCCCCAAGGCACCCTGAGATGCCTTCCCCTCATGGACTCTTCTCCCTCCAAACCCTAGGGCATGGGGCCTTTGGGGCTGGTTCCCTGGCCCATGTGGGCCTAGGCGCACCACCTAGGGCCCATGTGGCTCCTGGGCTGGTGGCCCCACTTGGTGGACCTCTGACCCTCCTGTGTCCCCAGACAATACCGATATCACCAAACTTGTCCCCGGGTGGTCAAACAGCACTTCCTATATATAATTCTTACCTCCGACCATTCCGAACTCCTCGTGACGTCCCGGATCTCATCCGGACTCGAACAACATTCGGGTTTACTGCACATACATATTCCTATAACCCTAGCGCCATCGTAACTTATGTGTAGACCTTACGGGTTCGGGAGACATGCGTATATGACCGAGACGGCCTTCGCAATAACCAACAGCGGATCCGGATACCCATGTTGGTTCCCTACATGCTCCACGATGATCTCATCTGATGAACCACGGATGTCAAGGATTCAATTAATCCCAGATACGCATTCCCTTTGTCAATCGGTATTTTACTTGCCCGAGATTCGATCGCCGGTATACCAATACCTCGCTCAATCTCGCTACCGCAAGTCACTTCTCGCATATCAGAATGCATGATCCCGTGATCAAACACTTGATCACATTGAGCTCATTGTGATGATGCATTACCGAGAGGGCCTGGTGATACCTCTCTCGCTAGTTTGAGTGACAAATCCCAGCCTCGATCCATGTCAACCCAATGTACACTTTCGAGATACCCGTAGCATACCTTTATAGTCACCCGCCACGCCAGGACGCTTGGTACACCCAAAGCACTCCCACTAGTATCCGGAGTTACATTACGATCTCATGGTCTAAGGAAAGGATACTTGACATTGGATAACTCTAGCAAACTAACTATGCGATCTTATGCTATGTTTAGGATTGTCTTGTCCATCACATCATTCTCCTAATGATGTGATCCCGCTTATCGATGACATCCAATGTCCATAGTCAGGAAACCATGACTATCTCGTCGATCAACGAGCTAGTCAACTAGAGGCTCACTAGGGACATGTTGTTGTCTCGTTATTCACACATGTATTACTATTTCCTGCTAACACAATTATAGCACTAATAAAGACAATTATCATGAATAAGGAAATATAATAATAATGCTTTTATTATTGCCTCTAGGCATATTTCCAATAGTCTCCCACTTGCACTAGAGTCAATAATCTAGTTACATTGTGATGAATCGAACACCCATAGAGTTCTCGTGTGATCATGTTTTGCCTTAGAGAGAGAGTTTAGTCAACGGATTCATGACATTCAGATCCGTGTGCACTTTACAAATTTCTATGTCTCCATCTTGAACATTTTCACTAATGGAGTTGAAGCGACGCTGATGTGCCTAGTCTTCTTGTGAAACCTGGCCTTTGCAAGTGCAATAGCTCCAGGTTGTCGCTGAAGAGCTTGATTGGCCCCGACGCATTGGGTATGACTCGAGGTCGGTGATGAACTCCTTCACCCAAATTGCTTCATGTGCTGCCTCCGAGGCTGCCATGTACTCCGCTCACATGTAGATCCCGCCACGACGCTTTGCTTGCAAATCGCACTAGCTACATCGCCCCCACCATTCAAAATATACACGTATCCGGTTTGTGACTTAGAGTCATTCAGATCTGCGGTCGGGCTTAGCGCCGACGTAACCTTTATTTAACGAGCTTTTCGTCACCTCCATAAACGTAGAAACATTTCTTAGTCCTTTTCGTGTACTTCAGGATATTCTTGATCGCTGTCCAAAGGTTCCTTGCGGGATTACTTTGGTACCTTCCTACCAAACTTACGGCAAGGTTTACATCAGGTCGGTATACAAAGATGGCATACATAATAGAACCTATGGCTGAGGCATAGGGGATGACACTCATCTCTTCTATATCTTCTGGCAGGGTCGATTATTGAGCTGAGCTCAACTTCACACCTTGTAACACACGTAAGAACCCCTTCTTAGATTGATCCATATTGAACTTCTTCAATATCTTATCAAGGTATGTGCTTTGTGAAAGACCTATGAGGCGCCCTCGATCTATCTCTATAGATCTTGATGCCTAATATATAAGCAGCTTCTCCAAGGTCCTTCATTGAAAAACTCTTATTCAAGTAGGCCTTGATGTTGTCCAAGAGTTCTATATCATTTCCATCAAAAGTATGTCGCCTACATATAATATGAGAAATGCTAAGAGCTCCCACTCACTTTCTTGTAAACACAAAGCTTCTCCATAAGTCTGTAGAAACCCAAACGCTTTGATCATCTCATCAAAGCTTAATGTTCCAACTCCGAGATGCTTGCACCAGCCCATAAATCGAGCGCTGAGCTATGCACACCTTGTCAGATTCTTAGGATCGACAAAACCTTCTCGCTGCATCATATACAATTCTTCCTTAGGAAACCATTAAGGAATGCCGCTTTGACGTCCATTTGCCATATCTCATAATCATAGTATGCGCAATTGCTAACATGATTCGACGGACTTTAACCGCTACGGTGAAAAGTTCTCGTAGTCAACCCCTTGAACTTTCGATAACCCTTAGCGACAAGCCGACTATAGATGGTCACATTACCATCCCGTCTCTTCTTCTTAAAGATCCATTTATTTTCTATGGCTCGCCGTTCACCGTCGGTCAAAGTCCATCCGTTTTCATACATGGATCCTTCTCGGTTCATGGCTTCCACCATTTGGAATCCGGGCCCCATTCTTCCTCATAGTTGAAGGTTCCTTGTCTAACAACATGATTTCCAAACGGGGTTGCCGTACCACTCAGTGGGGCGTGTCCTTTGACCTTAATTTCATGGGCTTGATCAAGCATCTTGATCATCATCATTAATTTCCTCTCTAGTCGGTCAGGGCACCTCGAAGCGTTTTCTTGAGTTTCGCCATTTTCCGGTTCAAGGGTAACACTTCATCAAGTTCTACTTTCCTCCCTTACTTCTTTAGAGAAACTCTTTCTCGGAAAGGATCCATTCTTAACAAAGATCTTGCCTTGGATCTGAGGTAGAAGGTATACCCAACAGTTTCTTTAGGGTATCCTATGAAGGCGCATTTTCGATTTGGGTTCGAGCTTTTCAGGTTGAAGTTTCTTGACATAAGCATCGCATCCCCAAACTTTTAAAGCGACAGCTTAGGTTTCTTCCCAAACCATAATTCATAAGGTGTGTCTCAGCGTTCGCCAGACCCTATTTAAAGGAATTTCAAAGCATCCCCAAAAGATAGCGGTAAATCGGTAGAGACATCATAGATCGCACCATATCTAATAGAGTGCGATTCGGCGTTCGGACACACCATTCGCTGAGGTGTTCGGGGCGTGAGTTGTGAAACTATTCCACATTTTCTTAAGTGTGTGCCAAATTCGTGACTCAAGTATTCTCCTCCACGATCGATCGTGAAACTTGATCTTTCTATCACGTTGATTTTCAACCTCACTCTGAAATTCTTTGAACCTTTCAAGGTCTCGACTTGTGTTTCATTAAGTAGATATACCCTTCTACTCAAGTCATCGATGAGGTGAGAACCGATACCTCCATGACCTCAACACTCATTGGACCGCCAATCGGTATGTATGATTTCCAATAAGTTGGTTGCTCGCTCCATTGTTCTGAGGAGTCTTGGTCATTTTACCCATGAGGCATGGTTACCGTGTCAAATGATTCATAATCAAGAGACTCTAAAGTCCATCTGTATGGAGCTTCTTCATCGTTTGACACCTATGTGAAAAGGCGGGTCCCAAATATGTGGGACTATTGTTTTT